>JACEEZ010017251.1:0-51513 GCA_016584305.1 Chionoecetes opilio
GCTAAAATTCCCCCACAAAAAAAAACCCCGACCCCCTTTTCAAAACCCTACCCCCCCTTTTTCAATTACCCCCCCCAAAACAGCAAATGGCCGCCTTCCCCTGAGGGCTACATCAGTGTTCCCAATAAGCACCCACCTGCTTCCAGACACCCGACAACAAAAAACCAAAAAAACTTTCTTACCTACTTATTACCCAAAAAAATTTCCTTTTTTTTTTTTTCTTTCCTTTTTTTTTAAACTTTTTTTTTTCTTTTTTGTTTTCCTTCTTACTTCGTAATGGCTTCAAGCATGTCAGAGGTGATGCTCTTTTTTTGGTCAAGCAATTTCCCATTTGCTTATTGGTAGCTATCCACTCCACTGACAAATATTTTGTTTTTTAAAACTTTGCTTTCAGAAAAGCCTTTTAACTAAGGTTTCACCTCCACTTTCTTCTGGACCTTATAAGGGGGAGCCGCCGTGAATTAAAAATTGCATCAAAGGGTCATGAAAAAATTTATATGTTGTGAAATTTTAGTACCTTTTGTTATCCAGAAAATTTAAAGTGATCAGATAAAGGAAAAATTTGAAAAATTTAAGGAAAAAATTTTTTTCGGTTTTTGATGAAATTTTGAATTGTTCTTTCCCCATTTTTTTTCCCTTTTTCCTTGTGAACTTGCGATCGATAATTCTTTGTTATTTAAACTTTGTTTTGTTTTTTTTTTTTAAATTGTTTGCAAAAAAAAAAAAAAAAATTGTAAAAAAAAAAAAAAATGAAATTTTTTAGGAAAATTTTTCCCCCATATTCAAAACAAAAACCTTTGAAAAAAAAAAAAACTGAAAAATTTTTCTCCGATATTTTTTTTGGGGCCCCCCCAAAAGTTTCGTGAAAATCGTGCCAAAAAAAAGAAAGAATAATTTTATGTTCTTTTAAATTATTTTTTGAAAAAACGCGTTTGAAGTTTTGCTAAAGTTTCTGCGCTCCAGTGAAGGTACTATACTGTAAAGCTACTTTCTATGCTTTTAGGGGATCAGTAATCAATATAAATGCTGCAAAAAAGGACTGCACCATGTCCCCCCTTATAAAGGTATTATTAAACGCTAAAAGGCGGGGGTTTTCGGGGGCGCGCCACCCCCCCTCATTGTTGCAAGGTTCGATCAAAATTCACTAGGTGCAAGTTTTTCGGTTGGGAATTACTTTGTCAGTCTTCCTCTTTTTGTTTATTGTCTTCTTCGGTGAAAATTTTTCTCTTTTCTCTTTTTTTCTACCCTTTTTGGAATACTTTTTTGTTCAAAATTTTTTTGTGAAAGGGTTTCCCTTTTTCATACCCAAAATTGTTTTTCCAGGGGCTAATTCAGAGGGGCTAACTTCCGGCTTCACGACCTAGCGATTCCAACATTGTTTGGGTGTTTGGGCAGCTTTTGGCCTTCTCGGCAGTTTGATGACGTATTTTAAAGACTTAAGATTCAAAATAGCGACCACGGTAGGGGGGTAGAGCACGAAATTACAAAAAAAATACTCATAAATTGAGTATATATGATTTTTCTGACTCAAGAACTGAACGGGGGCAAGTAAAAAAATGAAATTGGCCTAAAAAAATCTCCTACCCCGTGGTAGTTTATTATGATTTTTGTTATTGGGTGAGGGCCAGTGGGAACGGCGGCACCTCCCCGCAGACCACCCTCGCTTGAGTCGCTTCACCACCCCGGCGGGTAGCTGCCCTACCGCCACCTCAGACTAAAGGGTTTTGGCCCCCTTTTTCCTTTAAAAAAACCCCCAAGCCCTTGTCCACCCAGCCCGGATGGGTTAATCGGGTTTACCCGGGGGGTTTGGACCCCCCCCCGGGGTGGTTGCTTCCCCAAATGGCAGAAACCATTACGAATAGAGAGATTTCAAGGGGAAAAGACCCCAAAGGGACACCGTAGCCCCATGCCATACTCGTACCAGAATCCCCCGCCTTTCCGGGTTGAGAAACAGGAATTTTGTTAGCAAAACCGGGGCCCTTTAACCTTTCTGAATGTAGCCCAAATTTACCGGGGTAAAAATTACCTAAAATTCGGGAAGTTTAAATGCCTCCTATCAAAATTTATTTATAAAAAAAATTTTCCACCATTCAAAGCCAAAAAGGGTATTTTTTTCCAAACCCCATTAATAAATTTTTTATAAAAATTTATTTTCTTTTTAGGCCCCTTCCCCTTTTAAAAGATAAAACATCTTTTTTACTAAAAAACTTTTTGGTTTTTTATCCAAGGACTCCGATTTTTCCTATTAAATACACCCAGGCCACTTCCAAAATCCCATTTTTCACAGCTAAAGTTACTTGAGACTACAGTTTTTTTTTTTTATTTCCCATAAAGACTCCTTTATTTTTCCATCGCTAGAAAAAAAATAAATCCCCCAAAACCGAAACACTAAAGATTACAAATGATCATCCACTTTTCACACAGATATAAATGATTTAAACCTGGGAAAATGGGGGTTTTTCATTTTTTATAATTGTTATTTTTTTTTTTTTTTTTTTTTTTTTTGTTGGGGGGATTTTTTTTTTTGTGTTGTTTTTTTTTTTTTTTTTTTTTTTTTTTTTTTTGTTTTTTTTTTTTTTATTTATTAATTTATCCCATCCTTTTTTTTTGTTTTACTTTAATCCCTACATATTGAACTGCCCAAATCAGTGTCACCAATCATAAATGCCTTCTGCAATTTTTTGAATCACACTATCTTAAATTTTTCCTTGTGCCCCCCAACATAAATCCGAATGGATGCACATATTCCCTCAAAGATGTCCCCTTCTTTAAAAACCAAGTGCCGGCATATCTCGATGGTCTCATACCCAGTCTCACCAGTCGCTTTTACGGTCCATACCAGGCTCTAGCAGACATTAAGCCCATACCAGTTTTCTTCAATTTCCAAACCTTCCCAAGAAAAAATCTGGGGGTGGCGCAAGAACACTTCCCCTTTGATCTGATGGCCTTGTAAGTAGGGGCTGCTTTATGTAATTGTATAAAGGGGCCCATTTCTTCTTTAAAACTAATATTTAATGCCACCCCAAGTTTCCCTTACACAAGTTGGCGACTCCGGGGTTATCCCATCCCAATTTCCCTCTTCAAATCTTTTTTTTCTACTAAATCTACTTTTTACTGTCTTGCCCCCCTTGTTCTGCTTCTCTTTACCCCCCACTTTTAGATCTTTTGGCTTGGCCTTCCCCTTTTTCCAATCCTCCAAACTTCATTTGCATTCCTTTTTTTCATTCCCTTTTCCCTTTGGCACCCATAGTCTTCTCATCTGAAGGAGATCATAGTCCTTCTCTCTCTCATATCTATCACATCTCTTCCAAAACCTCCACGTTTCTTCACCATTCTTTTCATTGAAAAAATTAAAGCAACCCTTTATTTTTCCTGTCGCCTTCCCAGCTCTACTCAAATGTTACTTTAAAATTTCTCATTGGAATCGCCAGCGAAATTTCATACCTTTTTCCCCCTTAGGGCAGTTGTTTTTTTTTCTGGCTCATAAACTTTGTAGTATTTTCCTTTCCCTTTACACGGGTCGACCCCAAAATGGTTCTGATTCATTGTGTGTGGGTTTGGGAAAAGCATTTCGTCTGTTTAAAAAAGGGCATTGCTTTTTCTCTAGCACGTATTTTTGAAATATCGGCATTTAAAATTTTAATGCTTTATAATTATATACTAATAAAATTATATAATTAATAAAAACAATCCCCCTAGTTAATATATATTACTCGAAATTTAAATTCGGGTGGTGCTGTGGCTTTATTGGACCAAATTTTGTCATATCGGGAAAAAAATATATTTAAAATTATGTTCCAAAATATACCAAAAAATTGAAAATTTTGGGAAATATCCAAAAATATCCCAAAATAAAAGAAAATTTTTTGACCTTTTTTTATATAATATAAATTTATTATATATATAATATATATATATAAAATTTTATATTATATAATATAAATTTTAATTTATATATATATATTATATTAATATAAAATTAAAATTTTAATTTTAATATATATATATATATATATTATTTTGTATTTTGGGAACACAATTTTCGAGATTTTTTTTGAAGAAAGATGCGCTAGTTCAAGAAAAATCAGATCTAGATGTTTTCAAAGACATTTCGATCTCAATTGGTTTTAAATATAAAATTGATCAAAACTATACCTAAGACACAAAATATCGCCCTGCCCCTATACATCAAAGTGTTTCTGTGTTTGCTCTTTCTTTTTGTGGGAGCCTACTTCAGTTGTGCGTCCAGCAATAGTCGCCTACATGTTGGGGGATGAATCGTCCTTGGTATGGGGTTTCCATGGTGGAAATGTCCTGGGGGAACGTTCCCCCTGCTCATCACGCCCGCGCCAAGATTTTTTGGGAAGAAATCAAGATGTGAAGGGGAAAAAAGTGGTTTTTGATGACTCCGAGCCCCAAAGCGCATGGAAACTCTTCAACTGTCTTTAAAATTTCCCTCTATTCGATGCCGAACATTACCTAGTAGTTCTTATAACAGAAAAAACTTTCCAAGCAGCTTTTTCCGGGCGTTAGGCTCTTTACAAAGTCATCACATTGAGTAGTTGACGAATTTGAGGGCCTTGAAAACCCTGCCTTTACTTTGGCTTCAGATACAGTGCGTTCAAACTTTGCAAACAAATACTGAAAGCCAGCCCTTTTGATCCAGGCCTTCACAAAATCTTTCTTTAAACCCAATTTTTCAGATGAAAATGGGGTAATACATTTTTTCACGGGCAAAAAGGGGTTTGTAAATACATTTAAAACCGCCTTTTGAGTCTTTGGGTCGTGCTGGCCTTTCCCCTTTTGTTTTAATTTTTTGCTGCCGCTCTAGGCCCCAAACAAAAAAAAACACATGTCTTGTGAAACCCTAATGGAGCCCCTAGAACAAGGAATTATTTCAGGTCCCCACCGATTCCATGATGTTTTCAATTTAACGCGAAACAAAGTCTTCATATTTTCATAAGTTTCACTATTTCATGGGATGCGCAATTGAACAAAATCGGAAGCTTATTTCCTTTTGCAGAAGAAAGGCCCCCTTTTGGTGTTTTTTTTTTGAATAATGAACAGCCCCACCACTCTTATCTAAGTTGAGACTCACAAAGTTTTCCATGAGGGGTCAACACAAAACTAAAAGAGCTTGTTCCTCTTGAAGAACTTTAAAATTCTTTATGTCTCGACAAACGTGGGGGATGAGAACTCCTTCTTTTAGCAAAATTTTATTCCTTGAAACGAGATTCAAGGGGCTTCATTTTCCCTTGGGTAGATCTAGGGCCCTAGCAAGGTCATGTACATTTCCTGACTGTGAAAATTTTTGGGTCTCTGTTTCTGCCATTTCTTGAAAGTCTGATCCATGGGATTATCCTCCTCGTTCGAATCTGATTCCCCTTTTAGCACTTGCAATTGAACTTTGGAATGGGAGACAGGGGCCCGTGGCACAGGCCTATGGCGAAGGTACGCAGGATCCCGATTTTGCTCGCTTTTTTTTGAAAATCCTTTTATGTTATGAGGCAGAAGTAACAGCGTATGTATCCTTTTGTTCACGCCAAACTTGGGGTGCCGAATGCTATGCCTGATGGCCGTTTTGGCCACGCCCATTCTTTAAAATGGTTCACACGGGGTTGCAGCTACGTGAGGGGCCCACTTCTTATTTGATCACCTATATGGCACTTGAAGTAAGCAATAACTGCTTTAAAAATTCTTTGTAGAGGTTTCTTCAGGATTCAGGGGTAAAAATTCCACATATGGAAAAAACTGTCCGATGCTTCACACGTTTCGGCGCTCCCCTCCAGCCCGGGACAGGTACTATATCGGAAACCAAAAAAATTAGGACTCCACCCAAATCAAAAAACCCTATTCTGCAAAAAAAAATCAAATGTTTTAAAAATATTCAAACTTACGACAGTAGGTAAAAAAAGTACTACACAGCCTGCTAAAACCCCCCGCCAATACCCGGCGAACCCTCCCTGCCCTGCACAAAACCCCCGACTCAAAAAACTGCCTGCCCTAAATGGGTGAGAAAAAAAAGATTTTAAAAGGTTAAAATGAAAATTGGTGAAAATATTTCTCTGATTTTAAAACCATTTTTTTTCATGAATTTTCGTCTGGGTTCTCAAAATGGGCTGATAGATTATTGAACATCAGATTCGAGTTCAGCAGGGGCGATTCCTATAATCACTTTATTTATCCGAAACCAAACTTTCCGATTTTTTTTTTCGACCAGTGTTTCCCTCCATTTGGGACATCATTCCTCATTCATACTTGCTTTGTTAGACTGACTTTCTGTTTTATTTTTCTCCTTTTACTTCTCGATTCCTTTATGCACTGTCAACATGTTGACTTGGTCCCCATTCCTTTTATCGCATACTGAGCCCGCACTTTGTCCGCCATGTTCAACGTTAAATTTACCCTCCTTTCCCAAAAAACTCGTGCCGGGCCCCCCCATCTGCCCCACCCTCACGCTTGTATACACATAACTCCCTTTCAAGATTTCCCCCTCAGTTTTTTTTAATGTTATGAGATAGACCTTTTAATTTTTCTCATTACATCGCTTTGATAAATTCTTCCTTGACCTCCGAGAGCTATCAAAAAATTTTTGGCACAGTTTTGATGGGGGATATTCGTAATCTGAAGGGCCCTCCCCTTATAGGGCGATTTGTGTTTAAAACTGAAAACCAACTGATTTTGGGGGAAAAACCCCTGGTTGTTTTGAAAAATTGCTGGCGCCACAACCCAGGCCAGTGCGTGCAAAATTGCAATTTTTTTCCTTTTAACTTCAGCCTTTTTTCTTCAAAACGGCATGGGGGGGTTTTGTTGTGGGGGGGGTTTCCCGGTGGGGTTTTTTTTTTTTGCCAACCCTAATTCCCTTGTTATTAAAATTTCCATTTCCGTTTTTAAATTTTTTCTTGGGGGCCCCAAAAATGCCAGCCAAAGTCTATCACTGCACTATGATAACCTTGCTGCATTCTTGGTTTTCACAGGCATTGCAATATCTTTTGGTCATATCAACCATAACCAGGAAATATTTTCCTTCCAAAACCCTTTAAAGGGCATGTGATCATCTCATTAAAATAATTAGCCTTGGGAACTGAATCGGTCTATCAGGGGTTTTTTATCTTGATACTTTTTTCGAGTCTTTAAATTCCTAATTTTCCCCCTCCCGCTCCACATTTTTTAGAACATCCTTAATTAATTGAGCAACTATTTTTAGAGGGATGAGCAATTGTTTGTGCAATTTTAACGCTTTTTTTTCCTGGAGGTCTCCTCCCTTTGGGGTACAGACTTTTTATGAAGTTTTTTTTCACCTTCAAAATTCTGGGACTTGTTTTTTTGGAATACATAAGCCCGTACATTATTTTTTAAAACCCTTATCTCACCTCCCTTCAGTGGGTACGGTCATCCCCAAAAATCTATCACCCCTGCTCTTTCCTTCATAAAAGGTTTTCTGAGCAATAGAGGAATTCTAAAATGAAAACCTCAGTTTCAAATTTCTTTTTCCTTTTTTCTTTACCAAAGGTTTCTTCACCCCTTTTTGGGGGCCTTTTTCAGATTGTCCTCACCAAATCGAAATTTTTGGTTCGTATTCTTCAACAAAACCTTTTTAATTTTATCTAAAAAATTTTCATATTCCTTTAGCCTTTTACCACAAAAAATTTACTTGCAGCCCCTGTCCAATACGCACACTATGGGCTCTTTTCTCAAAACATTTGTGTCTTTGGTCCTCAAAGAATTATTGTCATAACCCTTGTCCCTTTCCTTTTATCACAATTTCCTTTCCCAATGATTTCCCTAGAACCCCCTCGAAAAAACCACTGTCATATCCCGCACTTCTCCAGTTTTTCCTTTTGGGGATCTGCCTACCACTGTACCTTCTCCTCTAGTCCAATTTTGCCATAATCTCTTTGGTTTCCATAATTTGTGGGCCCATACGTCCTCCTCCTGACTCCTCATATCAGTATCTTCTGTCTTTTCCCCCTCCTCTCATCCCTCGTGTCTGGGCCCTTGTTACATAAAAGGTTCCCCTTCACCTGTACCCCATGATCCCAAATCACTACTTTAACCCCCTTTTTTGAAAAATTCTTTTTATTTTTGCTTTACTTCCTTAAAAGAAATGGGTTTTGTTTAGGCCCTAAATTGGGCCCTTGTACCTCCCTGTTAAAAATGCTTATTTGTTTTAAATGCAAGCACTTCATCGGTAATTCCATTCTTTCTCTTTTATTTTAAAAAACTTTTTTATCAAATTCTCTCAAAACACAAAATTGGGATCACGTCCTTCCCAAAGCATTTCCCCGAAATCATGATTTGCCATGCTTTTTTTCTCTCTGTTTCTTTAAAAAAAAAATTTTTATCCGTTTTTCAAGAGAATATCTAACCCATTATCTTTCTTTTGTCTGCAGTTGAAACTTGATTTGCCCCCTTCCCCAGCCTGGGCCTTTTAACGTGAGTGTACAACCAGTGCTTGCTTATTCTTACTTGATCGTTATTTTTTTCCACTCAAAACATCCCTTTTTCCCTGTTCATAATCTTCTATCTCTTTCCCGTACGGGGGTTTTTTAAATACAGACGCCATGCTGGAAGACCACAGGGACCACTGCCCCTTCATTTAACTACCCCTTTGTTACCCTGATAAATTTTGGCAACACCATCAACAAAAGCCAATTGTAGATTCAGATTACTGTAAAGATATCAACACGTTTACCTTGATTCGTGTGGCCCCCACACTCCAAATTTACAGCACCAAAGTCAACAAACTTGCAAAGGGCAAGGCCAAACCTCACAAACGAAAAAACCCAAAAATCCTTCAACAACAAACAATACCATTTTTGAACACTCCGAACAAAATCGTCAATACCCCTGTAAACTATGTCCCGCAGCTGAAAGCACTACAACGGAGCTTTCCCCACCTTGTCCCACTCCCCCACTCTCCTAACAAAACAGCTGATAGCTCCTTCCCCGACTGGCCCATAGGTTTCCACGTCCCAGCTCCCTGCTTCACGGGGTTTTAAAACAAAAAGCTTTATTTTCCCCAAACCTTTTTAAAATCAATACTATTAAGACCCTACTACACGATGCTTAGTTTCTCATCTAATTTTGGTTTTTCTTTTATAATGAGATAAATTCCCTTTCCAATTTTTTTCCAAAAAAAGGCTACCCCCCCCCAAATTAAAATTGAAACAATAACTCAAAGTTCTTAGATAAAAAGTTCAAAAAATTTGTCGAACGAACCCAACCCAATTAGACACACCTATGTTAAACTCCCTTTTGGCCATTCATTTTCACCCTTCGGAAAAAACTCAATGATTACTTAAATCACTCTTCCTAAATCAAAATTTTAATTTATACTTATAAATTCCTTACCCCCAAACTCATTTTAAATATAAAGACTCTAACCTAAACCCTTATTTCTAACATAATTTTTTGTTTTTAAAAGTTCAGCTGTAACGCTAGATACGTCGCGAGGACGACAAAGGAATCTAACCCGTAGCTTTCTGAGGCATAAAGGTGTTTCTGGCACTAAGGTCGCCCATTTCTTCACCTCGCAATCTGCCAATCCGCTCAACTCACATGATTTAGATAACCCTTTTTCTATTGAATGACTTCCAGTATCCGATCAGGCACCACTACCTTAGTGACACTAAAATATTAGAAGCTATACACATCAAGCACTTGTCCCCTGATCTTAATAACCAAGTCATTTCACAACAACTACATATACTCAAATGCATTACCACTGTTTCCGATTGCCCGACCCTCGGTTCGATCGCCCCACACAAGCTGAAAGTCACCCACAAAACCAGTGTTATTCAGTCCTCTACCAACTCAGACGGCATTACCACACCAAGGTTCCGTTAAGTACAAATTATTTTATTTTATTAGTTAAGTAATTTTAGAAAATATAGGAATATTTTTATTGTCCTTAGAATTAATTTTTTAGATGTTCGCTTTTTAGCATTATAATATATTAAATTTTAACTATTTTTTAGCCTGATGATGGCCAAGTGCCTTGGCTGAAAAAACGTTGCATAAACAACCCCAAGTTTTACCCGAGTGTCTCTGTCACCCTGAAACTTCATGATGAATCTACAAGAAAAATCAACTAGATATATATATATATAATATATATATATATATATATATATATATATTTTTTTTTATATATATATTATATTGAGAGAGATGGGAGAGAGTGAGAGAAGAGGGACTAGTGGGGAGGAGAGAGATGAGAGAGAGAGATGGACTTGATTGAGAGAGAGAGAGAGAGAGAGAGAGAGAGAGAGAGAGGAAGATTATACAGTTTTTGGTTACTCCATACTCTCACTCCCCTCTTTTTCACTTATAATATATCTCTCCTCTTTTCTCTCTTTTTTCAGGAGAGAGAGAAGGCGGTCGACGCCCCCGCGATTTATTTAGTTACCTTAAGTTTGCAGGGTTACTGTATGTACAAAAACAAATAGAAAGGGGAAAGCTAAAAAAAATTCTCCTTCTATTGATATCTGCCTCTTTAAGCGGTCCCACAAAATTATAATGATGCAGTCAAAAGGAATGTTAAGTTCATCATATTTCTTCAGATCCATAATGACCTTTTTTTTAATGGTTTTACTTTTTTTTATGTATCATTTTATAGAACAAACATTTCCGAAGAAAACATCTACCCTTTTAAAATTTGTAACAGATATACTGGGGGGAAATCCCTTTAAATTTCCCCCGGGTCTAGAGTGAACGAAGAAGCCTTGGGCCCCTAGTGCTTTTTAACATAGGCCTATAAATGGCGTTCCCCTTTTACTAGATATCCTAGTGGGGAAGCAGGTCAGACAAGCAAACCTCTCTCTTCTCTCTCTCTCTCTCTCTCTCTCTCTCTCTCGTCTCTCTATGCGTCATTATGTCTTTTTTCATCCCAAAAAGCAGTGGTGTAATCAGAGAAAAGGGCGCAGATAGTATTTCCCGGTCCTGCAGACGACACCCGCTCGAGCCTCTCCCCCGCCCCCTTCACACACCGTCCCGGCTTTACCTTCACACATCACATCACACGAATAACCCCGGGGGAAAAAAACTCCCCATTATAATAAATACCTTCTTTTAGACTTTTTTAGTTATATATTTTGAATGACCCGGCATGTCCTTAGATCACAACGGAAAAGCATGGGCGGTGATGGGGACGCTACGGAGCGTTTTTTTGGGTTTGCGTCATGGCCCGCTGGGGGGATTCGTCGAGTTTTTCCAGAAAGGGAAGAAGTTCATTTAAGGTGTGGGCGATGACCCGTGACCTTCCCCTGGGAAAGGAATGCGGGCGGTGATCTGCGGGCTGCAATTTAAGGGTGTGACAGAGGACTCTATCCAAGGAGGGGGAAAGTAGTGTCCCTTTACAAACTTTGGGCGAGCAACCTTGTGTTTTTTTTTTTTTATGATATGATTCGTTACCCTAGTGTTCGTGATTTTAGCATGGGGAGGGGAAATGATACCTTATGTTTGTTATTGTGTGGGGGTGGTGGCCGGGGGGTGGTTTTGGTGACCCCCCGCCCCTCCCCCCTTGTAAGGTTGACAGCTCAGGTTGACGGCTGTCAGTGTCACATGCTGCATTTTTTGGTAGCCCCCTGCAGGGCCAAAATAGCCTACATAAAATAAGTCTTTATGTGTATAAGCTAGAGCTTTTGTTTTGTATGTTAGGAACACTATTTTGGGAATATACCAAGACTCTTCTTTTTGCAATTCCTTCCCTGTCTTTCTCATGTTTATATTGGTCAACTTTTTCTTCTAAGATCTTTTCCTCGGACTAATATAGGGAAAATGGCAAAAAAAAAGTTCGTCAACGTCCTGCCTAATTTCCCAGGGCCAAAAAAATTTACAAAGCCACATCCGCACAGCTGCGTAAAGGTGTGTTAGCTATTTAGTAGTCAAATTTTTTCCCCTTATTTTTCGTTTTTAAAACATAAAACAAATAATTTTTTCGAAGAATATTACGTTAAAGGCTAATACTGGGAATTATATATCTCCGGGAATACGGCCAAGTACGTAGCCGGGCTCGGGGGTACGGCCCCGTTCTGGCCCGGCGAGCCAAAAAAGGCCCGCTGATTGTGGGGCTTGTTATAAACCCTTCACAAAATTCTAAAGCCACCTTACGTGCCCAGCATTGTGTTTCTCACCTTTTTCACTCAAATTATAACAATAAACTTAAAATTTAAAAACCAAAACTTCAAAAAAAAACAACTGAACTTCAAAAAAAAATGAATTTTCAAATTAAAAAAAATGAACTTCATATTAAAACAAGTGAACTCAAATTCAAAAAAACTGAAGTTTAAATTTAAACAAATGAAGTTTAAATTAAAACATGAAGTTTAAATTAAAACTGTGAAGTTTATATTAAAACAACTGCATTTAAAAAAAATAACAAAACTTCAAATTAATATAACTGAAACTTCAAAAAAAAAAAAAAAAAATCGTTTATTTTTTAAAATCATTTTTTTATTTTAAAGTTCTTTGTTCTAATTTGAGAGAAAAAGGTGTAAGGAGCCCCTTTTTAAAAACCGGCTTTTTTAAAACAACAGAGCCTTAAAACAACAGCCTAATCGACCCGGGCTTTAAATTTAAGTATAATTATTTAAAAAACTGAGAAATCGGCAAAAATTTTATTTGGGCGGGGTGTGGTCTACACAGACTCTCTCAACTCTCTACCTCCTCCTCTCCCGTCATCCCGATCCTCTACTCCCTCGTCCCCCACCACCCAGGGGGCCCCTTCCCCTTACCAACGAGGGGGGGGGGAGATGCCTTCCAGTGCGTTCCCTCCCACGCTGGTATCCCGGCGGGATTCCCTTCCTTTAATTGAAAAAAGAAATAAAAATAAAATAGAAATTTTTTTATATAAAATAATGTATAAGCGAGGTGGGTGATTCTGCTGCCCAAAAAAACCCCCCCCCCCCCCCCCTCCCCCCCCCAAACCCCCCCCCCCCCCCCCCTGGAATAACACACCCCCTGCCCTTCGCACCCTCCGGGCCAATACCGCAGTTGACCCCTTTCCCCCGCCGTGGAACGGAAAAAATCCCGGTCGGATGTCACTCTCACCCGCCTCCGCCTGGGGCACACGACCTCAAGCTCACCTGATCGCCTCCGCTGTCCCCCGACCCCACTGCCCTTGGTGCATGAATTTTCCGGAGACATTAAACCTTTCTGCTCAGTGGCCTTCCATCACACCGTTGTAGTCTACGTCCCCCAACTCCTCGCCCTGAAAGTCCTACCTTTTACCTCCCACCCCGTGGCGGCGGCTGGGGTTCCCCCCCCCCCGCAACACGCCGTCTCCGCCTCACCTGTCCTTCCTGAGGAAGACAGGTCAACTACCGCCCTGTGATAGCATCATAGGGCATCACCAGGGGTCATAGTGTTCCCGAGGGATCCTCGCAGCCCTAAAAACAACAACAACAACAACCTCCAGAAACCGCAGTATTTATTGGGATTTTGGGCGATTCCATAAGAGTAACTCTCAAAACAACGGCAAAATGAGTTATCCGGCATGCGCTCCCCCCGAGGATGCCGGATAAACGAGGTTCTCCTGTATTATGAAAACCCCCGAAAAGTAACATTTCTTCCTGCAAACTTTTTCTTATCTTTACCAGAGTGCTGCCAGCAAAGGGAAGAGAGGAAAAAAAATATTTATGAAAAGATACCATTCTTTTAAATATTTTTACACAGCATACTACATAGATAAAGCAACATAGGATGAAGTAACGTATAGCTATTCCGTGTATGTTAGTACACATACTGTAGTTATACAAAAGAAAACAAAAGTTAAATTTTTGGCACTCAAAATTTTTGGCACTCAAAATTTTTGGCACTCAAAAAATTTTGGCACTCAAAAATTTTTGACTCAAATTTTTTTGGCAATTGAAATTTTTGTGGCACTCAAAATTTGGGCACAAAATATTTTGGCACTCACACATTTTTGGCACTCAAGAATTTTTGGCACTAAAAAAAATTTGCCTCAAAATTTTTTGACATTCAAAAATGTTTGCCACAAAAAAATTTGACATTTTTTGGCACTCAAAAATGTTTGGCACTCATATTTTTTTGGCACATCATTTTTTGGCACTAAAAAAATTGGCACTCAAATTTTTTTGGCACTTTAAAAATTTGTGGCACAAACATTTTTGGCACTCAAGCATTATTTTAATTTAAACTTCAGTTGTTTTTATATAAACTTCAGTTGTTTTTATATAAACTTCAGTTGTTTTAATTTAAACTTCAGTTGTTTTAATTTAAACTTCAGTTGTTTTAATTTAAACCAGTTGTTTTAATTTGAGATTCACTTGTTTTAATTTGAAGTTCAGTTTTTTAATTTGAGATTCACTTGTTTTAATTTGAAGTTCAGTTGTTTTAATTTGAGATTCACTTGTTTTAATTTGAAGTTCAGTTGTTTTAATTTGAAGTTCAGTTGTTTTAATTTGAAGTTCATTTGTCTTATTACCAGTAAGACGCCTTAATCGGCGAAGGACGAGCGAGCCCGTAGAAAACCGCCGTGCGTGCGCACGTGCGGCGTCACCCGGACTCTCGATAGCAAGGAAATTTGTCTGCTGTCATCTAAACTCCATTTACCTTTGCCTTTTTACGCTGAAACTGTAGGGATTGAATGGGGCTATCAGATAGCGAAGACCGCTTGTCAATCAGAAGCGGGATTCCAAAGATATAAGCTCCTGAAAACCGTGATGGTCGGTCGAGTCGGGTCGGCCGCTTATCCCGGAAAAATCCTGTATCAGTGAGGACTCACGAGCGCTTCGCGCATGCTCGTAATGAGAGTGAAAAGGTGTAGTTGTCGTTCATTATCATTCTGACTGACTCCTATGACTAGACGCTTAGTCTTGCCTAGTAACATTAATAATTACCAGCAGTGGATTATTAGCTACATATTACTACTATGATGAGACCAAGTAGTCATTGGGACAACGTGTATTGCAGTCTGTATGTTTGTTGTGTACTAAGAAATGTCAACTAACTTTATGTACTAATACATCTTTAATATTTTAATGTTTTGTTTGATTTCTTTTCTTTTCTACAGCTAAACTCCAAACAAGTGAGTAGTGATGTATGTTTGTAGGTGGTGGACTTATGCTTTGTTTTATTATAGTTTTGGACATGCACTCATTGCACTGTTTTATTGCTGATGAAATGGATGTCAAATATGGGTGTGAGCAGTTGCTTGTAATTTATGACTTACAAAGCTTTCTTTCATTCACCTGTGACTGCTACATGTATATATGATGTTTCCATGGGGCCATTTCAGAAAGGCAGGTTTGAAAACAGCTTACTGGCTGAAAACTTTATCTGATCTGGGCATGCAGTATGGTGTTTATACTGAGGGGCTAACTGTTGTGTGTGTGTTGTGGAATCAGTGCCAGGTGCAGCTAAGGTCAGACAGAGCACAGTGTGAAACGGTCCTTTGACCTGCAGCAGTGGTGGTGATCAGGGGTGGAGACACGGGTGGGGTCATGTAAAGTCATTCAGGTCATGCGTATTTCAGTCTGAATTTATCACAAGCGGGCTGGCGGATCCTTTCAAAACCATTAACATTAACATGTTGTTACGTACATGGTTGTGGTATCTGAAAAATTTATCTTAAGGTCGAATTCTTTTTAGCTTAAGGTATTGTCACCTGGTGTTATCAGTGTGTGGCCAGATCACGCCAAGTCATGTGAGCAGAATACTCAACCTTTACAGTCATCTTCTTAGATCACCAAGTGTCTTAAAGGAGGTCAATTTGTTTATAGATTATATTATACAAAGCATTAGAAATGACTAATATTTTTCACGCCTTTATATTCCAAGAGAATATTTCTTTATTAGTGGAGCTATGAACTTTGCTAGATGAATGAGTACATGGTATTATTATTGCACACTAAGGTTTGTTCATCTTGTCAAGTGTATATAACAATGAAAACTCATTGAGCTTTGCTTCTTTGGACTTATGTATTTAACAGAGATTCAACTATCAGACATTTAGCATCTCAACAGGGTTGAAAGACAGATTAATCATCATTTCAAAAGATAGTTTTTATTTTTTAGCGACACCCAGATTTGAGCACCATTTCAAAATGTTTAGTACATGTATCTGTATTAAGTATGCCGTGCTGCTAGACATTGTATTGTACACTTTCAAGAGGACGTAACCTGTGGTATGAACACATAGTTAGTAGAGAACTCCTACACAAATATAAGATACTATAGAAGGAAGATCCGGAAGGACTTATAGCTTGGTGGTGGTGGTGGTGGTGGTGGTGGTGGGCCAGTCAGTGCTGACACCCGGGAGCTCAAGCAACATTGTAGCCTTCATTGTTACTTTCATTTTGCTGCAGGTATTTTGAATGTCTTCTGTGAGACTGCAATATGCTTGTCATTGCACATGAATTCAGTCATGACAATTAATTTATGACCTTGTGATACATAGATTCATAAGTCTAAGAGGACATCATCGATCTTCAAGAAAGCATCCGGTGTGTTTTCTTTCCTGCAGCAAACTGTTGTGACTCTTCCAAGGTGCATAACCACTATTTTCTGGCTAAAGAATGGACTTGCTTGCACTCTTTAGTTTATGTTTAAGTTCACTTTATTCTATAGACTGTATGTATGGGCTTTCTTTGTGAACACCTGCTAGTACAAGGGAAGTGATACATTTTCTTTAAAATATTGGACTAGATGTTGTATTCCTGAAGTTATGAATGTTCCCCTATATAGGCATATAGTACATCATTTGTGATAATGAAAGTTTTTCTCAGAACATAATAATTTTCCATGTAATGTGGGGCCATTTGTTTTATCTGAAGCCCAAATCATCTTTGTATATTTTCCAAATAACTGAATGATATTCATATTCATGCTTGCTGTGAGATCTCCCAATAGACGTTATATAGTTTGGTAGTTCAGCTCCAGAGCACAAAATGCAGTGTAGCAAGTTTATCCTAGATAAGACCTCAGGAGGCTGAGGGATGCATTTATAGTTTTGCTTAGAGTTATTATGATGGATGGATGATTTGATGATTTGATTAGCAGAACATCAAGTTACCCAAACCCAAAGTTTTGTTTCATTATGTAGGAAGACATAACTAAAATGGGTGCTCATTCATATAAGAGTAATGTAAGATCACTCTTTGTACCAGCTGTACAGGACACTTGTTATATCCACCATAAAGGAAGGGGCTATTCTTTGACCCTCACTTGTTCTCTAAGCCTTCATACATATAATTCATCATTATGATTTATGTATGAAAACCAAATAATGTGTCTTATTTTACTCATCAAGGTTGACATTCTCAAAATACAGCATTGAGTTTTACCTTTAAGTACAGTGTAAGTGTAGTACCCAGGCATTACCCTTACCATTCCCCACAGCCAGACTCACTGGACAAAAAACTTCTCTTGCAGACCTTTAGACCCAAGAAGAAGTTTGAGCCGGGAACTCTCAAGTACTCGCTACACAAGCAGGCTCAGGCGTCGCTCAGCTCAGGCATCAACCTGCGTTCGGGTGTCTCTGCCGCCCGGGGAGGACCTCAATGACTGGATAGCCGTGCATGGTGAGGCTCACTCCTCTGTTACTATATAGAGAAACCTTCCTAATAGAGTCTAAAGGGTCCTAAGAGCTTCCCTATAGAGTCTTTTACCAAAGTCTGTTAGGGAAGAAAAAGTGGGATTTGTTTCTGAAAGCTAGTAGATGTAGGTGTAGCATACTGACAGTACTCTGTGAGTGATATCTTGATGCTTAGAAATGGTCATGTTATTGTAAAAAAATTGTGTACAGAGGTTTGATCGGAGTATTAATTGAAATTTCTTTTTTTTGTGTGTGGATCCCAACCCATCTTGATTGTTGTATTAGAGGATGAGACTAACCAGGATATACTTTGTCAAGGGTAAAACATTTTTGCCATGTGAATTTTACTTTAGTTCATCCTGCCATGTCTTCATAATTTTTTCCCTTACCTGTCTTTGCCTGTAGGTATTATTGACATGTAATGCATGTGAATCAATTACCTCTAAATCTCTATTAGCCATGGATTTTATATTTCATGGTGGATTTCTTCAACCGGATCAACCTCATTTATGGGACTGTGTGTGAATATTGCACGCAGGCCTCCTGTCCCACCATGTCAGGGGGCCAAAAGTTGAATACCGATGGGCTGATGGAGCCAAGTATAAGAAACCGACAGCACTGCCGGCCCCGCAGTATGTTTCCCTCCTCATGGACTGGGTAGAGGGTCAGATCAACGATGAACATGTATTTCCAGTCACTGTGGGTAAGTCACCGTTTGGATTGCTACCAAAAAACAGAACTCCTCTCTCAAACTTTGCCCGTGTTTTCTCTTCTCATTTTCTCTTCTTCTTTTCAAAGTATTTCCATCGTAAGATTTGGAATAATTGTAAAAATTGTACAAAATTGTTTTTTTATGCATTTGTTTCATTTTTTCTTTCACATTTTTCTTATTATCTAAGTTGAAAATTTGGCACCTTGAGAAATGCAGATAGAATGAGACCCGGTTTAAATTTTAAATTTTAGAGATTGTGACGGCCTGTGACTATATTTTCGATGTTCCTTTCCCCTAAGGCGTTCTACCCCTGTGCAAGAAATCCTGCCCGGCTTTCAGAGTTTTTTGTGCCGGTACACCCCTCATTTTGACCGTTGTGGCAATCGCGCGGGAATGGGTTTGGGCTGTGTTTGGGGGGACCCGGGCCCGGGTATTACCAAAGGATATATTAAGAATGTATATCATAGCGGGACAAAAGGGCCCCATTTTAGTCACAACTGGCTGGCAAATTTTAAAAATTTGGGGGGGACTATCACAAACCAAAGGGAGGTAAGAGTGGGTTCACCGATTTCTAGGCGACTATGATAACACCCCCGGACTATGATAAACTTTCTGCGTAAAAGGGCCGAGACACAAAAACAGCCTCAGTGAAGGAAATTCGCCCACATAGGGAGTGTTGAGTGACGAGGCTGCACAGTTGATTGGGAAATCCCGAGTAGACCTGGGGGGGGGGGCTTTTGTTCCTCCCCAAATTTTTGTACAAACAGCTTTTAATGGAAAACTCCCCAGGGGCAATTCTGCCCCGTGTTTACACGATACTGCTAAACGGACATCTTATCCCTTTATTTTCGGGAATGAATTACTACTTTAATCTCTGTGTCCTCCCAAAAAACATTTAAAAACATAAGGGAAAAGTATCATCCATAAAACGTGGTAAAAGGATAAATTTTTCTGTTTAAATTTAACCATTTTAAAGAAAACAATGACGCTATTTTAGCAGACCCATGATAAATAGATTCCAAACTTTGATATATGGCGATGATAAAAATTTATGTTTCAAAGCTATGATACTTTCTGTCATCTATATATACTTTTTGGTAATCCGGTCCAGGGGTCACTTAGGGGATGTTAAGCCATATCAATAAACCTTTTAATGAGAGACCAAAAATTTCTTGAGAAAAGTAAATTTAATAGTTTCATTAAAAAGGGACTTTATAAAATTTTTTGTTTTTTGCAGAAAGGGTTTTTTTTTTTTATGAAAATTTAAATGAGCTTTATTCTTCTGGTACAAAGATTTTACTGGGATTTTTCTTTCCGCAGGAGCTATGTCAAACCTGCTACAAACACTTTTTCACTTCATCATGGGTTTGCCTCGTCCGCCAAATGAGTTGGAAACCCTTAAAGGAAAAGACAAATAAGAATGTCATGACGGTCCTGAGCCACCCCTGAACCCAGAAAATAGTTTTTTGTTTTTGTTTTGTTTTTTGTTTACTTGAGGGGTTTTGAGGGTTGGGCCCCCGCCCTGGTGGCACAGGCGGTTTTATAGTGACGCCTCGATTGAGGTTCATGCTGCCCCCCTGTGTCCTCCGATCACTCGCCGCGAGGGGAAAAGTTAATGGGCAGCATTTGGTGATTTTAACCCACTCAGCAATTTCATTAAGATTTTTTTGGCACCCTTTGGGGGTCAAACTCGGCACACCGGAGCTCGCCACTCTTGCAGGGGGGCTGACCCTCTGCCACCACCTCCTCAAACCACAGCTGGCTGGCCAGTGTTGATGTGTGTGAGGCACCACGTCCCGTGCCATTTTTGGGCAACATTGACACCCTGAAAACCCTTTGGGGGTGTCACTGTGATGACAAGGTCTGTGTGGGGTGATGAGGGGAAGGGGATCTCAGAAGTAAGGCAGTATAGCATGTTCCCTTTAAAGCTTCTCACTCAGACTTACCTTAAACCCATGAAACAAGTGTTTGAAATACTTTGGGTTTTCACATAGCTTTATATATGCAAAGGGTAGATCTGTCAAAACAAATCCTCTTAAATAATTTTTTAGAACTTGTCAGTTGTATAGTTTTTATATGATAATTTTTAAAAATTTGTTTTCACCTAAAATATACTAAATAAATTTAAATCCCATACATTATGAAATTATGTGGTATGATTAGGATTATTTAATTTAAAAATTTTTTAGATAGTGAAATTTTTTTTTACTAGAAATTTTTATATTATTTTTTTTGCCCCTGTTTTAACCATAAATGACAATTCTTTTTGCGTGTAAAGACACAAAAATGTTTTCACCAAAAAACCATTACTTAATGTCAATTATCATTGTCTCCGATTATAAGATATAACATGAATCTCACGTGAAATGGAAGAAAGATACACGGCGAGCCTTTACAGGGCACGCATATGGGCTGCCCCCCACCAGCACCCCGGCAATAGTCTGGTTATCAATGACCACGAGGCCACTGACGACACTTTCCAGATCATAGGCTTTGGCAGACAGGTTACAAAATTTGTTTGCCCTTTGAAAACCAGTCATGTATTCGGATGATATAGAATATAGATGATATAGGGGTTCTTATATAAGAAACCAGGACTTGAAATCTCTTAATACTTTTGTTCTTATGCAGCATCTTAATTCCTTGAAGATTAGGCAGAATATGTGAAAGCTGTTCACAATTGTTGGACATTTAAATATAGTGAACCTTAATTAAGACTTGTGCAGCAACTTAAGACAGGGTAATCAGAATACCTGAAACATGGGACTTTTTTATCTCAACTTTGAGAACCAATATTCATGGCATAAGAAGTTTGAATGATATGTTATGACCTTCATCAAATAATCAAGATTTCATTCTTCCTTGCAATGCTAGAGGGGGCACACTAGCCCAGACCAGCACCCATCTCTAAATGAAATATTTTTCCAACTGACCTCTGTTCTTCTCTCATGACCATGAAACAATTGACTAAGAAAAAATACTTGATCTTTTACGAAGATTACTACAAGTCCCCCGTAATATGTTTAATAAAATATCTCACTGCACCATTATCACAAAAATGTCCCAGATCAGATAATGGATAGATTACCCAAGATGAAAAAATAAATAAATTCCCTTGTTTTTCAAGAGCATTGCCAATGGCCACAGCTCGTCTTAACATGACAAAGCTAACAACATTCAAAGTTTAGGCTGTGATTATTATGAATGTAAAGCAGTTGGATTTGAACAATTGGTACATGAATTACGATGCTTTAAAGTGGTTAAAAGATTAAGCTTAATTAGTGACTTTAGCAAAGTAAGGTGGTTTTTGAGAAGAAAAGTTGAAAAGATATGATTTCACATAGCCATGTGGATGAAGTGTCAGAAGCAGTATGTGAATAGCCTTCTTTTCTCTCTCTCTTTATTCTCCCTTACTGAGGATTAGTCTGGGTTAAAGCAAACAATGATCATAAGAAGGATTTTATTCATAAGTTATTGTTTAATTAAGAAGTCATTCTAGGTGAAATGACCAAAGGCTACCATTCTTACTTTACTACAGAATTCATAGTTTATGAGAGATGTGTAACGTATTGCCATTTTCTTAGTTAACGCAGTGGGCCGGTTTCATTTCACTTCTGATGATGCAATCAGTTAGGAAGCAGTGGCGGAACTGCGAGGGGGTCCCTGGGGGGGTACGTTGTCCCCATTCAGGTGGTGCCCCCCATACTAGGGTGGTGCCCCCCCGGGTGGCCCCATTTTTACTCCCCTTGTTCCGCCACTGCTTCCTAACTTATTGCATCATCAGAGTTGAAATTGAACTGGGCCACTGGTTAGCAACTTAAGAAAATGGCAATACGTAACACGATCTCTCATAACTAGAATTCGGTAGTAAGTAATGGTAGCTTTGGTCATTTCACCTATAATGACTTTCGTAATTAACAATTAACTTATGAATAAAAATCCTTCTGTATTTATCATTTGTTTGGCCCTTTACCCCAGACTAATCTCAGTAAGGGAGATAAAGAAAGAGAGAAAGAAGCCTATTCACATAATGCTTCTGACACTTCACTCCAAAGTTGGTGTTGCTCTGATGAAATCTTATCTTTTCACTTTTCTCTAAAACCACCTTACTTTTGCTAAGTCACTTAAGCTTAAATCTTTAACCACTTTAAAGCCTCATTAATTCCATGTACCAATTGTTACAAATCCAACTGATTTACATTCAGAATAATCACAAGCCTAACCTTTGAATGTTGTTAGCTTTGTCCATGTTAAGACGAGCTGTGGCCATTGGCCATGCCTCTGTGAAAACAAGGAATTTATTTTCATCTTGTGTAATCTATACATCTTCTGATCTGGGAATTTTTTGATATGGTGCAGTTTGAGATATTGTATTAAACATTATTACGGACTGTATTAATCTTCGGTAAAGATCAAGTATTTTTCTTAGTTCAATTGTTTTCATGGTCATGAGAGAATGAACAATGTCAGTTGAAAATTTTCATTTAGAGATGGTGTTTTGCTGGTCTGTGCTAGTGTGTCCCTCCTCTAGCATGTGCAAGGGAAGACTGAAAATCTTGATTATTTGCTGAAGGTTCATAACATATCATTTCAACTTCTTATCATGACATATTGGTTCTCAAAGGTGAGATAAAAAGTCCATGTTTCAGTATCTGATCTACCCCTTTCTTAAGTTCTGCCAACAAGTCTTAATTAAAGTTTCACTTATATCTGAAATGTCCAACAATTTTTGTGACAGCTTTCACAATATTCTGCTAATCTTCAAGGAATTAAGATTCTGCATTCAGAACAAAGTTTACGAGATTTCAGTCCCGGTTTCTTATATAAACCCCTATATCATCTATATTCTATATCATCCGAATACATGACTGGTTTTTCAAAGGGCACACAAATTTTGTTAACCTGTCTGCCAAGCCTATGATTCTGAAAGTGTCGTCTGTGGCCTCGTGGTCATTGATAACCAGACTATTGCCGGATGGCTGGTGGGGCACCCATGATGCGGCCCCTGTAAAGGCTCGCGTGTATCTTTCTTCCATTTCACGGAGATTCATGTTATATCTTATAATCGGAGACTAATATAAAAACTTTGACATTAGTAATGGATTTTTTGGTGGAAAACACTTTTGCTGTCTTTGACACGCAAAAAGATTTGATCATTTATGGTTCAACACTGGGGCACAAAAATATATATAAAATTTCTAGTAAATACTTTATCACTATCTATAAATTGTCTAAAATTAAATAATCTAATCATACCACATAATTTTCATAATTATAGGAATTTCAATTATTGTTAGTATACTTAGGATGATAACAAATTTTTTATATATATCAATATAAAACTATACAACTGACAAGCTTCTATAAAATTTATTCTAAGAGGACTTGATTTGCAGATCTATCTGGCTTGCAGTATATAAAGCTATGTGTAAAAAAGCCAGTCTTTCCACACACTTGTTTCATGGTGATTTAAGGGTAAGTCTGAGTGAGAAGCCGTTAAGTACACTGCTATACTGCCTTACTTCTGGATCACCTTCCTCACTCACTCCACACAGACCTGTGTCATCACATGACCACCACGGTTCATGCCTGTCAATGTTTGCCCAAAAAGGCACAGACGTGGCTGCCTCACACACATCCACACTGGCAGCCAGCTGGTGGTTTTAGGAGGTGGTGGCAGAGTGGTCAGCGACTGCCAAGAGTGGGAGCTCGGTGTGCCGAGTTTTATCCCCGAAGGTGCCAAAATCTTCATGCAATTGCTGAGTGGGTTAAAATCACCTACATATGCTGCCCATTAACTCTTCCTTCGACGGCGAGTGCAATCGGAGGACACAGGGGTGCAGCAATGAACCTCGATCGGGCGTCACTATAAAATCCGGCCTGTGCCACCACGGGCGAGGGGCCAACCCTCACAACCCTCAAGTGAACAAAAAACAAACAAAAAACAAAACTCACTTCTGGTTCATTGGGTGGCTCAGGACCGTCTGACATATCTTATTTGTCATTTCCTTTTAAGGTTTCCAACTCATATCTGCGGACGAGGTCAAAACTCCATGATGAAGTAGTAAAAGTGTTTTGTAGCAGGTGTTGACATGAGCTTCCTGCGGTAAGAAAAATACCAGTAAAAGTCTTTGTATCCAGTACGAACTAAGCTCATTCAATATTCCTACAAAAAAAAAAAACCTTCTGCAAAATCAAAATTGCTATAACAGTCCTTTCTAATGAAACTTTTAACTTACTTTTATTCAAGAAATTTTTGGTCTTCATTAAAACGGTTTATTGATAATGGCTACATCCCATAAGTGACATCTGGACCGGTATTACCAAAATGTATATCATAACTATGAACAGAAATGTTATCATAGCTCTTTGAATATCATAAATTTTTTTATCATACTCCATATATCATAAGTTTGGAATCTATTCTATCATAGGCCGTCTGCTAAATATAGGCGTCATTGTTTTTCTTTAAAATGGTTATATAATCAGTAAATTCCATCCTTTGACTCAAGTTTTAGGATTGATACTTCGTTCCCTTATGTTTTATAACATGTTTAGGCAGTGACACAGAGATTTAATGTAGTAATTCATTCCCGAAAATAAGGCATTGATGTACCGTTGGCCGTATCTGTGGAAACACGGGCAGAGTTTTGCCACATGGCGATGTTGTCCATCTAAAAGCTGTTTGTACAAAATTTGGTGGGAACAAATGCCCTCACACGGTCTACTCGGTATTTCCTAATCAACTGTGTGCAGCACTCGCTCACTCAACACATCCCTATGTGGGCGAATTTCCTTTCACTTGGGCGTTTATGGGTCTCGGCCCTGTTGACAGCAGGACAAGTTTATCATAGTCCGCGGGTCTGTGTTATCATAGTCGCGCTAGAACTCGGTGACCCACTCTTAGCCTCCCGTGTGGTTTGTGATAGTCCCCCCCAATTTATAATATTCGCCAGCCAGTTGTGACTAAAATGGGCATTTTTGGTCCCAGCTATGATATACATTCTTAACTATGATCGCTTGGTAATACCGGTCCAGATCCTCAAGCACAGCCAAGCCTCACTTACCGCGCCGATTTGCCCACAATGCGTCCAAAGTGCGATGTCACGTGCAACCAACACTCTGAAGAGCCCGGGTCCAGGATCTTCTGCAACAGGGGTAGGAACTCCTTAGGGAACGGAAACATCTGAAAATATAGTCACAAGGCCTTTCCAGATCTCTAATTAAAGTTGAAACCGATCTCATTCATCTGCCATTACTCAGGTGTCCAATTTACAATGTATGATTAATAAGAAAAATATGTGAAAGAAACCTGAGAGACAAATGCATAAAAAATCATATGTACAATTATGATACAATTATTCCAAGTCTTACAGATGGAAATACTTTGAAAAGAAGAAGAGAAAAGGAGAAGAGAAAACACGGGCAAAGTTTGAGAGAGGAGTTCCTGTTTTTGGTACAATCCCAAACGGTGACTTACCCACAGTTACTGGAAATACATGTTTCATCGTTGATCTGACCCTCTCACCCAGTCCATGAGGAGGGAACATACTGCGGGGCCGGCAGTGCTGTCCGGTTTCTTATACTTGGCTCCATCAGCCCATCGGTAATTCAAACTTTTGGCCCCTGACATGGTGGGACAGGAGGCCTGCGTGCCATATTCACACACAGTCCGCATAAAATAGTTGATCCGGTTGAAGAATCCACCACTGAAAATAAATCCATGGCTAATAGAGATTTAGAGGTCATTGATATCACTGCATTACTGCAATAAATACCTACAGGCAAAGACAGGTAAGGGAAAAAATTATTAAGACTGGCAGTATGACTAAAGTAAAATTCCATGGCAAAAAGTTTTACCCTTGACAAAGTCGATCCTGTTAGTCCTTCATCCTCTAATCCCAAAATTCAAGAATGGGTTTGGGATCCACACACAAAAAAAAGAATTTCAATTAATACTCCGATCAAACCTCTGTACAAACCAAAAAAATTTTTTTTACAATAACATGACCATTTCTAAGCTCAAGATATCACTCCAAGAGTACTGTCAAGTATTCTACACCTACAGTCTACTAGCTTTCATCAAACAAATCCCACTTTTCTTCCCTAACAGACTTTGGTAAAGACTCTATTAGGGAAGCTCTTAGGCCCTTTTAGACTCTATTAGGAAGGTTTCCTATATAGTACAGAGGAGTGAGCCTCACCATGCACGGCCATCCAGTCATTGAGGTCCTCCCCGGGCGGGGCAGAGACACCACCCGAACGCAGTTGATGCCTGAGCTGAGCAAACCGAACCCGCCGCCTGAGCCTGCTTGTGTAGCGGTACTTGAGAGTTCCCGCTCAAACTTCTTCTTGGGTCTAAAGGTCTGCAAGAGAAGTTTTTTGTCCAGTGAGTCTGGCTGTGGGGAAATGGTAAGGGGTAATGCTGGGTACTACACTTACACTGTACTTAGGTAAAAACTCGAATGCTGTATTTGAGAATGTCAACCTTTGATGAGTACAAATAAACACATTATTTGGTTTTCTACATAAATCATAATGATGAATTATATAGTCTGAAGGCTTAGAGAACAAGTGAGGGTCAAAGATAGCCCCTTTCCTTTATGGTGGATATAACAAGTGTCCTGTACAGCTGGTCGCAAGAGTGATCTACATTACTCCTTATATGAATGGCAACCCATTTTAGTTATGTCTTCCTTACATAATGAAACAAACCTTTGGGTTTGGTTGAACTTGAGTTCTGCTAATCAATCATCAAATCATCCATCCTCATAATACTCTAAGCAAACTATAAATGCATCCCTCAGCCTCCTGAGGTCTTATCTAGGAATAAACTTGCTACACTGCATTTGTGCTCTGGAGCTGTAACTACCAAACATATAACGGTCCTATTGGAGATCTCACAGCAAGCATGAATTATAATATCATTCAGTTATTTGGAAAATTACAAAGATGATTTGGGCTTCAGATAAAACAAATGGCCCCACATTTACATGGAAATTATTTATGTCTGGAAAAAACTTTCATTTCACAAATGATTCCATATGCCTATATAGGGGGAACGTCATACTTCAGATACAACATCTAGTCCAATATTTTAAAGCAAAATGTATCACTTCCCTTGTACTAGCAGGTGTTCACAAAGAAAGCCCATAACATACAGTTCTATAGAATAAAAGTGAACTTAAACATAACTAAAGAGTGCAAGCAAGTCCATTCTTTAGCCAGAAATAGTGGTTATGCACCTGGAAGAGTCACAACAGTTTGCTGCAGGAAAAAAACACACCGGATCGTTCTTGAAGATCGATGATGTCCTCTTAGACCTTTGATCTATGTAATCACAGGTCCCATAAATTAATTGTCATGACTGGAAATTCATGTGCAATACAAGCCATATTGCATCTCACAGAAGACATTCAAAATACCTGCAGCAAATGAAGTAACAATGAAGCTACAATGTTGCTTGGCTTCCCGGGTGTCAGCACTGACTGCCCACCACCACCACCACCACCACCACCACCAGCTCTAAGTCCTTCCGGATCTTCCTTCATAGTATCTTATATTTGTGGTAGGAGTTCTCTACAACTATGTGTTCATACCACATGTTTACTCCTCTTGAAAGTGTACAATCATTCTAGCAGCACGCCTCTTAATACATACTGTACTAACATTTTGAAATGGTGCTCAATCTGGGTGTCGCTAAAAATAAAACTATCTTTTGATGAGGATTAAATCTGTCTTTCACACCCTGTGAAGATGCTAATTTCTGATATTGAATCTCTGTTAAATACATAAGTCCAAGAAGCAAGCTCAATGAGTTTTCAGTGTTATATACACTTGATCAAGATGAACAAACCTTAGTGTGCAATAATAATACCATGTACTCCATTCACTAGCAAAGTTCTAGCTCCACTAATAAAGAAATATTCTCTGGAATATAAAGGCGTGAAAAATATTTAGTCATTTCTAATGCTTTGTATAATATAATCTATAAACAACTTGACCTCCTTAAGACACTTGGTGATCTAGAAGATGATGTAAAGGTTTGAGTATTCTGCTCACAGACTTGGCGTGATCTGGCCACACACTGATAACACCAGGTGAACAATACCTTAAGCTAAAAGAATTCGACCTTAAGATAAATTTTTCAGATCCCACAACCATGTACGTAACAACATGTTATGTTACTGTTTTTGAAAGGTGTCCGCCAGGCGCCGCTTGTGATAATTCATACTGAAATTACGCATGGACCTGAGTTGATGAACTTACATGACCCCACCCGGGTGTCTCCCCCCCTGATCCCGCACCACTGCTGGCAGGTCAAAGGACCGTTTCACACTGTGCTCTGTCTGACCTTAGCTGACACCTGGCACTGATCCACACACAACCACAACCGTTAGCCCTCAGTATAAACACCATACTGCATGCCCAGATCAGATTAAGGTTTTCAGCCAGTAAGCTGTTTTCAACTGCCTTTCTGAAATGGGACCAATGGACATCATATATACATTTAGCAGTCACAGGTGAATGAAAGAAAGCTTTTGTAAGTCATAAATACAACAACTGCTCAACCCATATTTGACATCCTTTCATCAGCATAAAACAGTGCAATTAGTGCATGTCCAAAACTATAATAAAACAAAGCATAAGTCCACCACCTACAACATACATCAACTACTCCTTTTTTGGAGTTTGCTGTAAGAAAAGAAAAGAAATTCAAACAAAACATTAAATATTAAAGATGTTTTAGTACATAAGTTAGTTGACTTTCTTAGTACCAACAAACATACAGACTGCAATACACGTTGTCCCAATGCACTACTTGGTCCTCATCATAGTATTAATATGTAGCGAATAATCCACGCTGGTATTATTATTGTTACTAGGGCCAGACTAAGCGTCTAGTCATAGGAGTCAGTCAGAATGATAATGAACGACAAATACACCTTTTCACTCTCATTAAGCATGCGCGAAGCGCTCGGAGTCCTCACGTGATACAGGATTTTTCCGGGATAAGCGCCCGCCCGACTCGACCGAACCATCAAGGTTTTCAGGACTTATATCTTTGAATCCGACTTCTGATTGACCGCGGTCTTTCGCTAGCTGATAGCCCCATTCAATCCCTACAGTTTCAGCGTAAAAAGGCAAAGGAAATGGAGTTTAGATGACAGCAGACAAATTTCCTTGCTATCGAGAGTCCCGGTGACGCCGCCGGCGCACTGCACGGCCGTTTTCTACGGGCTCTGCTCGTCCTTCGCCGATAAGCGCTTACTGGTAATAAGACAAATGAACCTTCAAATTAAAACACTGACTTCAAATTAAAACAACTGAACTTCAAATTAAAACAAGTGAATCTCAAATTAAACAGCACTGAACTTCAAATTAAAACAAGTGAATCCCAAATTAAAAAAACTGAACTTCAATTAAAACAAGTGGGGAGGTTGGGAATCTCAAATTAAAACCCTGGTTTAAATTAAAACAACTGAAGTTTAAATTAACAACTGAAGTTTAATTAAAAACAACTGAAGTTTATATAAAAACAACTGAATTATATAAAAACAACTGAAGTTTAAATTAAAGATAATGCTTGAGTGCAAAATGTTTGTGACACAAATTTTTAAAGTCCAAAAAAATTTAAGTGCCAATTTGTTTAGTGCCAAAAAATGATGTGCCAAAAAAATATAAGTGCCAACATTTTTGAGTGCCAAAAATGTCAAATTTTTTTGTGCAAAAACATTTTTGACTGTCAAATTTTGAGGCAAGATTTTTTTAGTGCCAAAATTCTTGAGTGCCAAAAGATGTGTGAGTGCAAAAATTTTGTGCCCAAATTTTGAGTGCCAAAAAATTTCAATTGCCAAAAAAATTGAGTCAACAAATTTTGAGTGCCAAAATTTTTTGAGTGCCAAAAATTTTGAGTGCCGCAAAAAATTTTGAGTGCCAAAAAATTTAACTTTTGTTTTTCTTTTGTATAACTTACAGTAATGTGTACTAACATACACGGAATAGCTAACGGTTACTTCATCCTATGTTGCTTTATCGATGTAGTATGCTGTGTAAAATATTTAAAAGAATGGTATCCTTTTCAAATATTTTTTTTCCTCTTCCTTTGCTGGCACACTCTGGTAAAGATAGAAAAAGTTGGCCAGGAAGAAATGTTACTTTTCTGGGGGGTTTCAATATACAGGAGAACCTCGTTTTATCCGGCATCTCGGGGGGGAGCTCATGCCGGATAACTCATTTTGCCCGTTGTTTTGAGAGTTACTCCTTATGGAATCGGCCCAAATCCCAATAAAATACATGCCGGTTTTCTGGAGTTGTTGTTGTTGTTGTACATTTTAGGCTGCGAGGGATCCCTCGGGGAACACTATGAGCCTCTGTGATGTCCTATGATGCTATCAACCAGGCGCGGTAGTTGACCTGTCTGCCTCAGATGGCACAGTGAGGCGGATGACGGCGTGTTGCCGATGAGGGTGGAACTCCACAGCCGCCGCCAGCAGGGTGGGCAGGTCAAAGGTAGTGACGTTCAGGGCGAGGAGTTGAGACCTGGTAGCACTACACCGTGTGAGGTGGAAGTGCGGACCCTGCAGCAGAAAGTGTTTAATAGTCCTCCGGAAATTCATGCACCAAGGGCAGTGGGGGTCAGGACAGACGGAGGCGATGCAGGTGAGCTGTGGAGTGTCGTGTTCCCAGGCGGAGGCGGTGAGAGTGACGTCCATGACGCGGGATTTTTCCGTATCCACGGCTGGGGAAGAGTCACTGCGGGTATTGGCCCATGGAGGTGATGCAGGGCATCGCCGAGTGTGTTATTCCAGGTGGACGGCGACCCAGGGTGATCAGGCGTTTGGCCGCGAGAGCGGCAGAGGGAAGGTGTCGTGTTTACACTGTTAAGGCCATCCTGGCAGCAGGAAATTCAGCCCCTACGCTTATACATTATTTTATATCAAAAATTCTATTTTATTTTTTATTTCATTTTCAGATTAAAGAAGGAAGGGAATCCACGCCTGGATACCACGTGAGGGAACGCACTGGAATGCGATCTCCACCCCTCGTTGTAGGTGAGGCCCTCTGGATGGTGTGGACGAGGGACGTAGAGATCGTGGATGAACGGGAGAGGAGGAGGTAGAGGTGAGTTTGAGAGGGGGGTGGGGGGAGTCTGTTAGACCACAGCCTTGCCCAACTAATTTCTGCCGATTTCTCAGTTTTTTGAAATATTATACTTATTATGACCTGGGTCATTAGTGCTGTTGTTTAAGGCTGCTGTTGTTTTAAATGCGGTTAAATTAGGTTCTCCTTGTACACCATTTTACTCTCAAATTAGAACAACATAACTTCAATAAACAAATGAATTTCAAAATATAATACCTGATTTTTTTCTTTAATTGAAGTTCCGTTATATTAAGTTGAAGTTCTGTTATTTTAATTTAAACTGCAGTGTTAATATAAAACTTCAGCAGTTTTTTAATTTAAACTTCAGTTGTTTAATTTAAACTTCATTTGTTTATTTAAACTTCAGTTGTTGATTTGAGATTCACTTTGTTTAATATGAAGTTCAGTTGTTTTTAATTGAAGTGCAGTTTTAATTTGAATCAGTTGTTTATTTGAAGTTCAGTGTTTTAATTTGAAGTTCAGTTTTTATAATTTGAGTGAAAAAGTGTCGAAACACAATGCTGGCACGTAAGGTAGCTTGAGAATTTGTGTTAAGGGTTTATACAAAGTCCACCACAATCAGCGGACCAGTTAGGTGGCATCGCCGAGGCCAGACACGGGTCCGTACCCACAGATGCCCCCCCCCCCCCTCCCCCCAACCGGCTACAGGATACGTTGGCCGTATTCCGGTAGATTATATACTTCCACGTATTAGCCTTTAATCGTAATATTCTCGAAATATATCTTGTTTTGATGTAATACGAAACTAAGGGGATAAATTTGAGGGTGGTTTTTTTTTTGTTTTTTTTAAAAATCTACATAGCTAACACACCATTCGCAGCTGTGACGGATGTGGTTTGGTGAATTTTTTGGCCGCTAGAAATTCGGCAGGACTGTTGACGAACATTTTTTTTGCCATGTTCCTATATTAGTCCCGAGAGAAAAGATGCTTAGAAGTAAAGTTGACCAACATATAAACTGAATAAAAGATGCCATGGAAGGATTGCAGAAAGAAGAGTCTTTGATGTAGTAGTCCCAAAATAGTGTTCCTAACTACAATAACCAAAAAGCCTCTAGCTTACTACATCACAGAAAGACTTATATTATGTAGGCTACTTTGGCCCTGTCACGAGGCTACCAACAAATGACAGCATGTGACACGCAGCTCGTCACCCTCGAGCGTCAACCTTACAAGGCGGGAGGGCGAGGGGCACCACAACCACACCCCGGCCACCACCTCCACACAATCCAAACATAAGGTATCATTCACCTCCCTGCATAAAATACCGAACACTACTGGTAACGCATATCATATCTATAAAAACAAAAACACACAAGGTTCTACGTCTGAAGTTCTGTAAAGGGACCACTACTTTCCCCTCTCTTGGATAGAGTCCTCTGTCACACCCTTAAGTGTGCACGCCCGCAGTCACACGCCCACGCACTTCCTTCTCCACATGGCAAGGTCACGGGTCTCTGCCCACACCTTAAATGAACTTACTTTCCCTTTTCTGAAGAACTCGACGAATCCCCCCAGCGAGGCATGACGCAACCCAAACCACTGCGTCCGTAGCGTACCTATCACCGCCTATGTCTTTACCCTGTTGTGATCATAAGGACAATGTCTCGATGCATTTCAAAGTATGACTAACTAACAAATGTCTATACTCTACGTATTTATTGTAATGGGGAGTTTTTTTGTCCCCGGTGTTATGTCCGTGTGAGTGATGTGGTGAAGGTAAAGCCAGGGGACGGTGTGTGAAGGCGGCGGGGGAGACTCGAGCGGATGTCGTCTCAGACCGGAACTACTATCTTCGTCCTGTATCTCTGATTACACACTGCTTTATTAGGGATGAAAAACGACATACTGACGGCTAGAGAGACAGAGTTAGAGAGAGAGAGAGAGAGAGAGAGAGAGAGAGAGAAGAGTTGTGCTGTCTGACCCTGCTTCCCCACTAGGATATCTCATGTAAAAGGGTAACGCCATTCATAGGTCTATGTTTAAACGCTACTAGGCGCCAAGGCTTCTTCGTTCACTCTAGACCCGGGGAAGTTCTCAATGCATTACCCCGCAGTTATCATGTTATCATGTTAAAGGATAGACTGTTATCTTCGGAAATGTTTGTCTATAAGATGATCAATAAACATAGTAAAACACATTAAATAAAGGTCATTATGAGACTCTGAAGTGAATATGATGAACTTAACATTCACTTAAGACTCGCATCATGTATAATTTTGTGGGACAGCTTATAGATGGCAGATATCAATAGAAGGAGATTTTATTAGCTTTCCATATGCCATATTTCGTTTTCTGATACATACAGTACTACCATGCACACATTAAGGTTAACTAATAAATCGCGGCGGCGTCCGACCGCTCTCTCTCTCTCTCCGTGAAAGAGAGAGAGAGAGAGAGAGATATATATATAGTGAAAGAGAGATGAGTGAGAGATATGAGAGTAACCAAAACCTTTATAATTCTCTCTTAACTATTATATATATATATATATATATATATAATATATATATATTATTATTTCACGGTGGCAAAGACAATCGTCATACTTGGGGTTGTTTATGCGCAACGGTTTCGCCAAAGGCCTTGGCATCATCGGCTAAAATAGTTAAAAATTTTAATATATTACAATGCTAAAAAGGAACATCTAAAAATTATTTCTAAGAAACAATAACGTATCCTATATTATATCTAAAATTACTAACTAATAAATAAAAATAATTTGTACTTACGGACCTTGGTCTGATGCTGTCTGAGTTGGTAGAGGACTGAATGAACAATCTTTCGTGGGTAACATTTCGGCTTGTGTGGGGCGATCGAAACGAGAGTCGGGCAATCGAAACAGTGGTAGTCATTTGAGTATATGTATTGTTGTGAAATGATTTGGTTTATTAATCAGGGGACAAATGCTTGATGTGTATAGCTTCTAATAATTTAGTGTCACTAGGGTAGTGTGCCTTGGATAGGATACTAAAGTCATTCATAGAAAAAGGGTGATCTAAATCATGTGAGGTGTGAGCGGATTGCAGATTGCGAAGGTGAAGAAATGGGTCGACCAGTACGTGCAGAAACACCTTTATGCTCAGAAAGCCTAAGGGTTAGATTCCTTGTCGTCTCGCCGACGTATCTAGCGTTACAGCTAGAACATTTGAATTCGTAAATTATGTTAGAAATAAGGCTTTAGGTATAGAGTCCTTTATATTTGAAATGAGTTCTTAGGGTAGAGAATTAGTAAAATAATTTAAATTTTGAGTTAGGAAGATGTGACTTAAGTAGATCATTGAGTTTTTTTTCCGAATGGTGTAACTGAGATGGCCATAAAATGGGAGTTTTAACATAGTGTGTGTCTAATATGGGTTCGGGTTTCGTTCGACTCTGGGTTGAACTTTTTATCTAAGAACTTCGAGATGATTGTTTCAATATTTGAGGGGGTAGCCATTGTTTTGGAAAAAATTGGTAAGGAATTTGATCTCATTATCAAAGGAAACCAATTAGATGAGAAACTATAGCATCTGTGTAGTAGGGTCTTAATAGTATTGATTTTAAAAAGGTTAGGGATAAATGAAGCATATTGAGTTCCTAAACCAGTGAAAGTAGGTTTTCTATAGACTGAGGTGGTAAGGTAATTATTTTTTACGAGTAACTAGGATATCTAAAAAATGGTAGTGATGATTGTTTTTTCAATTTCATATGTGAACTTAATATTTGGGTGCTGAGAAATTAGGTATTCAGAAATAAGGGATGTGCTCGGTATTTTTAAAAAGTAAAAAAGTGTCGTCTACATATCGTTTATAATAAAAAGGTTTAAAAAGTTTAGGACAGTTAGACAGCCACATGTCCTCATGGTGACATAAAAAAGCATTAGCAAATGAAGGACCCAGGCACGACCCCATGGAAACACCATCAGTTTGACATAATTTTTTGTTAAAAATAAATGGAGAGTCTTTATAGCTAACGTTAATAAATCAGAGAATTGTTTTTTTGTGTAATTAAGAAAAATGGTAGCTTTATGAAATAATTATCAGTGATTATTTCAATAGTCCCCCCCCCCATCTAATGGAATGTTTGTAAATAGTGATTGGATGTCAAAACTAGCCATTACCGCGTTGTTTACGTTAATTGTTTTTTATTCATGTGCAAATTCAAAGGAGTTCTTAATTTGTGTGTTCGTTACTAGTTAATGGTCAATTATCGCGACGAAGTATTTAGCTAGGTTATAGTTAAAGTGTCCTATAGTACTGAGAATAGGACGTAAGGGGTTACCTATTTTATGTGTTTTTGGTAATCCATAAAGGACACCAGGAGAGAGCCACTAGGAAATATATAATGGAAAACATCTTTAGTAATGACTTTTGATTTAAGTAATGTTCTAAGGTAACGGATAAGTCTATCCTCCATTTTAGTGATGAAAGAAAATGTGTTGTCAGCGAGGACTTTAAACTTTGTTTTATCACTAAGGATGGATTCAGTTTTGTTAATGTACTCAGTTTTATCTAAAATTACTGTACCGCGTCCTTTATCGGGTCTAGTGATTAGGATAGTATCATCAGATTTAAGGGTATTAAGGGCATCAAATTGAATTTGTGGGAGTTTTGGGAATGAATGTTTAAATTCATTGAATTCGCGATATGATGAATGGGCAATAGTGGAGATGCCTTGAATTAAGTTATCCCACTCCGTAATAAGTGTTTTCTTGGCTTTATATTTAAGTGTATTAACAAGCTTCTCAAATGTAAAGTAGTGATTGACATAGTTGATATTAAATTTTGGTAAGGCAATTTTCAATGAATTGTGAGTGAGTGAGTGAGTGAGTGAGTGAGTGAGTGAGTGAGTGAGTGAGTGAGTGAGTGAGTGAGTGAGTGAGTGAGTGAGTGAGTGAGTGAGTGAGTGAGTGAGTGAGTGAGTGAGTGAGTGAGTGAGTGAGTGAGTGAGTGAGTGAGTGAGTGAGTGAGTGAGTGAGTGAGTGAGTGAGTGAGTGAGTGAGTGAGTGAGTGAGTGAGTGAGTGAGTGGAGTGAGTGAGTGAGTGAGTGAGTGAGTGAGTGAGTGAGTGAGTGAGTGAAGTGAGTGAGTGAGTGAGTGAGTGAGTGAGTGAGTGAGTGAGTGAGTGAGTGAGGTGAGTGAGTGAGTGAGTGAGTGAGTGAGTGAGTGAGTGAAAAATTACTTTTATTTAAAAAAAAAAATAATAATTTTCTTATATTGTTTTTTATTTTCTATATATTTTTACTATTTTTCATATTTTTTTATTTTATATTTTTTGATTTTTTATATAATGCGATTTTTTATACTTTTTATATATATATTTTTTTATTATTATTATTTTTTTTTTTATTTTTTTATTTTATATATATACATATATATTTTTTTTTTTTCTTATTTTACTTTATATAAAATTTGTTTACATAGATTTTATATATTTATATATTTTAGATTTATAATATTTTTTTTTTCATTTTTTTTATTTTAAGAATTTTTAATTTTTTTTTATCATAATATATTATATATATATATATATATATATATATATAATATATTGCCCCCCCCCCCCCTTTCAATTTTCTGGTACGGCCACTGACCACAATACAAAGACCATATAATAGACCACAATACAAAGAATGTTGGTGCAAATCATAATGGATGAAAAGATGTCTAAACTATTTTATGATTACTTATACTAGTTGCATTGTACAAATCCTGTGAAATTGAGAGATAAATGTTATTTAGTAATTCTTATAGTATCCTAAACTTTGGTCATTTAAGACATTTATTATTTTTTTCCTACACCTATTTCTGCACTTTCGGGGTGTCGCATAAACTAAAATTTACACTCTACCAAATCCATACGCAATGCATCTTTACCTAGAATTGAGATCAGGCACAGAGTGTGTAAAATAATAGCCACTAACCTAACCAGGACATTGGTTGCGTAGCCTAACCTGAAGCAAGAGTAATGGGGAGATAACTGCAAAATGAGGCATTTCCGATTTTTTTTTAAAAGACCATAATCTTAACACACCAGAATACATAGGAATAGAACAATTTTTAACCGCATACTCAATTAATGGTTGAAAGTACCAAAATCTTAGAAATACTGCTAATGGTCAGATTTACAAGTTGAAGGCAGTTATACTTTGTGCCTTGTAATGTATCAAACTGCAGTAGAACCGAGGCAGGTGTTGCTTCTTTAAATGAAGATGACAGTTAAAAGTAGTGACAGCATTTCTAAAAATACACTTTTTAGACGTTTTGACGGAAAAAAACACTCCATTTGTAAAAGTATCAAATAATAACCTAATGAAACCATTAAACTAACTTAATCTAACCCTCAAACTAACCTAACTTAGCCTTGCCCTTAAACTAACCTAACTTAGCCTTGCTCTTAAACTAACCTAACTTAGCCTTGCTCTTAAACTAACCTAACTTAGCCTTGCCCTTAAACTAACCTAGCCTAAGAAACATTTTATGTTTGCACAACATTTCATTGCTACTTTCACACTCGTTCTCATCACTTTAACACTTTAACACTTTATTATGTTTGCCATTTTACAATATTTTATGATGATTATAACAGGATTGGTGGTTGCAAAGGTTGCAAACAGCCCTTTACAAGCAAACGCTTTTTGGGCAAAGGTGTGGAGAGAGAGGGAAAACACACATCTATAGAAACAGTAGAAAGGTGAAAAAGACTTGAATCCAGACACAGTCATGTTCTAAATATTAGCCCAGTAGGGTCAGTACTGCTGTACCAAAGGCTACATCAGACACCCATTCATCCAATCACCAGTAAACTGCAGTTTAGTATATCCTCTTTTACCAAAATTCTCCTGACATAACTGGGGGGCTGCGCCCATTCAGACCCCCCCCCCCCGCTAGTTAACTAACCTAGCCTGGGCATTGATTACTTATCCTATTATAACCTCGCTGGGATCGCTGGGAGGGGGGGGGGGATTTCGCCCCTCCAGACCCCCCATGTGTTATATCTCATTTCCGTCGGGTTATAGGGATTAGAAATGCTGCAAATTGTCAGTTCTATAACTTGAGGACGGTTATAACTCGTGCCTTGTAATGCTTTAAACTGCATTACAGTAGAACCCAATCACCAAGTAAACATCTTCTCCACGTACAAGCCTTATTACTTAACTCCCTGAGCGTTACAATTCTAGAGTCCTTTCCCGCCCTTATTAGCGGGGGTTTTCCTCCAGACCTTCACAGATCACTTGTGATACCTCTAACACGTAATTATAAAGTGGAGGAGAGCTGCCCCTTCACCCTCCCTCCCCCCTAAACGACCCCCTTGAACCCCTCAAAAATATACAATGGTAAATATTAATATTCTACCCTCACTATAACCTAACCTAACCTCAATATAACCTAGCCTAACCTCACTATAACCAAGCCTAACCTTACTAATAACCTCCTAGAGGGACCCAAAAAAATTAATTACTAACCTTACCTCAATATAACCTAACCTAGCCTGGTAGAATTCTAGTTCCCCGTAATTAAGTCTCGCTAGAGGTTATTGGTAAGGTTTGGTAAAGTTATAGTGAGGTTAGGTTAGTAAAATTATTTTGGGGGATCCAGAGGATTAGGGGGGCAGGGGGTTGAAGGTGGCATCTTTCCCTACTTTATATTTACGTGTTTAGAGGTATCTGAAATGATCTGTTAAGGTCTGGAGGAAAAAAAACATTAATAAGGGCGGGAAGGGACTCTAGAATTTATCTGAGGTAAAAGGCAAAGTTCTGAGGCTTTTATAAGTCTTGTCTATATATTTGAGCATTTATCATCTCTAAGTTGTCACCACCCTTTCCTTACGTACCTTTATAAGTCTTTGTGGAGTAGATGAAGTCGATCCTCAGCCTGAGGCCTGTAAGAGCAGTAAATGTAGCGCCGCGGCGCGCCGGCCACTTCCACTGGTAATATTTGAATATTGGCTTCGAGACAACGCCGTCACAACGGGCGCGAGTGGCCAACAGCTGGCTACGATTCAGCCACCTAATAATCAACAATTATCCTTAATCCGAGCTTTGAACCCTATTTAAGTCCTTCGGCCCGGCCATTCATGTCACATCCACTTAATATATTATCCTTGGGCCGAGTCAAGGAAGACTGTGTTGGGCCTGTACGAATTTATCAATAATTGGCCCGATATACAGTTCCCACTGCGGGGCCGACATCGGCTTCATCTGATTTGCCGAAACCAGTTGCCCTGCCGCCGGTGCCGATACGTACCCGGCACAAGCCGACACAGGCCCGCATAGCCCATGTTTGCTGGGAAACACAGTAAAACACTTATTTGTGCATGTAGCGTATAGATTGTTTTTCAGCTCACTTATTTTGCTATACAACGTAAAAAAAATTTGGGTGCGGGCGAGTTAGAGGGTGGCTCCGTCTGAGGGGTCCCACAATTTACTTAGCCTAGGGGCCCCAAGAGGTCATAATCCGGCCCTGATTACCACACAGCCTATGTACACATGCAATACATACATACAATTACTATATCTCATGCACTGTCTTCCTCATATATTTACACACTAGCCGTAAAAGCGCAAATAAAAAAACCGACTTCGAAGTTTCGGCCACCACCTGTGTTTGGTCAACCCTCCAGAGAGCCCTTCTAGCTTTCCTGAAATCATGCATGTAGCAATGTATGTATTAACGCCAACCCATTCACATCACCCCCAACCCATTCACTCACCCATTACCCATCACCCCCCACCCATTCACTCACCCATTACCCATCACCCCCCACCTATTCCCTCACCCATCACCCATCATCCCCAACCCATTACCCCCCACCCATTCACTCACCCATCACCCCACACCCATTACCCATCACCCCACCCATTCACTCACCCATTACCCATCACCCTACATCAAGGTTTTCCTCAATTCTCGCAACCCACTTTTTTTTCACAATTCTCGCTAATAGCTGCTAAAAGAAAAGAGAAAAAAGTGATCGGATCATCTCATCATTGGGCTTAAAATGTTCCCTGGTCGACCTGGTTCCAAAACTGTGCCAATTGATGGAATTGCGCCACGGGGGGCGGCCACCTATCGCGGACAAACACACACACACACACACACACACACACACCACGGTCAGACACACTTTCGCTTTATTTATTATAGATATCAAGATACGTGTGACCCTACCGTAGATAACACTAAAGTCGCCAGGACAAGGTTTCTTTTCCATGTACAGCCGTGTGGTTGGCGTTAATACTTACATTGCTACATCCATGATTTCAGGAAAGTTAGAAGGGTCTATCTGGAGAGTCTGTGTCATTTTATGTCTTCATCTATGTCATATTAAGGCTATAAATTTAACAAATTACCATAATATCAACCGCGTGGTGACCTACAATAAGGTCGCCAGCCAGTGTTAATGTTCTGAGTGTCCTCCCGCCGTTGTCGTCGCCCGAAAAAAAAACTGAATAGTGAAATTTGAAACCGTCTATACTTACAGTTACAAAGCATAAAACAACGCTGAAACAGTGTAGATTATACAGTCATGATAATAAACTACTGTGTATCATCTTCAGTGGCACAGACACAGCAGTAGTGAGGCTATCATTCCTTATATATGGCGCCTGGCGACATTAGTGCAGGTGGCGATTAAACTGTTATCTACGGTAGTAAGGTTCTAATTCGTAATATTTGGCGCCTGGCGACATTATTGCAGGTGGCGACTCTAGTGTTATCTAGGGTAGTGAGGCTATCATTCGTAATATTTGGCGCCTGGCGACATTATTGCAGGTGGCGACTCCAGTGTTATCTAGGGTAGTGAGCTATCATTCGTAATATTTGGCGCCTGGCGACATTATTGCAGGTGGCGACTCTAGTGTTATCTAGGGTATTGAGTCTATCATTCGTAATATATGGCGCCTGGCGACATTATTGCAGGTGGCGACTCTAGTGTTATCTAGGGTATTGAGGCTATCATTCGTAATATATGGCGCCTGGCGACGTTATTGGAGGTGGCGACTCTAGTGTTATCTAGGGTAGTGAGGCTATCATTCGTAATATTTGGCGCCTGGCGACATTATTGCAGGTGGCGACTGTAGTGTTATCTAGGTTAGTGAGGCTATCATTCGTAATATTTGGCGCCCGGCGACATTATTGCAGGTGGCGACTCTAGTGCTATCTAGGGTAGTGAGGCTATCATTCGTAATATTTGGCGCCTGGCGACATTATTGCAGGTGGCGACTCTAGTGTTATCTAGGGTAGTGAGTCTATCATTCGTAATATTTGGCGCCTGGCGACATTATTGCAGGTGGCGACTCTAGTGTTATCTAGGGTATTGAGGCTATCATTCGTAATATTTGGCGCCTGGCGACATTATTGCAGGTGGCGACTCTAGTGTTATCTAGGGTAATGAGGCTATCATTCGTAATATATGCGCCTGGCGACATTATTGCAGGTGGCGACTCTAGTGTTATCTAGGGTAGTGAGGCTATCATTTGTAATATATGGCGCCTGGCGACATTATTGCAGGTGGCGACTGTAGTTTTATCTAGGGTTGTGAGGCTATCATGCGTAATATTTGGCGCCTGGCGACATTATTGCAGGTGGCGACTAGTGTTATCTACGGTAGTGAGGCTATCATTCGTAATATTTGGCGCCTGGCGACATTATTGCAGGTGGCGACTGTAGTGTTATCTAGGGTAGTGAGGCTATCATGCGTAATATTTGGCGCCTGGCGACATTATTGCAGGTGGCGACTCTAGTGTTATCTCGGGTAGTGAGGCTGTCCTTCGTAATATATGGCGCCTGGCGACATTATTGCAGGTGGCGACTCTAGTGTTATCTAGGGTAGTGAGGCTATCATTCGTAATATATGGCACCTGGCGACATTATTGCAGGTGGCGACTCTAGTGTTATCTAGGGTAGTGAGGCTATCATTCGTAATATTTGGCGCCTGGCGACATTATTGCAGGTGGCGACTCTAGTGTTATCTAGGGTAGTGAGGCTATCATTCGTAATATTTGGCGCCTGGCGACATTATTGCAGGTGGCAAATCTAGTGTTATCTAGGGTAGTGAGGCTATCATTCGTAATATTTGTCGCCTGGCGACATTATTGCAGGTGGCGACTCTAGTGTTATTTAGGGTAGTGAACATAAGAACATAAGAAAATAAGGGAGCTACAAGAGGCCGCGAGGCCTACACGTGGTAGTTCCTGTCACCTAACACTACCTACATCCACCTTTCATCCCCATCCATGAACCTATCCAGCTCCCCTTTAAAACTCCCTAATGACTCCGCACTAACTACCTGTCTACTGAGACCATTCCACTCATTCACCACCCTATTTGTGAACCAGTTTTTCCCTATTTCCTTTCTAAATCTACGCTTTTCCAGCTTGAATCCGTTACTTCTTGTTCTACCCTGGTTAAAAGCCGTAAGAACTTTTCCTACCTCTCCTTTATTAAATCCCTTTATCCACTTAAAAACTTCTATCAGATCGCCCCTTACTCTGCGTCTCTCGAGTGAGTGTAATTTTAATAACTTCAATCTCCTCTCATAACTAAAGTTACGCATCCCTTGTATCATTTTGGTCATCCTTCTCTGCACTTTTTTTAACAACACTATATCCATCCTGTAATATGGAGACCAAAACTGAACTGCATAGTCTAGGTGAGGCCTGACTAAGCCAGATAAAGCTTTAGAATAACTTCCGCACTTCTACTTTTAACACTTCTGGTAATGAATCCTATACTCTATTAGCTCTATTTCTGGCCTCAATACATTGTTTCCTAGGTCGGAGGTCTGGGCTCACCCTCACTCCAAGATCTTTTTCACCTTCTGATCTTTTCAGCGATACATTGCTTATGGTGTATCTATTACCAGGGTTTTTTCTACAACATTCATAACGCTACATTTATCAATATTAAACTCCATCTGCCATCTGACTGCCCACATCGTTAAGTTTATCTAATCTCCCTGCAATATGTTTACGTCAGACTGTGATCCAATAATCCTACCTAACTTAGTATCATCAGCAAACTTGCTGATATCACTGCTAATCCCACTATCCAAGTCGTTGATGTAAATCAAAATAGTAATGGGCCCAAAACAGACCCTTGTGGAACTCCACTTGTCACCAGTCCCCATTCAGATTTGGAACCATTAATTGTAACCCTTTGTTGCCTATTACGTACCAAGCTCTGATCCATGAAGAACCTTCCCATCTATACCATGAGCCTAACCTTATTTAAAGTCAACCTTATTTTTGTGAGGGTACATTCTAATATTTGGGGGGGGGTGGGGGGGGGGGGGCCCCGGGGGCCTGGGGGACTTATTTCAGGAGCGAAAATGTTTCTTTTTTATTGTAATTTTTTGGNAAAAAATCCACAGGTAGTTTAACAGAATTCTGGCGGACATTGGTTCTAAGGGAAGCATTTCCCAAAGGATTGCTATCCGCCTCCTTTTAGAGACAAAATTTATGCATCTGTGTTAGCCCCCCTACACAGCCCTTGTGAGCCCCTCAAGTACATGGGGGATCCCCCTTTGAGTGGCAGATGAAGGACTACTGCTTGTTTGGTTCCAGCCCCCCAGAGACGAGACTGAGAGGGAAAAAGGTTATGTCTTCTTTTCCTCCAAAGAAGAATGAGAAGACTCAATCAGATCAGGGGGTTTTTTCCATCAATACAGCCTTGGTGCTGGGAAAAAGGGCATGCAAATAAAACGGGTAAGGGACTTGATAAAGCATTCTGTTTTCAGAAATGTTATTTTATAGATATAAAGACCCTTTATGTTCTTCATTATAAAAAATTAAAAAATTTTTCTAAATCAAATTCCCTCGTGCTTCGGCATCTGCTAATAACTCTCTAAAAAATTTTTTTTTCTTCATTTTTCCCTCCTATCCTTCCCCAGAGGGTTCCACAACTGTCTCCTACTTCTAAAGTGAACTCTTCGCCAAACCTTGAAAAAATTCCCCTGGGGGGCCCGTACACTCCAAAAATTAGGGAAAAAGGAGTCTGCAAATTGAGTCTGATGATACCAAAAAAAACTCAAAAAAATTAAGTTGGGGGCTTACCCTTACTGGGAAGGGACGAGACCGACATGTCACCTCAACCCACTCCAAAATTTTAAAACCCAGAGCCACCCCAAACACCCATCTCAACCCCAACACGTACCCCACAATATCACCCCTCCAACACAAATGAGGGGCAATTATCTAACTTTCTATTTGGGAAAGGCAGGTTCTTATGACCGCGGGGCAGCCATTTTGGCTTCCCCCCCCCGGGGGGTTTGGGAAAGGGCAGGGTTTTTTCATGAGCCCCTGGCACCGTCGGTCTGCATCCCCCGGGGGCCTTGGGCAGGGTTCTTCATGGCCACCAGGCAGCCAGCAGGCTTGCATCTCCCCGGGGCCCCTTGGAAGGCAGATTTCTTCAGAGCCGGGGGCAGCCATGTCTTGCTTTCCCCCCGGGGGCCCTTTGGGAAAGGGGGGGTTTCTTCAGGCCAGTTTGGCACCGTCGGGTCTTCTCCCCCCGGGGCCTTGGGGGCAGGGTTTTTCAGAGCCACCTGGCACCCAGTCGGGTTTGCTCCCCCCCGGGGCCTTGGAAGCGGGTTTCTCTGAGCCACCGGCAGCCATCAGGTCTTGCTCCCCCCGGGGCTTGGAAAGCGGGGTTTTTCATGACCAGCGGGGCCGCCGTCAGGTTTCTTGTATCCCCCCGGGGCCTTGGAAGGCAGGGCCCCTTCATGAGCCGCCTGGCACCTCAGGTCTTGCATCCCCCGGGGCCCTTGGGGGGGGGGGGGCAGGGTTCTTCATGACCCGCGGGCAGCCAGTGGGTCTTGTCCCCCCGGGCCTTGGAAGGCAGGGTCTTCATGAGCCAGCTGGCCCCAGTCGGGTCTTGCATCTCCCCGGGCCTTTGGGAAGGGCGGGGTTTCTTCATGACCCCCTGCGCCAGTCGGGTCTTGATCCCCCCGGGGCCTTGGGAAGGCAGGTTCTTCATGACCAGCCTGGCAGCCAGTCGGTCTTGCATCTCCCCGGGGCCCTTGGAAGGAGGGTTCTTCTAGCCGCGGGGCAGCCTCAGGCTTGATCCCCCCGGGGGCCTTTGGGAAAGGCAGGGCCTTCAGGGCCACCCTGGCAGCCAGTCGGTTTTGATCCCCCCGGGGCCTTAAAAGGCGGGGCCCTTCTGACCGCCTGGCCCAGTCGGTCTTGCATCCCCCCGGGGGCCTTTAAAAGGGCAGGGTCCTTCATGAGCCACCTGGCAACAGTCAGGTCTTGCATCCCCCCGGGGCCTTGGAAGCGGGGTTCTTCTGGCCAGCCGGCAGAAAGCAGGTTTCTTGCTTCCCCCCCGGGGCCCTTTGGGAAGGGCAGGTTCTTCAGAGCCACTGGCAGCAGTCGGGTCTTGCATCTACTCGGGGCCTTGGAAGGCAGGGATTTTCTAGCCAGCCGGGCAGCCGTGGGCCCTTCATCTCCCCGGGGCCTTGGAAGGCAGGGTTTTTCATGACCAGCGTGAAGCCAGTGGTCTTGATCTCCCCGGGGCCTTGGAAGCAGGGTTCTTCATGAGCCAGCTGGCGCCAGCAGGTCTTAAATTCCGGGGGTCTTGGGAAAGGGGGGTTTCTTCATAGCCACCCTGGCGCCAGTCGGGTCTTGCTCCCCCCGGGGGCCTTTGGGAAAGGCGGGCCCTTTCATGACCCGCGTGGCAGCCAGTCGGTTTTTCATCCCCCCGGGTGCCTTGAAGGAAAGTTTTTCATGACCCAGCAGGGCACCAGTCAGGTTTGCATCCCCGGGGCCCTTGGGAAAGGGCAGGGGATCTTATGAGCACCGGGACCGTCAGGTTTTGCATCTCCCGGGGCCCTTTGGGAAAGGCGGGGTTTTCTTATGACCACCGGGGCAGCCTAGGTTTGCATCCCCCCGGGGCCTTGGAAAGGAAAGGGTTCTTCGACCCAGCGTGGCAGCAAGTCGGGTCTTGCATCCCCCCGGGGCCCTTTGGGAAAGGGAGAGTTCTTCATGACCCCGCTGGCAGCAAGTCGGGTCTTGCACCCCCCCGGGGGCCCTTTGGGAAAGGGCGGGGTTTCTTCAGAAACACTTGAAACACTTAAAACACTTTAATATGCTTACCATACATAATACTACGAAAAAATTTAATAAAAAATTTGTGTAAGAGCCCATACAAAAGCCATACGGCTATTGGGGCACATCTCTGTTTTACAAAAAATTTTTATCTAGGAGTCACACCTTTTACATAAAAGAAGAAGAATAAAAAAAAAAAAAAAAAAAAGGGTAAACAAAAAAAAAAAAAAAAAAAAAAAAAAAAAAAAAAAAAAGGGAAAAAATAATTGAAAATTGCTCAAAAATTCATTTGTAAAATGCTAAAAAGTTTTGTTGGCACTAAAATAAATCTACATGACTCATTAGAAATATTTTAGAACAAATTTTAGAAAAAATATCCGTCGTATTGGGACAATAAATATTTTTGATTCCCTTTTTAATGAACATAATTTTGGGAGGGGCTTAAAAACGTCGGGGATATTATTTCCCAAACTTGGGGCAGAGAGGTAGGGAGTGTTGAAAACTGTAGGTTTTTTTTTGGTACACGGAGGTGTTCCAGTTGCGGGGGGTAGTTATGTTTGGGGGGCAGTTAATTAAAACCACCATAACTAATTTTGCATATATTTCCAAACGAATTTTTTTGTCAAATAAATTTTAAAAGTTTTATTTTAAAAAAAGGGTGAGTATGATCGTACCCCAATTTTTAATGATCCTAATTATTTTCTTTTTTACCGGAACAAAGGGAAATCAAAATTTTGGGTATGTTTTCACCAACTGGAGTACAAAATTAAATGTGGCAATACATGGACATTATAGAGAAAATTTTTAAAATATTTTAGCTAAGGTCCTAATTTGATATAATAGAATACGATTCTAGACAATTTAAGACAAATTTTAATGTGTGGGTTTAAAAAGGGTTGTTTCACAAAAGTTCACCCGTATTTGTTTGGTTTTTCGTTGGACATTGTTTTTTGTATTAAGTGGAAAATTTTTTTCCCTTGTTGGGAAAGAGCATTAATACGTTTTTTTTAAATTGACGGTTAGTCTATTTCTCAAAAACCATTTTAAAAAAATTTTAGTCTTGGTTGGGTGTTTTCTATCAAGGATGAGGTCGCCCCCAGTAATGAAACGTAGAGTCATCAGCAAAAAAATATTTTTTTTAAATTTGTAAAACATTTTTGGGAGATCATTTATAAGTAAGGAATAAAAAGGGGCCGAGGGGCACACCCCAGGGGCTCCGTACTGAAAGTTGAGGTATAGATAACATTCTGAAATTTTTTATTTGGGTTTCTACCGGTGAGGTAGTCCTAAACCTCATTAAAATGCCACGAACCTAATTTTTTCAATTTCTTAGTAAATATCTGTTTCCCGTATCAAAGCTTTAGTAAAAATCTATAAAATATGACATTGTATGTTTAGCTCCAAGGGAGAGTAATGTTATCGGGGAAAGGGGGTCAGAGCACAAAAGGGATTTAAGCCTGTCGAAAACCAAATTTTTTTTGTGATAAAAAATTTTTTGGTTTAAAAAATTTAATGAAATTTTTTTTATTAATTTCTCGAATATTTTTGAGTAGGTGCTTAGCAGTGAATTGGTCTGTAAATTTTCAATGTTGTCTTTGGACCTTTTTTTAAAATAGGGATTACGGTTCCTGTTTTAAAATTGAGGAAAAATCCTTTTTTGATGGACGGGGTTTAACAAGATGATAGGGGAAAAGCTATTTGTTCTTTTAGCTTTTGGAGAGAACGGAAAATTTTTGGGTGTTAACTTTCGTTTTTTTAATGAAGGGTTTTACGCTGAAAAGTCTTGGGTAGACTGAGGAAAAATCATTATGTTGGGTAATTTCCCTCAGAAAACAAGTGGGGTTAAAATCGGGAAAGGGGGGGTTGTTATCTAAAAGGGGGCAATATCTGTTAATACTTATTTAAGGCCTCTGCATATCGGATGGCATCTCATTCTTTATTTTCATTTTTATGTAACGAGATAAGTTTTTTATGTTTTTTTTTCAGCTGATTTTGTTTTTCCATATTTTGCGTGTACATTTTTAAAATTTGTAAAATCGACATAGTTGACATTTTGATTTTTTTTTTAATCCCATTTTGGACATTGTGGGATTTTTTTTAATAACTTTCAGAGACAAAACCCATTTTACATCCTTCAATAGTTATTTTTGGTTTGACCATTAAATTTCAGCTGAGTTATCCAAGGTTTGTGCCGATTTTTAGAAAATATTTTTTTGTATTGGGAAACATTTTTGTAAATTTCTCAGGCCTAGAAAAGTATTAAATTTTAAAATTTATTCTTGTGAAGATAAGAGATTTTCCCTAATATGGGGGTTTAAGTTTTTGAAAAACAAACCCCTTTTTATTAGGAGTTACATTTTGAACATTTGTGGTCAATTTTATGAGCTTTGATTTTTTGGGGAAGGAAAAATTTAAAAAAATAGGAAAATGGTCCGAAAAGGGAAAGTGTACAATACCTGTGGTAAAATTTCCACAAAATTTGTGTTAATGGTCTAGGGGAAAGGGTCACCCAAATTTAAATATCTGAAATTAGTGGGTCGGGATGTGGGAAAAAAAAATTTAAAGTTTGAATGTTTGCTAGAAGTTTTTTTGTTGGGTTGGGTTGTATGCTCAAGTAAGTTTTTTATTAAAGTCCCTATAGTATTTTTTTATTCTGTTTTGCTTTTCCCCTTTTAAGCTGATTTTGACATTGGAATTTGCTACTGCAATGTTTTCTATTTGGGTTTTAAAATTTTCACCAAATGACCTGTAGATTCAGTAATAATTTTAATAGTAAGTAATTCTGTCATTTTTGATACATGTTAAATCATTTTTGTTAGTTTTTAAAATTTTCAGAAACTAGATAGAAAACCTCCCTTTAGCGTTTGGGTTTCCCGACAAAAATAGGGGGTGTACCGGGAAAATTTATGAAGATTTTGTTATTATCTCGCCAAGTTTTTTGTGCAGCTATGTTCGGAGTAAATTTAGGGCAGTTAGGAGATTGGATATTATCAGTATTTTTTGTTAATGATTTTAGTTTTAAAGAAAAAAAGTTAGTTTAGTAGAATCCCGGGGCGAAAATGTCTTGTAATTGATATATCTAATCCCTTTAAAGAGTTAAAGTCCATGTGGCCCTGCACTGATTTATGATTTCCAATTAACGTCATTTTTGGGCAATGTCATCCTATATTTAAAAAAGTATGAAAAAGATTTTTAAATTTATCTATATTAAAATAAAAACGTACAAAAAAAAGTGAGAAATGCAGCAGTTAAGCTGCACCGGGGGTTTTCCTACTGTGATGTTGGAAAAATTTTAAATCACGCCAAGGTGAAACAAGTGAATAATTATTTACTGCAGTACTATACAGACAACAACAATAATAAAGTAAAAAAATAATAAAAATAATAAAATTTAAAAATAAAAAAAAAATAATAATAAATTTTCAAATCATAACCCTAAAAATGAAATAAATAAAAAAATATGAAAAAAAAAAAAAAAAAAAAAAAAAAAAAAAAAAAAAAAAAAACGAAATAATAAAATAATAAAAGGTGGCGACTGTAGTGTTATCTAGGGTAGTGAGGCTATCATTCGTAATATTTGGCTCCTGGCGACATTATTGCAGGTGGCGACTCTAGTGTTATCTAAGGTAGTGAGGCTATCATTCGTAATATTTGGCGCCTGGGGGACATTATTGCAGGTGGCGACTCTAGTGTTATCTAAGGTAGTGAGGCTATCATCGTAATATTGGCGCTTGGCGACATTATTGCAGGTGGCGACTCTAGTGTTATCTAAGGGAGTGAGGCTATCATTCGTAATTTGGCGCTTGGCGACATTATTGCAGGAGGCGACTCTAGTGTTATCTAGGGTAGTGAGGCTATCATTCGTAATATTTGGCGCCTGGCGACATTATTGCAGGTGGCGACTCTAGTGTTATCTAAGGTAGTGAGGCTATCATTCGTAATATTTGGCGCTTGGCGACATTATTGCAGGTGGCGACTCTAGTGTTATCTAGGGTTGTGAGACTATCATTCGTAATATTTGGCGCCTGGCGACATTATTGCAGGTGGCGACTCTAGTGTTATCTAGGGTAGTGAGGCTATCATTCGTAATATTTGGCGCCTGGCGACATTATTGCAGGTGGCGACTCTAGTGTTATCTATGGTAGTGAGGCTATCATTCGTAATATTTGGCGCCTGGCGACATTATTGCAGGTGGCGACTCTAGTGTTATCTAGGGTAGTGAGGCTATCATTCGTAATATTTGGCGCCTGGCGAAATTATTGCAGGTGGCAACTGTAGTGTTATCTACGTAGTGAGGCTATCATTCGTAATATTTGGCGCCTGGCGACATTATTGCAGGTGGGGACTGAGGTCATCTAGGGTAGTGAGGCTATCATTCGTAATATTTGGCGCCTGGCGAAAATTTTTGCAGGTGGCGACGGTAGTGTTATCTATGGTAGTGAGGCTATCATTCGTAATATTTGGCGCCTGGCGACATTATTGCAGGTGGCGAGTCTAGTGTTATCTAGGTAGTGAGGCTATCATTCGTAATATTTGGCGCTGGCGACATTATTGCAGGTGGCGACTCTAGTGTTATCTAGGGTAGTGAGGTTATCATTCGTAATATTTGGCGCCTGCAACATAATTTCAGGTGGCGACTCTAGTGTTATCTAGGGTTGTGAGGCTATCATTCGTAATATTTGGCGCCTGGCGACATTATTTTCGGTGGCGACTCTAGTGTTATCTAGGGTAGTGAGGTTATCATTCGTAATATTTGATGCCTGGCGACATTATTGCAGGTGGCGACTCTAGTGTTATCTAGGGCTGTGAGGCTATCATTCGTAATATTTGGGGCCTGGCGACATTATTGCAGGTGGCGACTCTAGTGTTATCTATGGTAGTGAGGCTATCATTCGTAATATTTGGCGCCTGGCGACATTATTGCAGGTGGCGACTCTAGTGTTATCTATGGTAGTGAGTCTATCTTCGTATATTGCGCCTGGCGACTATTGCAGTGGCGACTCTAGTGGTTCTAGGTAGTGAGGCTATCATTCGTAATATTTGGCGCCTGACGCA
>JACEEZ010017253.1:5000-20000 GCA_016584305.1 Chionoecetes opilio
TTCCGCTAAAAAGAATATATTTTGTACAATTGATATTACGGCAAGGAAGTCACGTGATCCTGGGTTAGATAGTTGACCTGACATACAATTACTTGAGGTCAGGTTATTCGGGTCAAGGCCCCTCAAGGGTGGGCGTGAGGGCGGGCGGGGCGGCGGCTTTTGCGGACACGGTGGTGGCGAGTGGGTTGTTGTGGTAGTGGGCGGGTGGGTTGTTGTGGTGGTGGACGGGTGGGTTGTTGTGGTGGTGGGCGGGTGGGTTGTTGTGGTGGTGGACGGGTGGGTTGTTGTGGTGGTGGACGGGTGGGTTGTTGTGGTGGTGGACGGGTGGGTTGTTGTGGTGGTGGGCGGGTGGGTTGTTGTGGTGGTGGACGGGTGGGTTGTTGTGGTGGTGGACGGGTGGGTTTTTGTGGTGGTGGAAAGGGTGGGTTGTTGTGGTGGTGGACGGGTGGTTGTTGTGGTGGTGGACGGGTGGGTTGTTGTGGTAGTGGACGGGTGGGTTGTTGTTTGGGAGTGGACGGGTGGGTTGTTGTGGTGGTGGACGGGTGGGTTGTTGTGGTAGTGGACGGGTGGGTTGTTGTGGTAGTGGACGGGTGGGTTGTTGTGGTAGTGGACGGGTGGGTTGTTGTTGTAGTGGACGGGTGGTTGTTGTGGTGGTGGACGGGTGGGTTGTTGGGTAGTGGACGGGTGGTGTTGTGGTAGTGGACGGGTGGGTTGTTGTGGTAGTGGACGGGTGGGTTGTTGTGGTAGTGGACGGGTGGGTTGTTGTGGTGGTGGGTGATAGAAGAGTCACGGTGGACGTAATGGTCACGATAGTGGGCGGCATAGTTGTGGTAGTGGGCGGGAGGATAGTTAGGATGGGCGTAATAGTCTTGATAGTGGGCGGCAGAGTAGTCACGGTAGTGGGCGGGAGGATAGTTAGGATGGGTGTAATAGTCTTGATAGTGGGCGGAAGAGTAGTCACGGTAGTGGGCGGGAGGATAGTCACGGTGGGCGTAATAGTCTTGATAGTAGGCGGGAGGATAGTTAATGTTTTGGGCCGGAGGATAGTTACGGTTATGGGTGGGAGAATAGTTTCTGTGGTGGGCGGTGTTTTGGGCAGGAGGATGTACTTGGCGGCGTCTTGTAGATGGGCGGTAATGGGCGGGAGGGTGAGTGGTGGTGTGGACAGAAGACGGTTCGGTGTTGCGGGCGGGAGGGCCGGTGGTGCCCTGGGCGGGAGGGTGTTGGGTGTTGCGGGCGGGAAGGTGTGGTGGGCGGCGTGTTGCGTGTGCCTCGCTGAGGGAAGGAAAGTCCTCGGCGTTGAGGACGGGAGGGAGGGCAGCGCCTTGGGCGGGCTTTTCAACAATAATGCGGACGGGAGTTTTGGTGGTGGTGTGGGTGTTGGTTGGGGTAGTGGTGTGGGTAATTGGGTTGGTGATGGTTGGGACGATGGTGATGTGGGTGATGGTTGGGGTGGTAGTTGGGGCGGTGGTTGAGTCAGTGGTTGGGACGGTGGGGGTTGAGACAGTGGTTGGGACGGTGGTTGAGACAGTGGTTGAGACCGTGGTTGGGGTGGTGGTTGAGACAGTGGTTGGGACGGTGGTTGGGGCGGTGGTGCTGAGTGTAGTGTGGGTGATGGTGCGAGGGGCAGTTTTGCCTTGACATCGGGGGCCAAAGAGTGCCCGCGCGCCGGCCACTTGGCGCCGCGGACCCCTCAACACGACGCTCCGGGAGGCGCGGTCCTCGAGAGGCGGCACCGTCACCACCACTTCGGGAAACTTTTTCTTGAGTTTCCGGATATTGGCGCCGCCGAGGCCTATCACGTGGCGCCGCTGGTGTGGCGCCACTGCCACCTGGGCCTCCACCACTTTCGCCTCGTGCAGCAATGCCTTGAGGTGATCCACCGCGGCGGAAACCTGCCGGGGAGGTCCCCGCACCGTGACGGTGGCGGTCACGGCGTCCCGCGGCGGCGGCACCTTCACCTGAACGCCGGGAAACAACTCCTGCACCTTCTTAAGCGTGGCGCCGCCAGGCCCGACGATGCAGCGCCGCATGTGGGGCGCAGCGGCCACCTCCACCTCCACCTTCTCCACCTTCCAAGAGTTTCTCACGCTTTCTTCCGCACGCTCCTTGGCGCGGCGGGCGTTTTTCTTGGCCGGTGGTGGTGCGGCATTCTGCTGCCCGGCCTGCTGCGGCGCGGGCTTCTGGGGCGCGGCCTGCTGCGGCGCGGACTGGTGGTGCTGCGTGCACGCCGCCGCCTCGGTGACGGGGGGCAACGCCTTGGCCTTCCTGGGGCGGTGCCTCTTGTCGCGGGCCACTGTCCAGGCCTCGGAGGCGGCGTCCTGCTCCTCGCCGGAGACGTACATCACGCCGGACAAGAGGCCCTGAGCCACCTCGGCCTGGCGTGCCTTTGCCCTCGGTTTTTTCTTTTTCTTTAGTTTATATCGGTTTTATTCTTTCTTCACTTCTTCCTGTACTTCCTGGTTTTTGTCTTCCTGCACTTCCTGGTTTTCCTCTTCCTGCACTTCGCTCACAGTCTCAATGGTTTCTTCCTTTGTTTCCTGCTCCATGACTTTGTTTTCTTCCGGCACTGAATCGTGTTCTATTTTTTCTGGTTCATCGATGACCTTTGTTTCTTCCATTATCACCCTGATTTCTGTTTCTTCTACGATTTTCTCTTCGATATTCACTGCTGATTCTTCATTTTCCTCCTTTTTAGCATAAAATTCCACGTCATAAGTTTTCCGTTTGGAACTCTTCTTCCTGGTCAGCTGTCGCCACAGCCGCCGAAAGATGTACACGCAGGCGCAACAAGTCTTGGGCTCCTTGCTGCTTTCCATAACCTTGAGACTTGAATCTGCCTTGGAAATCATCACTGCCTCCAATCTTATTTTCTCTCAGATTCTGTCAAACATGCACCCTCGCAATATTAAAGATCTTTTTTTTCATCAGACAAACAGGTTGGAGTTAGAGACGGTTCCACTCATAGCCAACTCCAGGCTCACCACCCAGTAGTCAGGTACAGCCAACTTCAGGCTCACCACCCAGTAGTCAGGTACAGGCAACTCCAGGCTCACCAACCAGTAGTCAGGTTATAAGCGTGTTGCTTTTGTGTAAAGCCTCTATGGCACATGTTGGAACCTTGTAGCGCGGAAACAAAACTAATGCTAAATCTTTGTTCTTTGATTGGCTGGCGGGTCAAAAGGAGACATCTGATTGGCTAAAGAATACAGAGGAGTGAGGACAAGAAAGGCATCTGCCCTCTCTCAATTCCCTTTCTTTTTACTCATCTAAAACTTCCTTCCTTCCGTCCTCTCTCCCTCCCTCCCTCCCTTTCCTCCTCAACCTCTCGTGTTCTTCCATTCCTTCCCTCTTCCTTCTCCTCTACGCCCCCTTCTCGACCCCTTGCTACACCTCCCTCGCACTCCCACCCTTGCCCAGGTCTCTCACTCCCTTGGTCCAGCCTCTCCCACGTCCTCACTGCCTCCCCTAACGTGATATAAAATACCTCAGCTCACCTAAGGATAATAACAACCTTCCCGCCGTTGATTTACAGGTGGCAGGTGTCGGCCCTATCGAGGTGTCGTAGAAAGAGGGAGAGAGAGAGAGCGCGCGCGCGCGCGCGCGCCCGAGAGAGAGAGAGAGAGAGAGAGAGAGAGAGAGAGAGAGACGAGAGAGAGAGGAGAGAGAGAGAGAGAGAGAGAGAGAGAGAGAGAGAGGAGAGAGAGAGAGAGAGAAAAGAGAGAGAAAAGAGGGGAGAGAGAGAGAGAGAGAGAAAAAAAACAATAGTATTACAATGTCATTATCAATCTTTGTTATATTATTATCATCATCAATTATTTAGTTAAAACCAGTCAATTCCTCTCTTATTGAATAGTTTATACGATACCTAACACATATTACATTTATAGTCATGCTTTTAGGAGATATAGGAAGTTTAAAATTACAATTCTTTAAATGCTAAAAATAAAAAAAAATCTTAGTACCTAGAAAAAAAAAAAAAAAAAAAAAACAAAGAGGCGAAGGAGAGGAAGAGGAAGAGATGTGAGGGAAAATGAGAGAGAAAAGGAGAAGAGAGAGGCGAGAGAGAGAGAGAGAGAGAGAGAGAGAGAGAGAGAAGAGAGAGAGAGAGAGAGAAGAGATGAGAGATTTCTGATTTCGTTTGGTAATGAGAGAGAGAGAGAACAAAAAAACTAATTACCATTTAATGATTTCATCATTGTTTTTATTATCTCATCATTATTTAGTTAAACCTCAATTCCTTCTCACATTTATTTAATTATATTTGAATACCATCTTTCTAACACAATATTCATAGGTTGTCACCTTTGTTACCTTCATTTTGGTAGAAACGCAGCAGCACGAGCATGTTACAAACTGTTACTCACCAACTGCACTTCTGTTCTCGTTGATTCTCCCCAGTAGTCGATGGTCCACAGGCAGACAAACAATCATCACATCACACAACCAACACAGCACTACAACGGAACAGGTACACGTAACACTTGTGAGGTGAAAATTGAGAAAACACACAAAGAGAGAAGACAGAAGAGACGAACAGCAGAGAGAAAGAGAGAGACACAAGAAGAGAAAACAGAGAGAAGACAACTATACTTTCTGCCTTTTTTTTTATTAACTTACTAGCTATGCCACTTTCTTGCACTACATTTTTCACACAAAAACACCTTACGATTTCTCCACAAGTTGTTTTTTCCCAGATACAACAAAAAAATTCCTGTTCCACGAAAAATAATGCAAACACTATGACACCTCTCTTAGGACACACACACCACACACACACACACCACAACACACACACACCCCACACACACACACACACACACACACAACACACACACACACACACACACACACACAACCAACACACACACACCACACAACACACACACAGACACACAAACACACAGACACAGACACCACACACCAACACACACACACACACACACACACACACACACACACACACTTCTATAGGGGCATGGTAGTCTTTTCTAACTGTTATCTACATGTATTTAATAGTTCGTAGATTACTAAGTACAGTAAATCGCTTTTTCAATTACAGACGTTTTTTTCTATTTACAGACGTCTGGTCGCGTTATACTTACATTTCTACATCCATGATTTCAGGAAAGTTAAAAGGGGCTATCTGGAGAGTCTGTGTCATTTTGTGTCTTTATCTGTGTCATAGTATGGCTATAAATGAACAAATTACCAATATATCACCCTAGTGGCGACCTATACTAAGATCGCCAGTTAGCGTTTATGTTCTGAGTGTCCTCCCGCCGTCGTCGTCGCCCGAAAAAAAAACGAGTAGCGAAATTTGAAACTGTATATACTTTCAGATACAAAGCATAAAACAACGCTGAAACAGGGTAGATTATACAGTCATGATATAAACTACTGTGTATCATCTTCAGTGGCACTTTACAAATCAGTTGTGATGCAACAATTTGTAATATATGGCACCTGGCGACATTAGTGCAGGTGGCGACTATAGTGTTATCTATGGTAGTAGTATGTAGTTCAGCAGATACCCTCTTTATAGACCAATAGGTCTCCTGGTATCTGTTCTTCCTATGTATTCCTCCTTTTTTTACTCCTCCTCCTCCTCCTCCTCCTCCTCCTCCTCCTCCTCCTCCTCCTCCTCCTCCTCCTCCTCCTCCTCCTCCTCCTCCTCTCCTCCTCACTTCCCCTCATCCTAAAGGTCCTCTTTCTCCCCTCAATCTTTTTATATTAAGATTTCTAACTTCCTATTTTTTAACCCATCTATATTTACGATCTATCTAACTATCTATCTAACTATCTATCTAACTATCTATATAACTATCTATATAACTATCTATATAACGATCTATATAACTATCTATATAACTATCTATATAACTATCTATATAACTATCTATATAACGATCTATATAACTCTCTATAACTACTATATACTATCTATATAACTATCTATATAACTATCTATCTAACTATCTATATAACGATCTATATAACGATCTATATAACGATCTATATAACGATCTATATAACTATCTATATAACTATCTATATAACTATCTATATAACGATCTATATAACTATCTATATATCTAACTATCTATCTAACTATCTATCTAACTATCTATATAACTATCTATTCCTATCATTTTCTATCTAACTTTTATTTCTTACACCGATCTTATAACTATTATACGATCTTATCTTCTTATTCTTATATCTTTATACTATCTTTTCCTTTGTCTTGCTTTTATTCTTCCCGTTGTTTTGTTGTTTCTTTTTATTCTTTCTTTTTTTCTGCCTTTTTTTTACTCGCTTTTTATTTTTGGTTTCTTTGTCCTTTTTTATTCTTGTTCTTATTCTGCCTTTTCCTTACCTTTAAAAGTTTTTTGCTTACATACTTCATTTTCTGTAGCTTTTTTATTACCCTATCAAGCTTTCTTCTTCTTCTTCTTCTTCTTCTCTTCTCCTCTCCTTCTCCTCCTCCTCCTCCTCGAGGAGGTAGAAGTAGTAGTAGTAGTGGTGGTGGTGGTAGTAGTAGAAGTAGTAGTAGTAGTAGTAGTGGTGCTAGTAGTAGAAGTAGTAGTAGTAGTGGTGGTGGTAGTAGTAGAAGTAGTAGTAGTAGTAGTGGTGCTAGTAGTAGAAGTAGTAGTAGTAGTGGTGGTGGTAGATAATTTCGATAATTTGAGTCGACAGTCGAGTTGCGTGAGAAGTAGATTAAAAATGTCACTGAGGTAGAATCATGTGCTTCGTGGGGTGGCGGTGGTGGTCTTAGGTTCGTTTTTTTTTTCTTTCATGATAAAGGACTGGCCAAGAGAGAAAAAAAAGAGGTAACAAATAATCCGCTTCGTTTCCAGTCCCTATAAAGAAGACAGTAACAGAATAAAGAAATGGTGGTGGCCCAATTTAGTTCAGGAGGTGTCTTGTCACTCCTCTCTTGAACTTTTTTTTATTCGTAGGAAGGTGGTCAAATATAAAGAGAAAGAGTTCCAGAGTTTACCAGTGAAAGGGATGAACAAAATGTCCTTCTCCAGTCCCCTTTCTTCTGTCATGACCTGAAGGCGACGCATCAATCCCTCTTCACCTGCTCTGTACCCAAAGACACGAAGGTCAAGGTTATACCCTCCCTTCTCTCCCTCTTCCCTCCTTCCACGGATTAGCCTTAGGTAGGAGGGGGTTTCAGAAATAGTGTGTGTGTGTGCGTGTGTGTGTGTGTGTGCGTTTGTGTGCGTGTGGTGATTATTAATGGTAGTTGTGTTAATGGTTTTGATAGTTGGTAGTCATGGTAGCAGTAGTAGTAATGTTAGTGGTAGTAGTAGTGTAGTAGTGGTAGTCAGTTAACGATGGTAATAGACCCTAGCCTTATCGATAACAAACTAGTACATTATTAGAGAGTACAGAGATGTGGCAATGAATTATAGTAGCAGTTGTAATAGTAGTAGTAGTAGTAGTAGTAGTAGTACGTAGTAGTAGTAGTAGTAGTGGTAGGGGGGACGGGGTAGAGAATGGGGAAGAGAGCAAGAGTTGGGACCGTCAGTGGTAGGTCGGTAAGTGGTAGGTGGTAGGTAGCATGTCATAAAGTAGGTAGTAGCAGGTAGTAGTAGTAGTAGTAGTTAAGCGGCGGTAGTGAAACACGCTATGACTTATCCGTAGAGCTTTTTGGGTCCCCACGCTACCACCGCCACCTACCCAGCACACCAACCAGCTGCCAACCTCAACACCTTTGCGCAGAATTAAAGCTTAAGTCGCCACACACACAGAGAGAGAGAGAGAGAGAGAGAGAGAGAGAGAGAGAGAGAGGAGAGAGAGAGAGAGAGAGAGAGAGAGAGAGAGAGAGAGAGAGAGAGAGGCTGCAAAGGGAGTCTGGAACAGGATTTTTCTTTCTTTTTGGCTTGGATTCAGGTGGATGTTGCAATTAACTGGGTAGGTGGTGGTAGTGGCGGTGGTGGTGATGGTGGTGGTGGTGGTGGTGGTGGTGGCGGTGGTGGTGGCGGTGGTGGCGGTGGTGGTGCGGTGGTGATGGTGGTGGTGGTGGGGGTGGTGGTGGTGGTGATGGTGGTGGGGGTGGTGGTGGTGGTGGTAGTGGTAGTGTGTGGTGGTGGTGGTGGTGGTGTGGTGTGGTGGTGGGTGGTGGTGGTGGTGGTGGTGGTGGGGTGGTGATGGTGGGGGTGGTGGTGGTGGGGTGGTGAGGTTCGCGCAAGAATTCTCGTGGTGGTGCTGCCTCCACCATCGATCCAAGCGGTGGTGGAGGAGGAGGAGGAGGAGGAGGAGGAGGAGGAGGTGGAGGAGGAGGAGGTGGAGGAGGAGGAGGAGGGAGGGGAGAGAGAGAGAGAGAGAGAGGAGAGAGAGGAGAGAGAGAGAGAGAGAGAGAGAGAGAGAGAGAGAGAGAGAGAGAGAGAGAGAGAGAGGGGAATATGTAGCGATCTTTTGTACAGAATAATGGAATCTCTTCGTTATTAAGGTTTCATTGCAGTGGACTAAGACATGTAGTAGCAGTAGTAGTAGTTGTTGTAGTAGTAGTAGCAGTAGTAGTAGAAGTATTATTATTAGTAGTAGTAGTTGTAGTAGTGGTTGTGGTGGTAGTAGCAGTAGTGGTAGTAGTAGTAGTGGTAGTATGGTAGTAGTAGTAGTGGCGGTAGTAGTAGTAGTAGTTAGTGGTAGTGGTAGTAGTGGTAGTCTTAAAGCCCTGATAGCTTTGCGTGACGTGGTGTGGTAGGTGTGGTGGTGGTAATGGGAACACATACCTTTGGTGGTAGGGATTCCTGAGGAGGAGGAGGAGGAAGAGGAGGAGGAGTAAGAGGAGGAGGAGGAGGAGAGGAGGAGGAGGAGGAGGAGGAGGAGGAGGAGGAGAAGAAGGAGAATAGGATTGTGGTACAGTGTGTGGTGGCGAACTCAATTTTTGTTTTGTTTATCACTTGTACACGTTTTGAACACGTGATATCTATAAAGACTTGGCATATAAGAGACTGTGGTTGTTTATCATCATCAACATTTTGAGTGACAACATGAAGTATTTTTTTCCAACGTTCACTAACTAAAATTGTTCACTCGGTTAGGAACGTTCTTCAGATTGTGGTGTTAGGAGAGAGAGAGAGAGAGAGAGAGAGAGAGAGAGAGAGAGAGAGAGAGAGAGAGAGAGAGAGAGAGAGAGAGAGAGAGAGAGGTCAGAGGCTCAGAACGTAGCTCTAAGGATTTCGTCACGTCCAATAGGTAAAAATTGTAATAATGATAAAAACAAACAAAAAATTCACACGATTCACACTCAACTTTGTGTGTGAAGCTGATATATTTTTTACAGCCGCGGGAAAATAATGAAATATGCACGAATGACGCGGGGACAACACACACACACACACACATACACACACACACACACACACACACACACACACACACACACACACACACACACACACACACACACACACACACCACACACACACACACACACACACACACACACACACACACAACAAAACCCCACACACACACACCCACACACCCCACACACCACACACATGCCACACCACACACCACACACACACACACACACACACATACAAGAAAATGTGAGGAAAAGAATAGGTTACCAGTGACTTTAGGGAAATTAAAGGAAATCTATACACCCAAAAGACTAACTAATGAGAGATACTTTTAAAGGAAAGGAGAGTGAAATTGATAAGGAATTGATAGAAAAATGAAAGAAAGAAAAAGGGAAGAGAAGGGAAGAATAAAACGAGTGATAAAAGAAAGAGATAACTGTACTAGAAAGGGACAAGGAGATAACTGTACTAGCAAGGGACAAGGAGATAACTGTACTAGCAAGGGACAAGGAGATAACTGTACTAGCAAGGGACAAGGAGATAACTGTACTAGCAAGGGACAAGGAGATAACTGTACTAGCAAGGGACAAGGATATAACTGTACTAGCAAGGGACAAGGAGATAACTGTACTAGCAAGGGACAAGGAGATAACTGTACTAGCAAGGGACAAGGATATAAAATGTACTTTGCAAGGGACAAGGAGATAACTGTACTAGCAAGGGACAAGGAGATAACTGTACTAGCAAGGGACAAGGAGATAACTGTACTAGCAAGGGACAAGGATATAACTGTACTAGCAAGGGACAAGGAGATAACTGTACTAGCAAGGGACAAGGAGATAACTGTACTAGCAAGGGACAAGGATATAACTGTACTAGCAAGGGACAAGGAGATAACTGTACTAGCAAGGGACAAGGAGATATGTACTACAAGGGACAAGGAGATAACTGTACTAGAAAGGGGCAAGGAGATAACTGTACTAGCAAGGGACAAGGAGATAACTGTACTAGCAAGGGACAAGGAGATAACTGTACTAGAAAGGGACAAGGAGATAACTGTACTAGCAAGGGACAAGGAGATAACTGTACTAGCAAGGGACAAGGAGATAACTGTACTAGAAAGGGACAAGGAGATAACTGTACTAGCAAGGGACAAGGAGATAACTGTACTAGCAAGGGACAAGGAGATAACTGTACTAGCAAGGGACAAGGAGATAACTGTACTAGACAAGGGACAAGGAGATAACTGTACTAGAAGGGACAAGGAGATAACTGTACTAGAAGGGACAAGGAGATAACTGTACTAGCAAAAGGGGCAAGGAGATAACTGTACTAGAAAGGGACAAGGAGATAACTGTACTAGCAAGGGACAAGGATATAACTGTACTAGCAAGGGACAAGGAGATAACTGTACTAGAAAGGGACAAGGAGATAACTGTACTAGCAAGGGACAAGGAGATAACTGTACTAGAAAGGGACAAGGAGATAACTGTACTAGCAAGGGACAAGGATATAACTGTACTAGCAAGGGACAAGGAGATAACTGTACTAGAAAGGGACAAGGAGATAACTGTACTAGAAAGGGACAAGGAGATAACTGTACTAGCAAGGGACAAGGAGATAACTGTACTAGCAAGGGACAAGGAGATAACTGTACTAGAAAGGGACAAGGAGATAACTGTACTAGAAAGGGACAAGGAGATAAGTGTACTAGCAAGGGACAAGGAGATAACTGTACTAGCAAGGGACAAGGAGATAACTGTACTAGCAAGGGACAAGGAGATAACTGTACTAGCAAGGGACAAGGAGATAACTGTACTAGAAAGGGACAAGGAGATAACTGTACTAGCAAGGGACAAGGAGATAACTGTACTAGAAAGGGACAAGGAGATAACTGTACTAGCAAGGGACAAGGAGATAACTGTACTACCAAGGGACAAGGATATAACTGTACTAGCAAGGGACAAGGAGATAACTGTACTAGCAAGGGACAAGGAGATAACTGTACTAGCAAGGGACAAGGAGATAACTGTACTAGCAAGGGACAAGGAGATAACTGTACTAGCAAGGGACAAGGAGATAACTGTACTAGCAAGGGACAAGGAGATAACTGTACTAGCAAAGGGACAAGGAGATAACTGTACTACAAGGGACAAGGAGATAACTGTACTAGCAAGGGACAAGGAGATAACTTTTACTAGCAAGGGACAAGGAGATAGCTGTACTAGCAAGGGACAAGGAGATAACTGTACTAGAAAGGGACAAGGAGATAACTGTACTAGCAAGGACAAGGAGATAACTGTACTAGCAAGGGACAAGGAGATAACTGTACTAGCAAAGGGACAAGGAGATAACTGTACTAGCAAAGGACAAGGAGATAACTGTACTAGAAGGACAAAGATAACTGTACAGCAGGGACAAGGAGATAACTGTACTAGCAAGGGACAAGGAGATAACTGTACTAGCAAGGGACAAGGGGATAACTGTACTAGCAAGGGACAAGGAGATAACTGTACTAGCAAGGGACAAGGAGATAACTGTACTAGCAAGGGACAAGGAGATAACTGTACTAGCAAGGGACAAGGAGATAACTGTACTAGAAGGGACAAGGAGATAACTGTACTAGCAAGAGACAAGGAGATAACTGTACTAGCAAGGGACCCAGGGATACTGTACTAGCAAGGGACAAGGAGATAACTGTACTAGCAAGGGACAAGGAGATAACTGTACTAGCAAGGACAAGGATATAACTGTACTAGCAAGGGACAAGGAGATAACTGTACTAGCAAGGGCAAGGAGATAACTGTAACTAGCAAGGGACAAGGAGATAACTGTACTACAAGGGGCAAGGAGATAACTGTACTAGCAAGGGACAAGGAGATAACTGTACTAGCAAGGACAAGGAGATAACTGTACTAGCAAGGGACAAGGAGATAACTGTACTAGCAAGGGACAAGGAGATACTGTACTAGAAGGGACAAGGAGATAACTGTACTAGCAAGGGACAAGGGTATACTGTAACTAGCAAGGGACAAGGAGATAACTGTACTAGCAAGGGACAAGAGATAACTGTACTAGAAGGGACAAGGAGATAACGTACTAGCAAGGGACAAGAGAAATAACTGTACTAAAGGGACAAGGAGATAACTGTACTAAACAAGGGGCAAGAGATACTGTACTAGGGAAGGGACAAGGAGAAAATTTACTACAAGGACAAGGAGAAAAACTTACTAGAAAGGGACAAGGAGAAAACGTACAGCAAGGGAAAGGGAATAACTTTTATAGCAAGGGAAAAGGAGATACGTACCCCTGTACTAGAAGGGAAAAGGAGATAACTGTACTAGAAGGGACAAGAGATAATGACAAAAAAAGGGGAAAAGGGAGAAACTGTACTAGAAAGGGGGACAAAAGGTAAATGGAGGGGGGAAGGGGAGGGAAAAAAGGAAGGAGGAGGAAGGGAAAGGGGGGGAAAGAGGAGTAAAAGGGAAAAAAAAGGTGTAAGGAAGAAAGGAAAAAGAAAGAAGGAGAAGAAGAGGGGGAGAGAGAGAGAGAGAGAGAGAGAAGAGAGAGAGAGAGAGAGAGAGAGAGAGACAACTCACCACACACACACACACCCACACACCACAGAGATAGTAGAAGGGAAATGGGACAGAAAAAAAGTAAAAAAAAGGGAAAGGGGAACAAGGAAAATAAGAGGTCGGGAAAAAAGAATTATATCTGTTTTGGTCTCAGTATTTGCATTTTTATTGTGTTGGGGCTACTTGCATGCTGTGTGTGTGTGTGTGTGTGTGTGTGTGTGTTGTTGTGTGTGGTGGTGTGTGTGTGTGAGTGCATGATAGACAGACCCCGCTGGCATGCTGCGTAACTGGGAAGGTATACAGGAAGGTAGATGAAAGGGTAAGGGTCTATAGTCGCCGCACGTTAAGTTGGCGAAAATTGGGGCCCCCTCCCTCCCTCCCTTCCGAACGCACGGGATTGGCTGAGGTGTTGGGTGTTGGGGCTTTAGGGCGGAACTTGCGCGCGCACCCACCTCTCTCTCTCTCCTCTCTCTCTCTCTCTCTCTCTCTCTCTCTCTCCTCTCTCTCTCTCTCTCTTTCTCCCCTCTCTCTCTCTCCCCTCTCTCTCTCTCTCTCTCTCTCTCTCTCTCTCTCTCTCCCTCTCTCTCCTTCTCTCTCTCTCTCTCTCTCTCTTTTTTCGTGGTGTGGTTTTGTCAGTGTAGTAGTAAGAATAGTGGTAGTGGTGATGGTGTGTTAGTGGTGATGTGTTAGTGGTGGTGGTGGTGTGGTAGTGGTAGTAGTAGTGGTATGTTCGATTCACAAATACAGTCTCTCTCTCTCTCTCTCTCTTCCCCTCTCTCTCTCTCCTCTCTTTTCTCTCTCTCTCTCTCTCTCTCTCCCCTCTCTCCTCTCCTCTTCTCCCCTCTCTCTCTCTTTATCAAGCAAGTTGCTAGTTATCTTTATAAATTTCAGGTGTTTAGAGAACGTTTGAAGTTTGAAAGACAGCCAAATTGAATAATGTGAGGGGAGAGAGGGGGGAGAGAAAAGAGAGAGAGAGAGTGGGGGGAAGGGAGAGACGAGAGAAGAGAGAGAAGGGAGAGAAGAGAGGAGAAGAGAGAGAGAGAGAGATCATAAAACGTGTGAATGTGAGGAACTTTCTTTGGGATGGCTATGATGTGTGCGGGAATATATGATGTGTGTGTTGTGTGTGTGTGTGTGTGTGTGTGTGGTGTGTGTGTGTGTGTGTGTGTGTGTGTTTTCACCCATGGTCTTTCCACGCGAGCTGGCTCGCTATCGCCAGTTTTTTTACCCTCTCAGTGCGAGCTTGGAGCTCATTATTACCGATCTTTGGGCAATGCTGGGACCTCACACACCGCACACACCCATCCCCTTGCTCAAGGGGGACAGTAACCGCCCGAATTTTTCAGTGAAAAATCCCCGGAAGCGCGAGGATTCGAACCGCCTACCCACAGAATGGGAGCCCGGCACGCTGTCACCTGACCATCGCGCGGTGTGTGTGTGTGTGTGTGCGTGTGTGAGTGTGAGTGTGAGTGTGAGTGTGAGTGTGAGTGTGTGTGTGTGTGTGTGTGTGTGTGTTTTTGTGTGTGTGTTGGGGTGTAAATTTATCTAGTTGTATTTTACAGGGCCAGAGCAGCGCTCGTATGGCCCCGTCTCCATATCAACATTTTTATCATTCATCCTTAGTGGTTAGTGTTGGCCGAAGCCATTACCCCGGGAGGGGGGTCACAAGCCCCCGCCTGACACCCGGTACCCATTTACTGCTGGGTGGACAGGGGCTGGGGTATTAAGGAAACAGCCCATATGTTTCCGCTCCGCCCGGGGATCAAACCCGGGACTTCTCGGTTGGTGTGTGACCTACATGACCCACGTAGAAACATTAAACAAAAAGATACTAAGCCTATTCTTTTCTTTTGTTAGCTTTTTATTTCTTGTTATTTTTCTTTTTTTCTTGTCTTTTTGTCCCATCATGTAAAACGGCGAGACGAAGTGTTGCGTTAGCAGTGAAGAGGTGTTACAAAGGGAAAGAAAACCTGGTTTATCATAAAGTTGACAAAGGAATGATTGGATGTTAGTTAATAATAATAATAATGATAATGATATAATGGTACGTGAAATCTACCTATAGAAAATACACTTAGTTTTTTTTTTTATTTAGA
>JACEEZ010017254.1:0-5000 GCA_016584305.1 Chionoecetes opilio
CCTTCCACTATCACCATCACCACTCACCTAACTATCCACATCACCCCTACTACCACCACCCACCACATCACCACTATCACCCCCTATCACACAGCACTCGATCATCACCATCACACATCATCATCACAAGAGACCATATTACTACATACTCAATAAATAAACAAATAATCAGCATCTATTTTGTTGTTTTATTAGTAAATTAGTATTGAATATTTTTGTTAGCACACCATAGGAAGACAAAATTGTTCCTGTCTAAACTTTCCCCCCAAAAATAATTCCCCTGACTCAATCCTTTATTTGCACATATATATATATATTTTTTTATAATCTCGTGTTCGCATCTTGTTAGTGGCGCTTTGACTTACAGCATCACGCAGCGAGGTGTTAGCCATCAAGGAGGCGGCGGAGGTGGGGAGAGGGGGAACAGGGAGGGGGGAAGGGGGGCAGAGGAGGTGAGGGGCGTAGGGAGGAAGGAATGGGAGAGAGGAAGGAGGAGAGGCATAAGGGGAAAGGAGGGAGAGAGGAAGAGGGGAGAGGCGTAGGGGGGAAAGGGGGTCGAGGGGGCATGGGGGGCCCTCATAACTCTGGCCTCGCTGGACACCCACGTCGCTGCATATCAGAGGACGTAATGGCCCTGGCTTACGATCTGGGCGTAAAAATTTGGGTGTCCAGCGAGAAAAAGCCAACTTGTTTCCCTTATACCAGCTTACTAAAATAGGTCTACACACACACACACACACACACACACACACACACACACACACACACACACACACACATAAATATATACGCCTAAAATGGACTAGAAGGAGAGACGATAGTGGCTAGAAGTATTATTTTCCTTTTATATTATTTCCACTCAACGTAAAAAAATGATAAAGCGACGGAAAGGACAGAGATTGTTTTCTTTACCATTAACAACAGCAACAACAACAACAAAAACAACAACAATGACATACCATTAACAACAACAACAAAAACAACAACAATAACAACAACAGGCTACTTTTCTTTCCCTACGTTTTCCCTCAAGGCGATAAGGATGCAACCGCTGTTTCCCGAGAGAGAGAGAGAGAGAGAGAGAGAGAGAGAGAGAGAGAGAGAGAGAGAGAGAGAGAGAGAGAGAGAGAGAGAGAGAGAGAGAGAGAGAGAGCACATATACATACAGAAAGACAGAAAAAACACGAGAGGTAAGGTAAAAGAGAGGGAAAAAGAAAGAGAGAGAGAGAGAGAGAGAGAGAGAGAGAGAGAGAGAGAGAGAGAGAGAGAGAGAGAGAGAGAGAGAGAGAGAGAGAAGAGAGAGAGAGAGAGAGAGAGAGAGACGTGTTTCACTGTTCATTGGACGTGTCTCAGTTTACTCCATTTAGCAGTTTTACCCCCCAGGGTCTCGCTCGGCTTCCTAGTGACGTCACAAACACATTTAGACGCTTCCCTTATGACTTTTTTTAAAGAGCGGACGTGTCTTGACGCTACCCAATTAAGGAGACGACTAACCTTTTGTTACCCAGCCAGACTTTGTTCAATTCACTTAGTACCTTTTCTCTAGTTTGCTTAGTAGTTTCGTACCTTTGTTTAGTTATTTTAATATATATATTTTTTTACTCTACCCAATTAAGGAGACGACTAACCTTTTGTAACCCAGCCAGGCTTTTGTTACCATCTGTTAGTACCTTTTCTCTAGTTTGTATAGTAGTTTCGTACCTTTTTTTTTAGTTATTTTAATATTTTGTCACATTTTTTTAGTACTTTTTTTAGTTTGTTTAGTAATTCAGTCCCTTTTTTTTTTTTCTTCAATATTTTGATGCTTTTTTTTTCTTAGTAGTTTCGTAGTTTATTTTCCTTTTTTAGTTATTTTAATATATATTTTTTTTTTACTCTATCCAATTAAGGAGACAATTAACCTTTTGTAACCCAACCAGGCTTTTGTGACCATCTGTTAGTACCTGTTCTCTCTTTTGTGTAGTAGTTTCGTCCCTTTTTTTAGTGTTTTTAATATGTTGTACCTTTTTTTAGTACTTTTTTTAGTTTGTTTAGTAATTCAGTCACTTTTTTTTTTTTCTTCAATATTTTGATGCTTTTTTTTTCTTACGATAAACTAGAAATATTGACACGTGGATGTTGACACGAACCCAACCCCTTTTTTTAGTACCCTTTCTCTAGTTTATATTGTAGTTTCGTACTTTTTTAGTTTTTGAATATTATATTACCTTTTTTTTCTTCCGGTAACCTCTACATTATTACACGCGGATGTTGACACGAACCCAACACCTTGTTTAGTACTTTTTGTTTGTTTGTTTAGAAGTTTCGTCCCTTTTTTTAGTTTTTTAAATATTTTGTTGCGTTCTTTTTCTTAAACGGTAAACTATAAATTATTACACGAAAATATCTACACGAACCTAATACTCTTGCCTCTACCTCCCCATCTACAGATATAGTCCTAACACTCTCTTGCTGCTACCTTACCATCTAGTATAGCTATAGTCCTAACACTCTCTTGCTTCTACCTTACCATCTAGTAAAGCTATAGTCCTAGCTCTCTCTTGCTTCTACCTTACCATCTAGTAAAGCTATAGTCCTAGCTCTCTCTTGCTTCTACCTTACCATCTAGTATAGCTATAGTCCTAACACTCTCTTGCTTCTACCTTACCATCTAGTATAGCTATAGTCCTAACACTCTCTTGCTTCTACCTCCCCATCTAGTATAGCTATGGTCCTAACACTCTCTTGCTTCTACCTTACCATCTAGTATAGCTATAGTCCTAACACTCTCTTGCTTCTACCTCCCCATCTAGTATAGCTATGGTCCTAACACTCTCTTGCTTCTACCTTACCATCTAGTATAGCTATAGTCCTAACTCTCTCTTGCTTCTACCTTACCATCTAGTAAAGCTATAGTCCTAACTCTCTCTTGCTTCTACCTTACCATCTAGTAAAGCTATAGTCCTAACACTCTCTTGCTGCTACCTTACCATCTAGTAAAGCTATAGTCCTAACACTCTCTTGCTGCTACCTTACCATCTAGTAAAGCTATAGTCCTAACACTCTCTTGCTTCTACCTTACCATCTAGTAAAGCTATAGTCCTAACTCTCTCTTGCTTCTACCTTACCATCTAGTATAGTTATAGGCCTAACACTCTTCTAGCCTCTACCTCCCCATCTATAGCTATAGTCCTAACACTCTCTTGCCTCCACACTTCCCCATGTATAGCGGGGGTAAATAGTGTATAGACACCCGCAGAGGTGGCGCCAAGGACAACATGCGGCCTTCAGATGAATTATCTATGTCTCCCCTAAGAAAAGGAAGGTTTATATTTCTCTCCCTCTTGTCTGGTAACTTCCTCTTCCTCTTCCCACGACTCCCAATTCTATTGAGCGTGTGGGAGAGGAAGGAAACATAGAGAGAAGAGAGAGAATTAGGGTATCAACGCCTTATTTGCAGAATGTTAAAGGGGCGTGAGATCTGAGAGGATTCAAGTATTCGTAAAAACATGTTTATATATTCACGAAAAATACAGTTTGTTATTGATTTGGTGGTGGCATGTGTGTGTGTGTGTGTGTGTGTGTGTGTGTGTGTTGTGTGTGTGTGTGTGTGTGTGTGTGTGTGTGTGTGTGTGTGTGTGTGTGTGTGTGTGTGTGTGTGTGTGTGTGTGTGTGTGTGTGTGTGTGTGTGTGTGTGTGTGTGTGTGTGTGTGTGTGTGTGTGTGTGTGTGTGTGTGTGTGTGTGTGTGTGTGTGTGTGTGTGTGTGTGTCTTCTTCCCCCCCTGCAACATGTGTAGGTGAAATAAGCAGTACACGGAAGGGAACGTATATCAAGAAACTTTCTCATCTAGTCTTATAAAATACTTGGCCCAAAAGCCGCGTGTCCTTCGTGGTTGCTGAGGTCAAGAAGAAGAGTCGTGAGGGAGGTGAAGGAAGGAAGGAAGGAAGGAAGGAAAATGGAGGGTGAAGGAGGAAGAGAAGGAGGGAGGGAAGGATGTTGGAGGGAAATGGAGAAGAGGGCAGGAAAATGGAAGATGTAGGAGGGAAATCCAGAGTGGTAATGAAAGAGACTGGAAGGAAAGGAAGGAGAAAAGTAAAGCGAGTGGGTGGAATAGAGAAAGAAAATGGATTGACAGAGAGAAGAGAGAGAGAGAGAAAGAGAGAGAGACGAGAAAGAGAGAGGGAGGAAAAAATAAAAGACTGAAAGAAGAATAGAAGAAAGACAGCAAGGAGAAACGAAATAGGTCAGAAAGTAAGAAACGAGAGAGGAGAGAAAGAAAGAGAAGAAGGAGAGGAATAAGAGAAGAGAAGGAGAGAGAAGAAAAAATAAAAATAAATAAAGAAATAGAAGAAAGGAGGCAAGAAGAAAAGAAAGGAGCAAGAACACAAGAAACATGAGAGGAGAGATAGAAAGAGAAGAAGGAGAGGGATAAGAGAAGAGAAGGAGAGACCTGGAGGATGAAAGGCTATAAAGATCATTTTCCGCACCAATGTAGTCTCCAACCGTTCTTAGTGTATATCGCCTGTATGTTTTTCTGGTCGAGAATTCCTGCTTCCCCGCCCTAGTGTTTGTATGAATGTATAGGCTCACTGTGTATGCCTATGTACTAATATATATGTGTACCTGTATATATTTATGTATTGTATGTAGTGTCTCTTACCACGTTTTCTGTATCTCAGGCATTGCTTAAGTATTTACGTATTTTATGTATTTATGTATGTACCTTTTTTGGCCTTTTTCGTTTCGGCGTTACCTTATTTTAGCGTTTTCCTCATATCTCAGTCATTACTTATCTATGTATTCCATGTATTTATGTATTCTATGTATTTGTCTATTTGTTGTCATGTATTTTTATCTTTTTCAGCCTTTCCCGTTTAGGCATTACCTTTTTATGGCATTTTTTTCATATATCAGCCATTACTTATCTACATTTTCTATATACATATCTTATCCTATAGCCTTTTCTTATCCATATATATCTGTATTTTATGTATTTACGTGTATTTAACCTGTATGTATA
>JACEEZ010017254.1:15000-17500 GCA_016584305.1 Chionoecetes opilio
CTGACCCGTTGCTGGTTACTGGCTGATATTTGATGCCAGGAGAAGGGAATACTACAGTTCTTTTAAATTTCAGCTGTATTCTATCATAGTTAACCATATTATAAGGTAAACATAGGCACGTTAAGCAGGATTAAGATAGAATGGAATTTTCCCGAAAAAAAAAAATTGACATATTTAGAAAAAGAAAGGTATTTCAAACGTCCTTTTTTCTTCTGAGGGCTTTTGAGTCATTCCCCTTCAGATTTCCACTTACCGTTAAAAGAAAAAATCTATGTTCATTAATTAGCCTCATTAACTACGCTCAGAAACCAAGGGAAATAAAAGGAAATAATGGTTAATGGAGGTGGACAAGGTATTGCCTTTACTAAACCCTTTCCAATAAATAGATTAAAAGGGAGACGAGAATTGATAGAACAAGAACAATGACGAATAGGAAGAGAGAAAATGGATAAAGCAAAGGGATAGAATAATGAGATAAGGACAAAGAGGAGAGAGGAAGAAGGCAGAAAAGACAAGAAAGATGAAGGGTAAAAAGGTGAAAAGGAGAAAAACAAAAGGCAAAGGAATAAGGGGAAAAGACAGAGACGAAGAAGAATAGGAAAAGGAATATAAGGAGAAGGCAGAAGAGAACAATAAAAATAGAATATGAGTAAGGAGAAAGGAAAAGCAAAGAAAGAGGCATGAAAGGAGAAGGCATAGGAGAAGGGGGAGAATAAAAACAGAATAAGAGCAAGGAGAAAAAAGAAGCAAAGAAAGGGGAGAAGGGAAGTTAGGATAAAGATGAAGGGTGAAAGGAAGAGGAACTGGGGGGGGGGGGGGGGGGGCCTCAGTAAGCCCCTTTATTTTCCCCCCGAATTTTTCCAATGGTTTGCTATGGAAAACATTGGGTTTTAAATTTATATATATATATATATATATTTATATATATTTCATCAGTTGGCGCATACCCCCGGCCAAATATTTAACAATTGGTTGCCTTTGGCAACAGTGTAATAGTTTTATCCAAAAAATTAAATCAGTTTTTCCCTTTATCCCAAAATAGATTGGTATCTAGTTTGGTCAAAATCTATTCGCCCTTTTTGAGAAACTGTACACTAACAAAAGACAGACAGACAGCGACAGAAAAGATGGGGGTGAAAACAAAACCCCCCTCAATTTCGTTGGCGGAGGAATGAGAAAAGAGGCAGAAGAGGAGAATAAAAAAAAAAGAAAAAAGGCAAGGGGAAAGGAGAAGCAAGGAAAGAGGGGAGGGGGGAAAGTTGTGAGAAGGGGATAAAAAAAAACTTCCCCCTCATTAACGATAGGCAATTATAATGAAAATGTAAAAAGTCGTTCCTCGTCTTAGAGTGGAGAGAGATGTGAGGATAGGATAGAAAGTTAGAGTTGGGGGTGAGAGATAGAGTTGAGTAAAAAAAAGTTTGTAAAAGTGAGTGTGAGAGAGAGAGAGAGAGAGAAGGGAGAGAGAGAGAGAGGAAAAGGGGAGAGGAGGGGAGAGAGAGAGAGAGAGAGAGAGGGGGGTTTTTTTTTGGAAAGAAGAAGAGGGAAGGAAGAAAGAAGGAAGAGGAGGGAGGGAAGGAGAGAAGGGAAGAAGAAGGAGGGGAAGGAAGGGAAAAGGGAAGGAGGGAAAGGGGGGGGAAAGGGAAAGGGAAGGAAAAGGAAGGGGAAGAAGGGGGAAGGAAGGGGGAAGGGAAGAAGGGAAGAAGGAAAGGGAAGGAGGGATGAAAGAGAAGCCAAAAAAAACTGATCTAAAGGAATATAAAAAGATATGAGAAGAAGAAAAGTAGGGGTTGGGAGGAAGAGAGGAGGGGGAGGGAGGAAGGGAGGCGAGGAAGAGGGAGAAAGGAGGACGGAAGAAAGAGAGGGGAAGGAGGAGGAAGGGGGGAAAAAGAGAGGGGAGCGGGCACAAAAAAACTGAATGGAAAAAAAAATTAGAAATTTTTTTGGGAAAATTTTTAGAAAACCAAACCAAAAAAAAAAAAAAAAACACAAAAAAAGAGATAAAGAGGCAAAATTAAAAAAAAATTTTTAAAAAAAATTTTTCTTTCTATTTTTTTCCCAAACACAAACACCCAACAAACCCCCCCCCCCCCCCCCCCCGCTTTTTTTTCCCCCCACCCCCCAAAAAACCAAAAAACCCCAAAACAAAAAAAAAAAACAGTTGAGATAAAAGAGGAAAAAAAGGGGGGGAAAGAAAAAGGGAGGAGGAGAAAAAGGTGAAAAAAAGGGGAGAGAGAGAGAGAAGAGGGGGGAGAGAGAAGGGGGAAAAAAGACAGAAGAAGAAGGGGGAAAAAGAGAAGACAGAAAAGGGGAAAAAGGGACAACAGACAGACAGACAGAAACCCAAAAACAGACAGACCGACAGAAAAGACAGACAGACAGAAGACGACCCACACACAACATACAACAATAAAAAAAGAGGAGAGGTCAGGGCAGACAAAAAGAAGGGAAAATAGAAAAAAACCAGATTTTTCCGAAATAACACAAAATTAGAAACATGAAA
>JACEEZ010017254.1:25000-27500 GCA_016584305.1 Chionoecetes opilio
CCTCTTTCTCTTATTCTATGTTCTTCTATGTTTCCTATGTTCATCTTTCTCTTATTCTATGTTCCTCTATGTTATCTATGTTCCTCTTTCTCTTATTCTATGTTCCTCTATGTTATCTATGTTCCTCTTTCTCTTATTCTATGTTCCTCTATGTTTCCTATGTTCCTCTTTCTCTTATTCTATGTTCCTCTATGTTATCTATGTTCCTCTTTCTCTTATTCTATGTTCTTCTATGTTTCCTATGTTCATCTTTCTCTTATTCTATGTTCCTCTATGTTATCTATGTTCCTCTTTCTCTTATTCTATGTTCCTTATGTTTCTATGCTTCTCTTTCTCTATTCTATGTTCTTCTATGTTCCTATGTTCCTCTTTCTCTTATTCTATGTTTTCTATGTTATCTATGCTTCTCTTTCTCTTATTCTATGTTCCTCTATGTTATCTATGCTTCTCTTTCTCTTATTCTATGTTCTTCTATGTTTCCTATGTTCCTCTTTCTCTTATTCTATGTTCCTCTATGTTATCTATGATCCTCTTTCTCTTATTCTATGTTCTTCTATGTTATCTATGTTCCTCTTTCTCTTATTCTATGTTCCTCTATGTTATCTATGATCCTCTTTCTCTTATTCTATGTTCCTCTATGTTATCTATGATCCTCTTTCTCTTATTCTATGTTCTTCTATGTTATCTATGATCCTCTTTCTCTTATTCTATGTTCCTCTATGTTATCTATGATCCTCTTTCTCTTATTCTATGTTCTTCTATGTTATCTATGTTCCTCTTTCTCTTATTCTATGTTCCTCTATGTGTTCTATGCTTCTCTTTCTCTTATTCTATGTTCTTCTATGTTATCTATGTTCCTCTTTCTCTTATTCTATGTTCCTCTATGTTTTCTATGCTTCTCTTTCTCTTTCTCTATGTTCTATACGCTTACTAAGGTGCTTAAGATAACAATAACATAATATTTTGTTAGCTACTACATCATTTCACAAAGCTTGGTTTCCACACATCCTACAATCAAGCTCTTGGCTATAGAGAGAAGTAAAAGGATTTCATAAGCGTTTGTAAGCCTTTATGTTACTGCTCGATTCTTTATTAGATGTGTGTTGAAACCTTGCCCTGAGCGTGTTGTTATTTTTAGTCTTGCTTGTTTGTATACATTAAAGCAGCAACAACACCACCACTAACAACAACAATAATAATAACAACAACAACAATAATAATGACATCAATAACAACAACAACAATAATAATAACAGTAACAACAATAATAATGACATCAATAACAACAGCAACAATAATAATAACAGTAACAACAATAATAATGACATCAATAACAACAACAACAATAATAATAACAGTAACAACAATAATAATGACATCAATATCAACAACAACAATAATAATAACAGTAACAACAATAATAATGACATCAATATCAACAACAACAATAATAATAACAGTAACAACAATAATAACGATATCAATAACAACAATAATAATAACAACAACAACAATAATAATAACAACAACAACAATAATAATGACATCAATAACAACAATAACAAAAATAATAACAGGAATGAAACAATAAAATTAACAAGAATAACGTCAACAACAACCGCAATAACAGGACCATAACATGAACATAAACAAAAACAATAAGAATAACAAGACCAACAACAGAAACAATAACAGAAACAGGAACAAAACAACAAAATTAACAAGAATAACGTCAACGTCAATTACAGAAACAACAATAACAACAACAAACCCAACACGAACACCACCATTAATAAAAACAATAACAAAAACAACAATAACAAAAACAATAACAAAAACAACAATAACAAAAACAACAATAACAAAAACAACAATAACAAAAACAACATAACAAAAACAACAATAACAAAAACAACATAATAACAAAAACAACAATAACAAAAACAACAATAACAAAAACAACAATAACAAAAACAATAACAAACAAAAAAATAACAACAACAAACCCAACACGAACACCACCAATAACAAAAACAATAACAAAAACAGCAATAACAACAACAGTAATAAACAAAACCCATAAATAACAGTACCCAAAAATATCTCTCTGAGTCTAAATATATCTCAAATACCTAAGCCATATCTAACCTTATCTTGTATTTTTGTTAATCTTAAATAGACACAAAGAGATCTCCACTTCACCAATCTCCATATATGACAAAACGGCGTCAGTCTATCGTCTGAAAATTCATTAACATTTGGGATTTGACCTGGTTTGACCTAGAGCAGAGCAGAGGACACTACCGGTCAGGAAAGGTCACTAAAGCGGATGAGAGAGAAGAAAGGTTACGGAAGAGAATGAGAGAGGAGTAATGGGATGAATGAATGAAGGAAGGAAGGAAGGAAGGAAGGAAGGAGGGAAGGAAGAAAGGTGGGAAGGAGGGAAGGAAGGAGGGAAGGAAGAAGGGAAGGAAGAAGGGAAGAAGAGGGAAGAAAGGAA
>JACEEZ010017254.1:30000-42500 GCA_016584305.1 Chionoecetes opilio
GGACGCTCCTGTTATCCCTACTTCTACGTCCCCGTCAGTAGCAAGTCAGGTAGTGATTTTACCGTCGTGCCCCCATCAAAAAAACGGCTGGCTATCTTACTGGTCAGGTGTTATCGTCGCTTTTCTTCGGCTATAGATCAGTTTTTTGCGGTTTACGAGGGATAAAAAATGTTAAAGATATCCTGTGGTGTGTTAAGGAACGTTACGGAAGGAAGAGCCAAGACTGTTAACCTGTTTGATGTGTTAGGGAGTGTGAAAACTGGCCCCGGTTTGAGGGTGTGAGGCCAGGCGAGGGAAGGACCGCCCACCCGCCCTCCCGCCCACCCGCCCATCCGCCCGTGTGACCGTGACAAGGGGGGGGGGGGAAATTGGGGGGCGGTGTAGGAGGGAGAGAGGAGGGAAGTTTCGGTGACATATGGTTCTCATTCGATGGTTGTAAGTGTGTGTGTGTGTGTGTGTGTGTGTGGTGTGTGTGTGTGTCGTGTGTGTGTGGTGTGTGTGTGTGTGGTGTGTGTGTGTGTGTGTGTGTGTGGTGTGTGTGGTGTGTGTGTGTGTGTGTGTGTGTGTGTGTGTGTGTGTGTGTGTGTGTGTGGTGTGTGTGTGTGTGTGTGTGTGTGTGTGGGTGTGTGTGTGTGTGTGTGGGTGTGTGTGTTGTGTGTGTGTGTGTGTGTGTGTGTGTGTGTTGTGTGTGTGTGTGTGTGTGGTGTGTGTGTGTGTGTGTGTGTGTGTGTGTGGTGTGTGTGTGTGTGTGTGGTGTGTGTGTTGGTGTGTGTGTGTTGTAATTGCGCTGACACAATCGAACCCTTACTTTAGATAGACACTACATTTCCTCCTGTAGTTACAATAAAAACAGTAAGTAAGTAAGTAAAGCTTTCAGTATGTAGGCTATGCACCTCCATTTTTTTATTCTGCTCTTTGAAATATGCAAAACAGTATGGGGAAGAATATTGTTGTATTTTTCCCTTTATCATAAACTATCTTCCCTGGGGAAAGAAAATTGGGAAAAAAAAATATTACCTAGATTTGTTTTAAGTATTCTGAACTTCTGAAGTACAGTATGTGGATGCTTTTGCCGTGGCCAGGTGAGAGAGAGAGGAGAGAGGGGAGAAAGACGAGAGGAGGGAGAGGGGGAGAGAGAGGGGAGAGCGAGGGGAGGAGAGAGGGGAGAGAGGAGAGAGAGAAAAGAAAGAGAGGAAAGGGAGAGAGAGAGAGAGAGGAAAAGAGAGAGAGAGAGAGTTTGAGGAGAGAGAGGAGAGAGAGAGAGAGAGAGGAGAGGGGAGAGAGGAGAGGAAAGAGAGAGAGAGAGAAGCAAGAGAGAAAGAGAGAGGAGGAGAGAGAAAAAGGAGAGAGAAGGAGAGAGAGAGAGAGGGGGAGAGGAGAGAGGGGAGGGGAGAGAGAGGAGAGGAAAAGGGTTTAAAATTGTTTTAAAAGGGTAAAAAATATGGCATTGACGGGTAAAAAAGCTTATGTATTTTTGTCATAAAAAATTTATAAAAATTGTTTTGAACTAATGATGTTTTAGCAATCCTATGGGTTTTTTTTATCTTTTAATAATTTTTTTAAAAATTTTATGTTTTTAAAGAATATGGGGAAATCCTATCATTGTGAATTAGCTGAAAGGGAAATGCAAAATCTTTAAATGTGAAGGGGACTCCACCCAGATTGGCCCCTTTAAAATTTTTTTTTTTGGGAAAAACGTTTTCCTCAATAACAAAAAAAAATAGGCAGATAATTTGCAAAATGAATAGAGAAGTAAATAGGAAGTAGTTTAAGGTCTATCTTTTTGGTGTAAACCCAAAAGGTATTGATTGGAAAAACCGAAACAAGGCATTTGGTCCCTTTATACAAAATATCAATTTTTTTCGACATACTTTGAATTTTTTTAAAAAAACCCTTTAATTATCAGGTAGAAACCTCAAGATGAAATCTTTTTACTTCGATAATTTTTTCTTCTACGATCAAAGTTTTGCGATAAAATAACAAAAACCTGATCGTCGAAATTTTGGAATATTTCAGCAGCCAGGAACCAAAAAAGGTTTTTTTTTTGATAGATAAGTGAAAATAAGGGGAAGCAAATTGAAAAATTTTCCAATACAATAACTTTTGATCAGTTTTTGTTGCTGTACGGAAAAATAAGTTGGGAATTAACCCCCCCCAAAAAAGTAAGATATTAGGTTATAATTCAGGGGACAGAAAAAGATAGGTAGGGGAGATGCAGAGACCGTGTTCCCAACCTCAGTTTTGGGGGGAGGGAGGTTGAATGAACAAAAATTCCCCGTATAAAACAGTATTAAAAGGATTATTTGATATAAAAATCATTGTAATTTTTGCGACTTCGGGGGATTCCTGCGGGGGACTTGGTTGAAAAAACGGGTCTTTTATTCGGGGAAACCTGAGAGGCTGGAAGTGTGGGGCGGGTTTGTATCCAGCTTTTTTTTCCTGTGAATACAGGAGGAGGAAAAGGGTGCGCCCTTTTTCCCCCATCATTTTTCCAACGCTTGTAGGGGCCCTGGGTATTGGAAAAAGGTTGTGATCAAGTGATTGGGAGCACCCTTTGGGGCAAAAACCAAGATCACTGATCTTGTTTTTGCCGTTTGATGCAGTAATCTTTGCTGAGTGCTGGAGGTCCTGGTGATGGCTTGGGCGCTGCACGAGGGGGCAAACCCCTTTTGGGACTTGAGGTCCCCTGTCTCAAGACCAGGCCAGGTTTTGGGGGATTTATAGATAAAACCCATTTACGGTTTTTCATGCGTGTGGCGAGGACTTGAGATTTTGGGAAAAGGGTTTTTCCCTCCCTTTGGTAGCCATAAGACGGCGGTTACGCCCCAAAAGAAGTTTACGGCGGTTTGGGCTTTAGCCCACGGTTTTATGGACTCCCCTCAGCGGGAGTTTTTGGGCTTTGGGCCGGGTCCCTGTGCGGGAAGAAAAAGGGATCCGGATTTCAAGTCGTTGTGCCCCCTTGTTTTATTTTTATGGTTGTGGGGGACTGGACACTAAATAGTGACTTAAAGGGGGACGAATCAATCCCTTTTGGTAATAAGTTTTCTTCGCAGAATCATGGGGATCGTGGGGATGATTACGTGCCCAAACCCGCGATTGCACCTTTGAGACGAATTGAGGCCTATTACCTGCATAGTCCGTCAGCGCCAACTTGGCTAAGGGGGCCTGGGGCACGTCCCCTAAAACCGACCCTTCCCATCGGGTTGATTTAAGAGACAATCCGGCGGGGAGGAGGCCAAGGGGGCGCCCAAAAGCCTCGTGGGGGGGCAAGTTAAATGTTTTTTTCGAGAGCTGTTTTGGTAGGGGAAAAGGGACCCTTGAAATGGGACTCGCGCGTGGGGCCCCCCGGGAAAGTGGCGTCGTAGGGGGGCGGGGCCGCCCGCCCCCCCCGGCGTATCCCCCCAATGATTGATTGATTGATAATTTTGGATAATACGGGAAACTCCCAAGGTGGGTTCTGACGAGGTCTTTGAAGCTTCTTTAAATTTTTTTTTACTATACGACTACTACTACACTATACTACTATTTACTACTACTACAAATTTCACTACTACTATACTACTACTACTCGGGGGGGAATGAAAACAATGCAATACTGAAAAAAACGAGGGACCCGAAGAGGGGCCCGGAACGCCGCCCAAACAAGCTAGAATTAATACGTACTTTCAAGGAAAAAGCAATCGGGGAAGGTGAAGCGGGAAATTTTTCCCCCTTGACGAGTGTTGGGGGGGGCAGGGGGGGCAGGGGGTGGTTTCAGGGGGGCATGGGCAGGGGGAAAGGGGTTTGGGGGGGGGGTTTTGGGGGAAAGGGGGTTGGGGGTTTCTCTCTCAAACATTGTGGGGGGGAAAGGGAGGCAGGGGGGGGGTTTTTCGGGGGGGTTTTTTTTCAGGGGGGGGGTTTTTCAGGGGGAAAATGGGAAATGGGGGGCGGTTTCAGGGGTAGAAGGGCAGTTTCAGGGTGCAGGGGGACAAAGGGAAGGGGTGTGCGTCGTGCCTTCCCTGCGGGGTCATCGAGGGCTGAAAAATGTGCGCCGTCGACTTGAATGCAACTCCCGACGGATGCTCACAGACGCCGCACAATGGAAAGGAAATTATCCTATTAAGGGGGAAAGGATGGGGAGGTGGTGTGCCGGGCCCATGGGTTTTTTTTTTTGATATGAAAGGGGAAAAAGGGGGTCTTTTTCACGCCAAAAGAGAACGAAAATAACATTTAAAGTTTTCGCATTGATAAAGATAAAAGGGAAAAAGGGGTTGTTTCTAGAAATGTTTAATTTAAAGTTATTTTTTTCTGTACTTCATTTCTGACTTAACTAAAAAAAAATCCGCCATACAGGAGACAGAGGGGTAAAATTGAAAAAATATTGCAATGATAAAAAAAAAAGGAAAAGGGGGGTCGGTTTTATCAATTTATTTTTAAATTATTTTTCTGTACTTTATTTTTGGGCTTAAAATCATTTTTTCCCCCTAAATAGAGGGGCACAGATAATTTTAAACGTATTTAATTTAAAAAAAAATAAAAAGGGGAAAGGGGGTGGCAGGTCTGTATTTAATGTTATTATCTATGACTTAATTAAACTTTTCTTTTGCAGTCATATGTTACGAGTATTGAAGATAACTATGTCTAAATAAGAGATAGATACATGACTTACCACGATTACAAAATTTTAGAAACTTATGAAAAGAAAGAAACCAGAGAAACAACAGCAATAGAAGCCCACATTTAAAAAAAAATAGGAAAAAAAAAAAACCCGAAAAAGAAACTTAAGGAACCCTGTGATCCCAAAAAAAAACAAATAGAAGAAAAAAATCAGAAAACCAATAACTGAAAAAGTGAAAACAAAGAAAAAAAATGTATAACTAAGATGATTGGCAAGTTACCCAAGACCTAACAAGACAACTAGCCACCGTGTCTACCTGAGCCTACCTGAGCCCCCCCTCCAGGTGTGTCGCCCCCCCTCACCTCGCCCCCCCCCCCCCTCTACTGACAAGACAAGACACGTTACAGGAGCCTAATTACACCTGTCGTGAGTACCTTTGGCATTACCGACATAGTTTAAAGGTCTGTAACGAGGTAGATAAATAGTTAGATAAATATATAGATAGATGAATAGATATATATATAGATGGATAGATAAATATAGATATATGGATAGATTGATAGATAGATAAATATATAGATAGATAAATAGACAGACAGATGGAAATATAGATAGATAGATGGATAGATGAATGAATAGATAGATAGATAGATGGATAGATGGATGAGTAGATTGGTAGACAGATAGATAAATAGATAGATAGACTTTCTGATATTTACATTGATAGATAGATAGATAAACAACTGAGGAGAAAGAGAGAGAGAGGGGAGAGAAAGGGGAAAAGAGGAGAGAGAAGACGAAGAGAAGGAGAGAAAACGAGAGAGAGAGAGAGAGGGGAGAAAAGAGAAGGGGAAAAAGGGAGCAGAAAAAAGAGAAAAAGGGAAAAAAAAAAAGAAAAAAGGGACCGGGGAAAAATTTAAGACAAAAATGGCCCAAATTTAAACCAAAAAACCGGGGAAAAAGACCCAAAAAAAAAAAAACCCAAAACCCAAAACAAAAAAGGGAATAAATATAAAAAAAATTTAACAACAACAAAAAAAAAACAAACCCAAAGGGGAATTAAAAAAACATTTAAAATTTAAAATGTCAAATCAAAAAAAAAAAAAAATAAAAAAACCAAAAAAAACAATTTTAAAAAAAAAAAAAAAAGAGCCCAAACATAAAAAAAGGGAGGGCAAATTTTTTTCCCCATTATCTCCTTTGGTTTTTTCGGAATTGGGGGGGTTTTTTTTTAAAAATAACCCCCTTTCCCCCTTTCCCCCCCCCCCCAATAAAAAATTAAAACGGGTTTTTAAAAATTTTTTGGGGTTGGGGTGGCTTAAAATGGGGGGGAAAAGGAAATTGGTTAGTGGGGTGGTGGGGGGGGTGGGGGTTATGGGGAGGGAAAAAAAGGGGGTTTTTATTTGGGTGTTGGGGTGGTGGTGGTTGGGTGTTTTTTGGGTTGGGATTGTTTGGGTGTTTGTGTGTGTGTGTGTGTGGTGTGGGTGTGTGTGTGTGTGTGTGTGTGTGTGTGTTTGTGTGGTGTTTTGTGTGTGTGTGTGGTTGTGTGTTGTGTGTGTTTTTTTGGGGGGGGGTGTGGGGTGTGGGGGGGTGTGGTGTTGTGTGTGTGTGTGTGTGTGTGTGTGTGTGTGTTTTTGTGTGTGTGTGTGGGGGGTTTTGGGGTGTGTTGTGGCCCCTTTTTGGGGAAAAAGGTTTGCCCAGGTTTTGGAAAAAAAAAAGTTTTAAAGAAAACTGATGGAACCCTTTTTTTTTTTCTTGGATTTTTTTTTTTTTTTTTTTTTTTTGCTTTTTTTATTATTTTTTGAATTGGGAAAACTTTGCTGCCGTGTTTCTGCCTAAGGGAAGATGGTGTTTTTTGTATGCGTGTTTTTTTTTATTGTTCTGTTTCCTGACTGATGGAAAAGTGACGTTAACTTTTACTGCAATACGTCAGTGAATAAGAAAAAAACCCATTTAATTTTAATTTTAAAACGATATGAATGGAAAATGCAGCCCCTGCTAAGGGCTGTCTCTTTTTTTTCTCTTTTTATTTTGGCTGAAGGAAAAGTGACGTTAACTTATACTGCAATACGTCAGTGAATAAGAAAAAAATACATTCTTCTTGCATTTCAAAACGACATGACTTGAAAAAATGTATATTCATGTTTTTTTCTGATGACTGCAATCTTATACTGCATTAAGAAGATGGAAAAGTTAATACGATACATTAAATAATACATAAGTAATTCATTAGATATTTCACATTATTTTTTACATCATAATAAGTCAGACATGTCAAGTATTTCACAAAGATCTGATTAAAAAAAAAAATAATAAATCAGATATTACAAGTATTTCACAAAGATCAGATTAAAATAGAAATAATCAATCAGGTATTACAAATATTTCACAACAATCTGATTAATTAAAAATAAAAATAGGAATATAATAACAAGTGTTGTTTGTGCCCGAGTAGTTTTTTGCCATTAGTCAGATCGCTTCTCTGTATAAAACAAAATAACATGAATATGGAAAAAATAATTAATGCACTACGCTTTTTGTTCACTATTAAATCCCAGAACGAATAAAATATCTCTCATTCGAACGGTTTTATTATTTGTAACGTTACTTTTAATAATAACAATAAAAAATAAATAAAAAAAAATAAAAAAAAAATAATAATAATAATAATAATAATAATAATAATAATAAAATAATAATAATAATAAATAAATAAAAATAATAAAATAATAATAATAATAATAATAATAATAATAATAATAATAATAATAATAATAATAATAATAATAATAATAATAATAATAATAATAATAATAATAATAGCAAACTTGATTATTACAAACCAATGTATTACTTTTTCAACGATTTTTTTTCTATTATAATTTTTACTTTGACACAATTTAATCTTCTTTTATATTTATGTGTACCAAAAATTTCAAAAAGCATCGAGTCATAACACAGACAACAACAACAACAAACACAACAACAACAACAACAACAATAGGCTCAATTAGGCTACTATATCGTTACACTAAAAAATATAATGCTAATTCGCTAATATATACACGGAACATTTTCTGGCATAAATTTAATGGTAAAACGTCAGCCGCTAATGACCACAAAATCGAATCATATACAGAAGAGTTGAGTGTTAATTACTGGAAATATGGATAAACTCAAACACCATTAAATAATTACCCTTCGCTAATAATCATGTTCAAAGTATGACTAATTATATTATCGACTCTCTCTCTCTCTCTCTCTGTCTCTCTCTCTTCTCTCTCTCTCTCTCTCTCTCTCTCTCTCTCTCTCCTCTCTCTCTCCCCTCTCTCTCTCTCCTCTCTCTCTCTCTCTCTCTCTCTCTCTCTCTCTCTCTCTCTCTCTCTCTCTCTCTCTCTCTCTCTCTCTCTCTCTTTGCCCCAATATCGATTCTTCATTCATCATCACAAACTTCATAAAAAAAGCTAAAATAATACATCAGATCCATTATACACTTTTACCTCACGTCTCCATTGGGGGAAAAAACTTATTCACTTTCACAACTGAATAATAAACTGAATTCATTTTATAAGGGTCGTGAAAGGTTTTTAATTTCCGTTTCTTTCAGTTTTGATCGGTTTTTATATTAGATAATGAGTTGTGACAGTATATAGTTATGATCAGTTCTTATGACAAGGAGATAATATTTTATGAACGCATGTGTTATGGTTGTTGTATCATAATTTTCGTTGTGTGTGTGTTAGCAGATATTAAGAGAAATTTATGGCTGTGATATATAAGCTATGTCTGTATGTATGTAATATACGTATGTTATGGTTGTATCATAGTGTATTTCATTATGTGTGTGTTAGCAGATGTTATAGAAGATATTAAAGGGTTTGATATATTACCTAATTTTCAAGTGGGTTTAATGGCAAGGGGATGCTGTTACAAAGGCAAATTTATGATCTTCTTCCCCTCCTATTCTGCTTTCCTTCCCCTCTTATGCCCTCATTCGCATTTCCCTTCACACTCTTCGTACTCTCTTCCTTGCCTCCTCCTTCTCCTCCTCCTTCTCCCCCTCCTTCCTTCCTTTTCCATTCTTCTTTCCTTCCCCTCTTATGTCCTCATTCGCATTTCTTTTCACACTCTTCCTCCGGTTCTTTCTTTTTCTCTTTTCTTTCCTTCCTTCTTGCCTCCTCCTTCTCCTCCTTCTCTCCTTCCTTCCTTTTCCTTTCTTCTTTCTTCCCTCTCATGCCCTCATTCACATTTTCCTTCACACTCTTCATCCAGTTCTTTTTTTCTTTCTCTTCCTTCCTTCTTTCCTTCCTTCCTTCCTTCCTTCCTTCCTTCCTTCCTTCCTTCCTTCCTCATTTCTTCCTCCTTCCCTTCTTCCTTTCCTATTCTTCTTTCCTTCCCCTCTCATGCCCTCGTTCGCATTTTCCTTCACACTCTTCAGCCAGTTCTTTCTTTTTCTCCCTACCTTCCTTCCTTCCTTCCTTCCTTCCTTCCTTCCTTCCTTCCTTCCTTCATGCCTCCATCTTCCCTCCCTCAACCTCATTTTCTCACTCTCAACTTTTCCTTGAGGTCGGAACAAGTTTAGTGTCTTTTTTTCTTTCTATTTTTAACTCTTCCTATAATAATAATAATAATATATATATATAACATGTGCCTTATAAAATATCAACATGCTTATAGTATTTGAGTCCACGCTTTTTTTTTCTTTATTTGGAAGCGATCTCAGTTATATATAAAGACACAAAACTTTTCCTCACTACTAGACAGCTCATTAGGGTGATTCTTGATACGGAGAAGGAAGAAGTTTGATCCTTAGTGACGCCACGAGGACTTTTCTAACAAGATTCTTACATCCGATCTAAAATTTCCCTACGACTGATTTTATTATAAAGTATTTATGTATTATTTATTCTCTTGTTTTGGTTCTGCTTTGGTAATGAGAGAGAGAGAGAGAGAGAGAGAGAGAGAGAGAGAGAGAGAGAGAGAGAGAGAGAGAGAGAGAGAGAGAGAGAAGAGAGAGAGATGAGAGAGAGAGAGAGAGAGAGAGAGAGGAGGAGAGAAGAGAGAGAGAGGAGAGAGAGAGAGAGAGAGAGAGAGAGAGAGAGAGAGAGACAGAGACGACAGAGACGTCAGACAGATAGACAGACAGAATGACGAACAAAAACAGAGACAGAATAACGCACATAGACAGACAGACAGATAGACAGAGACAGATAGACAAACAGATAGACACATACATAGCAAAATAACGCACAGAAACAGAAAGACAGACAGATAGACAGCGACAGATTGACAGACAGACAGAGACAGAATAACGCAGAAACAGACAGACAAAAACATCGAGAAAGAAAATCACACAGAAAACAAACAGGAAACAGAGACCACGATAATGACAGCCATAGAAAAAGGAGAAAAACACAAACAGAGAAACAAGCACAAAAAATGACCACCTAGCATGACATTTACAACCTTCGAACAAAAACATGGCAAAAAGAATGCACAATGTATGCAGGCAAGGTAAACATGCATACATACATACACACATACATACATACAAACATACTCATACATATGCATACAAACAAACACACCTCTGTCTATGTATTCATGTATTCTTTCGACTGTTTTATTTGTTTCAGCTTGATATATGTTACACACACACACACACACACACACACACACACACACACACACACACACACACACACACACACACACACACACACACACACACACACACACACACACACACACACACACACACACACACACACACACACACACACACACACACACACACACACACACACACACACACACACACACACACACACACACACATGGTAAGCGCCAAGAAACATAACATACATCCTGTTCTCTGCGTTTCTCCTGAGTATTATTTCTTAAGTTTATCAAAAGTTCGTTTTCAGAATCCTTAAATCCCTTGCAATGCCTCATGAACCAACCACATAAACACAACTACATAAGCACAACCACATAAACACAACCACATAAGCACAACTACATAAACACAACCACATAAGCACAACCACATAAGCACAACCACATAAGCACAACCACATAAACACAACCACATAAGCACAACCACATAAACACAACCACATAAGCACAACCACATAAGCACAACCACATAAACACAACCACATAAACACAACCACATAAACACAACCACATAAGCACAACCACATAAGCACAACCACATAAGCACAACTACATAAACACAACCACATAAGCACAACCACATAAGCACAACCACATAAGCACAACTACATAAACACAACCACATAAGCACAACCACATAAACACAACCACATAAGCACAACCACATAAGCACAACCACATAAACACAACCACATAAAACACAACCACATAAACACAACCCACATAACACAACCACATAAAACAACCACATAAACACAACCACATAAGCACAACCACATAAGCCACACCACATAAACACAACCACATAAACACAACCACATAAACACAACCACATAAACACAACCACATAAACACAACCACATAAGCACAACCACATAAGCACAACCACATAAGCACAACCACATAAACACAACCACATAAACACAACCACATAAACACAACCACATAAACACAACCACATAAACACAACCACATAAACACAAACCACATAAACACAAACCACATAAACACAACCACATAAACACAACCACATAAACACAACCACATAAACACAACCACATAAACACAACCACATAAACACAACCACATAAACACAACCACATAAACACAACCACATAAACACAACCACATAAACACAACCACATAAACACAACCACATAAACACAACCACATAAGCACAACCACATAAGCACAACCACATAAACACAACCACATAAACACAACCACATAAACACAACCACATAAACACAACCACATAAACACAACCACATAAACACAACCACATAAACACAACCACATAAGCACAACCACATAAGCACAACCACATAAACACAACCACATAAGCACAACCACATAAACACAACCACATAAACACAACCACATAAACACAACCACATAAACACAACCACATAAACACAACCACATAAACACAACCACATAAACACAACCACATAAGCACAACCACATAAGCACAACCACATAAGCACAACCACATAAGCACAATCACATAAGCACAATCACCTAAACACAACTACATAAACACAACCACATAAGCACAACCACATAAGCACAACCACATAAACACAACCACATAAGCACAACCACATAAACACAACCACATAAACACAACCACATAAGCACAACCACATAAACACACGGCGGCATGAACGTGTATGAACATGTTTTATTTTATCGTGCAAAACTATGATAACTACCCCCCTACCCCCCCCCCCCCGTTATTCTTTTGCAAGATAAGATGTAATTTATTTGTATTTTCTTATCAACGGGAAATCTACGCTTATCTGGCAGTGTCATGGTTGGTTTGACGTATAGTGTATGTAAATATAATGAGAAGAGGTTTTAGGCACACACAACAGCACCAACACCACCATACCGCAGCATCCAGTCAAGGGGAACCTAATTAAAAGTATAAATAAATAACACACTCAAGATTAAACTAAGAAAAAAACAAATATGTATGTTTGTTTATGTATATGTATGTTTGTTTATGTATATATATATATGTTTGAAAAATAACAGGTCTGGTATATAGCATAAGCACAGATGTAATTAAATGACGAGTAAATACATTAAACTTTCACCTCTAAACGTCCTCCCCCTCTAGGTCTATCTTTACTTGTCCCCAAACCCCCCTAATCCCCCCCTAAATTCTAACACCCCCAGGACCCTATCTTTCTAAAACCTACACTCACAACAACGGACA
>JACEEZ010017254.1:45000-54282 GCA_016584305.1 Chionoecetes opilio
GTTGTGTAGAGTCAATTTATAGTAATACCTCACCCTATTCGTAGCTAATCGAGGAACTTAGTCCCCTGTAAGTAATATTGTTCTACTTGTTAGAATTTAAACACTACAGCCTATAGGTCATACAGCCTATAGGCTCCATAGCACAATAGCCCACTAAGCACTATGGTCAACAGGCACTATAGGCTCTTACTACAGCATATAGGCCACACTTAGCACTATAGGCTCCACTACAGGCACTATAGGCTCCACTACAGGCACTATAGGCTCCACTACAGGCACTATAGGCTCCACTACAGGCACTATAGGCTCCACTACAGGCACTATAGGCTCCAACGTAATACTAATAAAAGCAAAACTTGAAGTGTAAACTCTCCTTCAGTGCGTGTCGTGAGCTCTAATAATTTTCCTATGTATGTCTTTGTATTCCTATGTATTCCTATGTATTCCTATGTATTCCTATGTATTCCTATGTATTCCTATGTATTCCTATGTATTCCTATGTATTCCTATGTATTCCTATGTATTCCTATGTATTCCTATGATGGATTGGCAAAGCACGTCTCCTTCCCAGCTCCTTGCCTTCCCTTACCTTATATTTCGATGCATAATACTGTCAGCAGCCATGATAGATAGATAGACGCGCCAGGCTTTATCTCAGCTCCTTATAGACGCGTGGCTGACTGCTGATCGGTAGAGAGAGAAGAAAAAAAAACGTAATTTAAGCCAAATATCAATCTTCCTCACCTTATAATATCACTCAGATGCCTTTTAGATTAGTTAATTAAAAATATATAATGAAAAAATATATATTAATAAAGAATGATATAAATAAAAAATAAACATTTAACTGTTTAAACTATAAATAAATAGAAAAATTTTAAATCTAAATTGGCCCCAAAATGTTGAACAAAATGATGTACTATAATAAAGAGAAAAAAAATTACGAATAAACAATATAATTAAAAATATAGGCAGGTAGGAGGAAACTTGCAATTATAAAGGAATTATTGATAACACGCAAACTGTTTCATTCACGCGCATTCATTCACGCATTCATCAGTGACTATAGTCTTTTTTTTTATGAGGCCAAAATTTCATTCTATCTTAAGGTCTCATGCTTAAAAGTATGCCTATGTTTACCTGATAATATGGTTAACTATGATAAAATACAGCTGAAATTAAGAAGAAGCGTAGTATTCCCTTCTCCTGGCATCAAACATCAGTCAGTAAGCAGCAAGGGGGCAGGATTTTTCACCTCCTTAAAAAACGGAGTATAATGCTAATTAGTAATAACAGATGGTTCTCTCTCTCTCTCTCTCTCTCTCTCTCTCTCTCTCTCTCTCTCTCTCTCTCTCTCTCTCTCTCTCTTCTCTCTCTCTCTCTCTCTCTCTCTCTCTCTCTCTCTCTCTCTCTCTCTCTCTCTCTCTCTCTCTCTCTCTCTCTCTCTCTCTTTTTTTTTTCTTTCTTTTTTTCTTACATTTGATATTAATTTTACAGCTAAAAGTTCCCGGTGAGGTGCCGATAACTATCTTTAGTCTGCACATTTACTAGTTGTCTATAAGTTGACTAATTATGTCCAGATGGCATCAGCCAGGCATTCACTGCTCACTTGAAGATGTGGAGTGTGGCAGCCTGGTGCATGTCAGTCTGTCGCACTACACGGTTCCACAGCCTGCTGTATCGCGGCAGGAAGGAGCGGAAGAAGGTCGCTGTCCTGGCGAAGGGAACAATGAGTTGTTGGTCCCTCTTGTGGGCGTCCCTGGTGGAGTATGGGTGAGGTGTCGCCCACGGCTGCCGGAGTATAGCGAGGTGTGGGGCGCCCTGCTTGAGGATTTTGTACGTGACGCACAGGCCGGCCACGTCTCGCCTGTGCTGTAGGGGCTGTAGGGGGGCGAGCTGCATGTCTGGTGCTGCCTTCAGGGAGATGAGCCGCTGGGCACGGTTTTGTACCTTGTCTAGAAGACCAAGGTACGAGGGGGGGCAGGATGACCAAGTCAGGGGGGCGTACTCCATGAGGGAGCGGACTTGGGCCGCATAAAGGGTTGTGACACCCCGAGCGTCAAGGAGGTGGGAGACGCGCCTGACGCAGTTCAACCTGCCTGCTGCCTTAAGGCCCCCATCCACGGTACGATTGGTCGTACGATCTGATCCGACAGACCTGATCCGATGGATTTCCTACCACCCACTAACGATCCGACCGCACCTCAAGACCAGTTCAGTTGGTGATAGAAATGGTGGAGAGTGGTTCTCATGATGGGTCTATGCAACGAGGATCGAATTACTTTTGATGGAATCTGATACCACAACTTAGGAGCGTAAACATCCGCGTTCACACTAAATTTCACAGAGGCAGTTATTTTCTTAATATATTTCCGGCACACACTTCTCATATAGTTTTTTTTTTTTTTTTTTACTGTTTCAACATTAGCCTCACTCGCTCACTGTCGCTCCTCGAGTTTCTCTACCAATAGGTGTCTTGCACTGACGTCACGACCTAGCGTCTTCAAGCCAAATGCCGCCGTCTTCAAGCCAAATGCCGCCCGTCGGAGCGAGCTGGATGACCAACAAAATCCACTTGCCGCCCGTGTTTGCCAGCTTATGATAATTTTCCCCTACCAAAGATATGTTTATCAGTATAAAAGATATACTGTTGTCTTCGGAAATGTTTGTACTATAATATTATCAAATAAAAAACCGTAAAACACACTAAAGAAAGGCCATTATGAGACTCAAGAAATATGCATGAACTTAATATTCATCAGCGCCAGCTCCCATTTAATATTTTGCTCGAAAACTTTTTACATGGACAATGTCAATAGAAGCGGAATTTCATTAGCTTTCCATTGATATATTTCGTTATCTGATAAATGAATTAGAACCATGTATAAATTAGCGTTAACTAAATAAATAACCTCATCAATCGGGAAAAATTACCCCATATCATGATGTTATTTATTTAGTTAACGCTAATTTATGCATGGTTCTAATTTATTTATCAGATAACGAAATATATCAATAGAAAGCTAATGAAATTCCGCTTCTATTGACATTGTCCATGTAAAAAGTGTTCGAGCAAAATATTAAATGGGAGCTGGAGTTGGTGAATATTAAGTTCATGCATATTTCTTGAGAGTCTCATAATGGCCTTTCTTTAGTGTGTTTTACGGTTTTTTATTTGATAATATTATAGAACAAGCATTTCCGAAGATGACAGTATATCTTTTATACTGATAAACATATATATGGTAGGGGAAAATTACCATAAGCTGGCAAACACGGGCGGCAAGTGGAGTTTGTTGATCCTCCAGCTCGCATTTCCCGCGCCTGTCGCAGCCACAACAAGGGCTGTGATGTCACGTGCAGGACACCTATATACTCATAAGTTGCATTTTTCTTAAATTTATCCATTTACTCTTTGCTTTTTATTTCCCACAAACATTCAGTTTCTATATAATTGGATGAATTCTGTCCAAAAGTGCTTCTCATTAAAGAAACAATATTCATCTTGGTAGTCCTCTCGCGACGCTGTCAGTGGCGAAACTGACGGCTGGCCTCACGATCAGCACACTCACGGTGCGATCCGGTCTGAACCGGATGATCTGTCGGATCTAAAAACCAAACACTGCTTGGTCGCATCCGACCAGCTGTCAGTCGGTCGGACAGACCAAAATCACCCCACTCACGATCCAATCTGGTTGGATCCAACCAGATCTGTCCGATGGTCGTACGACCAGATCGCACCGTGGATGGGGGCCTTTAGAGGCTGTCTTCCTGACGTGGCTGGTGAAGGAGAGGGTGCTGTTCACCTCAACGCCGAGAATGTTGACCGTCGGCTGCAAGGGCAACACCTTCCCGTCCAGAAGAATGGGTGGGATAGGGGTGGCTGGGGGGTGATGTCGCCGGGAGATCAGCATGCCCTGTGTTTTGTCCTGGGCGAGATCAACCTGCCACCGTCGTCCCCATGAGGTGATGGTCTCCAACACTTGGTTGACGAGGGCGACAGTAGTGCGGTGGTCAGTACTGTCACAGGGGAATGTGAGGGTGCAGTCATCCGCGTAGGCGTGTGCCTCCGGGGTGAGCATCAGGAGGTCGTTAAAAAACACATTCCATAATAGGGGTCCAAGAACACTGCCTTGTGGGACATCAGCTCCAATCGGGTGTTCTTCCGAAGTGTGTCTGTTCACCGCCACGCTGAGAGATCTGTTCCGCAGGTAGTCGTGAAGGAGGTGGAGAAGGCCGCCAGTCACTCCCATGCTGCGGAGTTTGGTGATGAGACCGGAGTGCCATACCCTATCAAAAGCTCCGGCGATGTCCAAGGCGATGACGAAAGTGTCGCGTCCTCTGTCCAGGGATTGGTGCCATAAGGTGGACATAAGGAGAAGGATGTCGTTGGCAGACCTGTTAGGGCGGAAGCCGAACTGTCTGTTGCTGAGGATGCGGTGTGTGGTGAAGAAGTAGGAGATCCTGCTGGCAATGATGGTTTCCAGTGTCTTGCCGAGGACAGACAGGAGAGAGATTGGTCTGTAGTTTTTTGGCTCCGTCTTCTTTCCCTTTTTGTGAATGGCTGCTACTCTTGCCATCTTCCACGTGGAGGGCCACTTACCAGTGCTGAGACAACACTGGAAGATATCGGTGACGGGGGCTGCCAGCTGGGCGGCGCAGTGCTTAAGGATGTGGGGAGACACCCCGTCTGGTCCAAGGGCCTTCTTAGGGTCGACCAGTTGCAGCTGTCGCATCACCTCTTCTGTGGTTAAGGTGAGGGTGTCGAGCGTCGCGTTGGTGAGACGTGCCACGGCAGGAGGAAGGCGGTCAGGATCAGAGACTGTCATCTTTCCTGAGAAGTGGGCCGCTAATACCTCAGCCTTCTCGCTTCTCTCTCTCTCTCTCTCTCTCTCTCTCTCTCTCTCTCTCCTCTCTCTCTCTCTCTCTCTCTCTTCCTCTCTCTCTCTCTCTCTCTCTTCTCCTCTTCTCTCTCTTCTTCCTCTCTACCCCTCTCGTCCTCCCTCTCTGCTCTCTCCTCCTCTCTCTCTCTCCCTCTCATGTTTCCCATCATTTTGTAGGGTCCGGTGATAGATTTAGGAGGGGGGGGGCTACAGAGGGCACGGTGACCCCCTACAGCCCTCCCTGCCCCCTGCCCCCTGCCCTCCCTCCCTGCCCCCCACCCTTCCTGCCCCTTCGATCAGTGGTCCGTCCAAACGCCGCACCGTCACTGCCGCTCAATGGCTAAAATAAATTGGATGATTTTACCTTGATTGCCTTACATTGAATTGCTGCTACTGACCACTCTTTTTCTCTTATTTTTACGCTCTCTTTTTCTCTTATTTTGACTCTCTCTCTCTCTCTCTCTCTCTCTCTCGCTCTCGCTCTCGCTCTCGCTCTTCTCTCTCTCTCTCTCCTCTCTCTCTCTCTCTCTCTCTCTCTCTCTCCTCTCTTCTCTCTCTCTCTCTCTCTCTCTCTCTCTCTCTCTCTCTCTCTCTCTCTCTCTTTTCCCAGCACTCCTCTCTTCTTTTCCCAGCTCTCTCTCTCTCTCTCCTCTCTCTCTCTCTCTCTCTCTCTCTCTCTCTCTCTCTCTCCTCTCTCTCTCTCTCTCTCTCTCTCTCTCTCTCTCTCTCTAACTAGTACATTGAAAGCTATTTTTCTCCATACGTTCACGACAAAAGGGGAATAAAAGTGTTTTCTGTGAGTGCAAATGGGAAAGCTTTAAATTCATGACCACGTTTGGTTTTTATAACATTTTCAATATATTTTTTAGTGTAGTGCAAGTTATATTTTTTGTTTCAGTTCAGTCCACAAGATTTATACATATGGAAATTATGGATGCATATATTATTTTATCTATTGCATGTAAAGAGCCACGGACTATGCATTTCATCACGCCGCGGGGGATTAACTGAAGAGTCATATATGTGATTACTTTTATCTGTGACGTGTTGAAACATGTAAATGATTATGACTTACAATTTTTTGGAGTTAAACGATTGACTCATTTACTGAAACTGTCAACAATATTTCATAGACAGATAGATAGATTGAAAGACTGACAGATATACAGACAAACATACAGACAAACAGACAGACAGAGAAACAGACAGACACGTACACAGGCAGACAGACACAGACAAACAGACAAAAAAACAGGCAGGCAGACAGACAAACAGACACACTAAGAAACAGACAAAAACACAAAGGCAGACAGACACAAAGACAGACAGACAGATAAACAATCAGACAGACAGACAAACAGACACACAGAGAAACAGACGCACAGACAAACAGACAGACAAAAAACAGATAGATAGTTAGATCAATGAATAGTTAGTTAGATAGATAACTAAATTGACAGCCAGTAAAAGGAACAGTAATAAAAAATACACGAAGCATCACATACACTTTCCCCACATTTCCACATTTTCCTTTTGAAGGGTTGTAACAGGGAGACTGCAATATATCTTTTCTATAACACACGCATAGCCGATCCCCTCCCTATATCCATCCCTTTATCCTGGTGATCTATCGTATTATTGGCAGCCTTACCTTACCCTTACCCTTCCTCTCCATCGCTAATCCTTATCCATTACGGTCTTTGCAAGGGTTTCGAAGCACCTTTTTGGCACCTTTTTGGCACCTTTTTTGGCACCTTTTTTGGCACTTTTTCGGCACTTTTTTGGCACTTTTTTGGCACTTTTTTGGCACCTTTTTCGGCACCTTTTTGGGGCACCTTTTTGGGGCACCTTTTTGGCACCTTTTTTGGCACCTTTTTGGCACCTTTTTTGGCACCTTTTTTGGCACCTTTTTTGGGCACCTTTTTGGGCACCTTTTTGGGCACCTTTTTGGGCACCTTTTTTGGCACCTTTTTTTTGCACCTTTTTTTGGTAACGGGAAAAAAACGTCACAATCTCATCTCAAACAAAAAATTGTTGGTTAATAATGCAGTTTTTTGGGGGTAACGGGAATTATTTTTGTCACTTTGTCACTTGAAAAAGATAATTAAGATGTTACTTCTCAAAAACAAAACAAAATAGATGCTGGTTCGTCAAAAATGTTGGTCTTCGGCAAATGTTTCGCAACGTATTTTTTGGGTCACGGTGTAAAAAATTGTCACCTAAAAAAAAAGTAACTTCTCAAAAAAAAAAAATGGATCACCTAAAAATAAAGTCACTTCTAAAAAAAAAAAAATATTGGTTCGTCAAAAATGTTGGTCTTCGGCAAGTGTTTCGATGCAGTTTTTTAGGTAACGGTGCAAAAAAACTTGTTACTTCTCCAAAAATATATATGTAATGTTGGTTCGTTAAAAACGTTAGTCTTCGGCAAGCGAGTTTCGATTGTGCGTTTTTGGGTAATGAAAAAAAACCACTTGTCACTAATTCTCCCCCCAAAAAAAACCTTAAATAACATGGTTCTTTAAGGTCACTTCTCGAAAAAAAATATGTTGGTTCGGCAAAAAATTGTGGTTTTCGGCAAGGATTTTATTTTAATGCATTTTTTTTGGGTAACGGGAAGAAAAACTTATAAAAAAAAGACAAATAAATAAAAAAGTTGGTTAAGTCAAAAAATGTTGATCTTCGGCAAGTTTTCCGATGCAGTTTTTTGGGTAACGGTGAAAAAAAAACTTGTTACTTCTAAAAAAAAAAAAAAGTTATTTCTCAAAAAAAATAATGTTGGTTCGTCTTTTTTGTACACAATTATACACTTATAAACACTTTTCATTTATATACTTTACACAGTTATACACTTATGCATGGAGTGTCAAGGGTCCTGCTAATCCCCTTTATGGACGCGGTTATACATTATACATGATTACCTAGAGCGACTGAAAGATGATAATGGGTGAGGGGTAATGACAGTTATATGTTTTAGATGATGATAATGAGAGAGAGAGAGAGAGAGAAGAGAGAGAGAGAGAAAAGAGAAAAGAGAGAGGAGAGGAGAGAGGGGAGAGGGGAGAGAAGAGATGAGAGAGAAAAGAGAGAGGGGAAAAAGAGAGAGAGGGGAGAGGAGAGAAGAGAGAGAGAGAGAGAGAAGAGGGGAAACGGGAAAGAGGCTAGAGAGAGAGAAGAAGGGGAGAGGAAAAGAGAGAGAGAGAGAGAGGGGGGAAAAAGGGGGGAAGAAGAAAGGGGAAAGGAAATGAGGTTTAGGAGAGAGAGAGAGAGAGAGAGAGAGAGGGGAGGGGGAGAAAAGAGAGAAGAGAGAGGAAGAGGGGAGAGGAGAGAGAGAGAGAGAGAGAGAGGGGATAGGGAGAGTTTTGAGAGAGAGAGGAAAAGGGGAGAGGGGAGGAGAGAGAGAGAGAGAGAGAAAAGAGAAGAGGGAGAGAAAAGAGAGAGAGAGAGAAGAGGAGAAAAGAGAGAGAGAGAAAAGAGAGAGAGAGAGAGAAAGAAGGGAAAACGGGAAAGGAGGAGAGAGAAGAGAGAGGGGAGAGAGAGAGAGAAAAGAGAAGGGGAGAGAGAGAGGGGAGAAGAGCGGAGGGGAGGAGAGAGGAGAGAGAGAGAGAGAGCTATTGAGGCTGAAGGAGAGAGATGAGGAACCCCCTTCGCAGTTTCCTGAAGGAGGGCGAATGATCAAGCTGAGTCAACACGAAGAAGGGGAAGAAGGGAATCGGGTCCTCCTAGAAGCAATAATTACAGTCAGGTGTGAAAGGGAGAGATGACTTGCGGGCTGGGGTGGGATGCGAACCGTGTCTTATGTACGACCTGTGAGTAAGAAACGGGGATGGGTGTTGGTGGTGGGAATGTGGGTGTTTATGGTGGGAAGCGGGGATGGGTGTTGGTGGTGGGGATGTGGGTTGTTGGGGTGGGGAAGCGGGGATGGGTGTGGTGGTGGGAATGTGGGTGTGATGGTGGGGAAGCGGGGATGGGTGTTGGTGGTGGGGGATGTGGGTTTGGTGGGGGGGAAGCGGGGATGGGTGTTGGTGGTGGGGATGTGGGTGTTGATGGTGGGGAAGCGGGGATGGGTGTTGGTGGTGGGGATGTGGGTGTTGATGGTGGGGAAGCGGGGATGGGTGTTGGTGGTGGGATGTGGGTGTTGGTGGTGGGGAAGTGAGGATGGGTGTTGGTGGTGGGATATGGGTGTTGATGGTGGGAAGCGGGGAGGGTGTTGGTGGTGGGGAAAAGGGGGGGGTGTTGGTGGGGGTGGGTAGGGGGGGGGGGGGGTTTGGAAAGGGGTTGGGGGGGAGCGGGGATGGGTTGGTGGTGGGATGTGGGTGTTTTGGGGGTGGGGAAACGGGGATGGGGTTTGGGGGTGGGGGGATGGCTGTGGGGTTGGGGGTTTTGGTTTGGGGGGGAAACG
>JACEEZ010017255.1:5000-32242 GCA_016584305.1 Chionoecetes opilio
GAGGCAATGTACAGCCTGGAGAAGAGCGAACAGTCGTTCTTCAGGGATGACATCTGTAGCTGTTTCCTTGACTTCTCTCTGACTGGTGGGCGGCTGAAAAGATGGAGGTTGTTCCGCTTGATGGGATCTATCATAGGCACTGTCTGGTTCACAAGCCTCTCTTCAACATATGTCTCATACTGCTCGAGTCCAAGTTTCTCCATCTGCCGCACAGTGTCTGCCACTGCTGTGTCCACAACGTTTCTGCTGTTCAGGACAAGGAGATCACTGCTGTATTCAGCGAACGGGTTCCCCATTTCTTCCATGGCTCGGCTCAGTGATCGCACATCTTGTGCAAATGCCATCTGTGCATGTCTCTTCTGTTCATGGTGACGTCCAGCTGTGTCCTGCCTCTTCTCGGTTGATCCCTCGAATTCCTGAATTAAACGAGCCATCTCGGGACCAGATACCATCCAGCGACAAAAGAGCTGCAGGGTTCTCCGTCAGGCCCACAGCACCGCCGTCTCCCTTCACGGAATCATTGTTCTGCCCATGGGCCTGGTCAATAGCAGCAGCAGAGAAAAACCTGCATTCCTGAATCCAAGGCCATAATTCACAAGCCATCATGTAAGCCTTCTGGCTCCAAATAATATTAAAAATGTATTTTATTCTAATTATCTTGTGACTAATACCACATCTATTGCACCCAAAACAATTACATATTCCACTAGAGTAGAAAAAACTGGAGAGAGAAAAAAAAAGTAGAGGAAAAACATAAAAGAGTGCACACAGAGCACCATTGCTATGGCGGATATAACATTCTAGAAGATATTTTGGCAGCCATTTTGTAAAATGGCAGGCACTCCGCTCAGGGAATGAATGAATGAATGGCCCTATAGCCAAATATTTTTCCAAGCACCTTTTTTAATTGTCTGCCAAATTTCATGCTTGTTTCACCAAACCCACAATTCTTCCAAATATTTCACCTATCTGCAGTACTATAATGTGCATTCTAACAAGTCCACACCTGACCTGACCTAAGTACTGGGACCCTACTCAACCTTATAAAATAGAAATCAACGAAGTAATGTCTCAATATCCTCCTAAAATTCAAGCCGAGAACATCAGTCTGACACTCCTCCTTTAGAATGCTGCTGAAAGAATTCTACAGAAGTGTCATCTTGACAGAAGAAACAGCGTTTAAGTTTTTATGTGAAAGCAATCTTCTGGACACACCACAAGAAGCAGAGCCATGTCATCGATGTGGTAGTATTATGCAAGAAAAAAGAAAAAGTGACAGGGGTGGGAAATATCGGCCTGTGCTTAATAAATTACTTACTAAAGTTTTTTCTTTCTATAATACTCTACTGTAAAATAGACAATATCATATAGCAATAGTAAGTTGCAGCCTGAAGTGTAAGAGTGTAGAGTGTAAGTAGCGAGTAAGAAATGTAGACCGCACGCTATAGTGCAAATGTCCTGGTAGACCGCACGCTATAGTAGCACCAAATACACTATATATCATAAGTACCATCATATCCACCACTAACACTACCATTACCACCAGTACCATTACACCACTATTGCTACCGTCACCACTATTATTCAAATTACCTCAACAAACTATTATCGTCAGAATCATTATAACCCTAATAACATGTGTGTGTGTGTGTGTGTGTGTGTGTGTGTGTGTGTGTGTGTGTGTGTGTGTGTGTGTGTGTGTGTGTGTGTGTGTGTGTGTGTAATTGTGTGTCTCTCTCTCTCTCTCTCTCTCTCTGATGCTTCACCAGATGACTGCGAGTCCGTGTCAGCAATAGATGGGCAAGCACCTTGCCTGGTACGCTGAGCAGTGTAATACCGCGGTAACTGTTGCAGTCCAAAACACCAAGTCAATGTTATATACACTCTTGAATATACTTACATTTGTGTCTTTACGATTTTTTTTTGGTTTAGCTACATATTATTCTGACCAACTACTAGTGGAAACAGATATAATTTCCATTTTTACCTTGTAGCTCCTGCTCGATAGAAACTGTAATGGATGACAGAAACTTGATAACCTATGTATAACTCTTCACATTAGAATACTATTATGTAACAGTTAAAGTTGCACCACAGTGCATTGCATTATTTACTTACATTCCTCAATTGAAGGAATTCTTCCGCACATATTGTTGCATGACATTACTTACTTACATTCCTCGATTGAAGGAATTATTACGCACGTATTGTTGCATGACATTATTTACTTACATTCCTCGATTGAAGGAATTATTACGCACGTATTGTTGCATGACATTAGTTACTTACATTCCTCAATTGAAGGAATTCTTTCGCACGTATTGTTGCATGACATTATTTACTTATATTCCTCAATTGAAGGAATTCTTCCGCACGTATTGTTGCATGACATTATCTACATACATTCCTCATTAAGATTATTACCACTTATCATGCATGAATTACTTACATACATTCCTCATTTAAAGCCAACTTATCATGCATGAAATTTCTACATACATTCNCAGGCCCCTGCTGGGGTTGGGCCGAGTGGCTATGACTACCACTTAAAGGAGGAACTGAAGCTGTTCCTCGTTTTTCGTCAGGGCCCGGTTGAACTGTTGGATGAGAGCTACCCTCCGCTCAGCGTGGTCGTTAACCACTTTAAGGGTCTTCAGTTGGTCTTGCGTAGCACGGAAAGTTCGATTTGTTCCCCAAGAGGAAGGATCGGCCTCCAAATAGTCCGTGGCAAGATGGAGCTTCTCAAAGAGGCGCACAGTCTTCGGCGAGGCGAATGAATCAAGCTGGCTCACAGCAAGGGTCGCGAGATCCCGGCTACAGCGCTTCAGAGGCTCCTCCTCTTCGTCCTCCACTTGCCGCTTCATGCTCTCCAGCATCCGCCTCTTCATCGCCAGACTCACGTCTTCGTCGGAAAGGGTCAAGCCGACGAGCTCCTCCGAGAGATACCACAAGTGGCGTTGTAGCTTCTCCGATGTGGCCGTCGAAATGGCTGAATTGGTGGTGCTGTAGTTCAGGAGGGCTTTCATCAGGTTCAGGTCGCGCCGCGGAGCTTGGACTGCACTACGGGCAGTGAACCACCATTCCAAGTAGACGAGGATGACAAAGCAGCACATCTCCCGTAGGCCTTTCTCCTTTGCAGTCAGCTTGAACTGGCGTCGGAAGAGGCAGACCTTGAGCGAGTAGATTGCCTTCGACATCCAGAGGGCGTGGTGCATTGGGCCAGGGGCGCGGAAACGGACTCCTCGAGGAGGAACAGCTCCGAGGAACAGGATGGCCAGTTCCAGTAGTTCCAGGTAGTCGTCCCGTGGCTGATGGGCTGCCAACTGACTCGTGGCGAACTCAATGATGCGCTCGCTCTCCGCTGAGATGCGCGGGCGGACCACATCATCCGTCATCTCGGACTCGCAGGTGCCTCTGTCAATAAACTCCCAGCCGGCCTGGAATCTCTTGAAGAGGAGCACATCCGGCCCAGAAGAGACTCCCATACAGGCCTTGAAGGAAGCGGCAAGGACGATCTCCATGACATGGTGTCGGCATCCGAAGTGGAGGAGGTCTCGCCCTATCTTCTGCTCAATGAGAACACAAGCGCCTCCTCGGATGTCCGTGTTTGATGCTGTGGTATCGAAGCTTAGAGCTGCGATCATGTCAGTGATCCCCCACTGGTCCAGGGCGTCTACAACAGCTTGGGCCTGACCCTCCCCTGTTCCAGACGGGATCTTGGGGACTCCCAGGAGCTGACTGACTCCCTGTCCGGAAACCAAGATGGCCAGGCGATCAACTTGCTGCTTCGAGGTCAGGTCGACAAGGAGCTTTCCATCCCAGTGGACTGTCAGAGGGATGTTGGCCTTGAACTTCTCTTGTAGGTTGATTTTGAAAAGGGTCCTGGCTTTCATCCTCTCCCTTCGGATTGATGTCCTGTTGATATTGAACTCGGTGGGGTCGTGCCCCATGCTCCTAACCGTTTCGGTGAGCATCATGGTAGCCTTCCTGTCTGAAACTTTGGTGCGGTTGAGAGCAGCAGCGAGAGCAGGAGTGACCACGTTCTGGCTGCCCGGAGCCCATTTTGGCAGTGAGCCACCGACGGCTCCTTGGACCACTTCGTCATCATCATCTGTGGTTTCCGACGGACTGCTGCTGCTTTATAGTGCGGTATGTAATGTTAGGAAAAGGGCTCCCGTAGGATTTTTGTGCTAAAATTGATTTTTTTGCAGTTCTGGCTTCTATAGGTATCAGATTAACAGAAAAAGATGGGTCCCAATTTCAGACCCCTTACCCCCTTTTGGGGGTCACTTCCCTTTTGGGGCCCCCGGCACTGACCATGCACCTATCTCCGCCAATAATGACCGATTTTCATAATTTGAGTATCCTTTGTAGGTTTTCAGTATGCCGAGTCGATTTATAGCACTCAAAAAGCAACCGGAAGTGTCCTTATAGCACTTCCGGTTCAGATTTAGCACTTCCGGTTCAGAGTATAGGGTCTAACTCCATTTTTTCTTTTTCAGGCATGTTGAAGAAGCAGTTTTGAGCTCAGTCAGATATACCCTGTGAACTGAGATCGTGGTAGTATCGCCAATATGTCGGAGGAGGACGGAGTTTGCGTGATCTGTAAAGAAGGTGCCACATCAAAGAAGCGATTGGTGAACAATCCGGTCATGACAGATGAAATTTTACAACACTGTCAAGAGAGAGTGTCTCTTGGTGATACTGAAAGTGACATTCATAGACTACTAAATTAACTTGTCAGGTTTAAATGAAGGAGAACTCAAGTACGTTCGGTATCATAGTGAATGTCGGAAACCTATCGTCAACAAGAACAAGATTGAACGTCTTAGGAAGAGATCCCGAACCGAATCACCTGTCTGCGCTCCACGAGGACCGGGGCGACTTCAAGTGCTGTGGGATCTGTTCGGCCAAAGCGGTCAAAGACTAATTCCAAGGAACAAGTTGTGTCTATTTTCCAACTGTGACTCTGTCCCAAGAATGACTCAGAGCCACTGCTCCGTGATTCTTACTGACTCAATGGGTAAAACACTCCTACAGATCAAGCAGAAAACCCAGATGACCATGTTAGAGTTTCAGTAGCGGACCTTGAAGAACCGGCGACGCATCAGCTCTTGAAAAGCACTATCATCGGACATGTTTGCGCTCTGCACAGCGAATATCAAACGAGGACAGATCACAGTAAATGTGCCACTCATTCGCTCAGTATGTGATGCACAATTGGTCCTCGCTATTCAAAACACCTTGAGTGACGAGGATGTTACACTGAGCATGGCTGAGGTAAATGATGCCTACTTGTCAATTTTGAAAAGACACCGTGTGGATGTAAATGAGAGTGAGAACTATCGGAAATACCTCAAAAGACTCATCAGCGAGCGCCTTCCAGAAGTGAAGTTTGTCACATCACTAAGACGGAATGAGCCTGACCGTCTTGTGCTCCCACTGCAGTCACGATGGCCATGGATTACAGGTCCTCAATGATGAATGATGATGAGATAGTTGGTCACCTGAAGAATGTCGCCAACCTTCTGCGAGAAGAGATGCTGCAACAACGCAGTGGTCGTTTACAGGCAGCTTCAGTAATTTTGAAAATCCGTCCTTACTCCAGTTCTCATGAGTCACCTCCTCTTGGTAGCCATGTTGTCAAAGTGTCCGGAATACGAGACCAGGAGGTGGACAAAAACTGTCGACGTTTCATGCCAGTTCCTTGTACAAAATACTCGGACTGATCGCGAGGTGAAACATCAGACAAAGAAAGACAGTGCCTTCCGACAAACAGTCCAGACCCCTCTGTCAATCGTCTTCCCCTTGCTGTTCATTCTAGAGTGCGTGACAAGAATCTTGTTGAAAACCTCTCAGCTGTGTTATTGGAAGTGACTACCTTCACATCATTGACTTAGAGAAACGAGTTGAGCAGAGTGTTCTCAGCGGATGAAGGAGGCTGGTGGATTTTGTCTCCCAAACTTTGTCAGAAAGGCCTGAACACATGGTTTGCGATCGATAATATTGACTCCTGGAAGACACACCGACGGGGCAAGGAACCTTCCATGGCACAGTGGTTGTCATGTTCCAGCAAGATAAAGATGGAGAGTTCATGAAACCGACCACTTGAAATACCAGAAAAGCTTCTCTCACAAAAGCCTCTGGCCTTTGACGTGAACATGGTGCAAGAACCAGTCATCAAAACCACTCCATTGAGATTATCGGTCTATGAAATGGAAAGAGGAAGAATATTCTGAGCAAAGACTTCACTCACACCTGGGCACTTGCAAACTACCTTGGAACTGATGATGGCACGGATATGATTGTGGATTTCACTGAAACTGAGTCAGCGAAGGAACAAACACAGGACAGTGACATGCAAAGGAATCAGGAAGAGTGCCCCCATGAGAGCACTCCAGTCGACGCTATACTATCAGTCAAGGAACAAGCAAACCAACCAGGGAAATTGGTCAAGAAAGATGTGATGCCAACTTGGGCTACTACCAAATCTCTGCTGTTATCCCAGTCATCGACAGCCCAACACGCACGATGTAGAGGTGATCGCTCCATTATTCAAGACCACACCCACTGGCTATGGGACTCTTTACACTGTTCTTCGGTTAGCCCAGGGAATCTCTGCCACTGTCATTGGTCCACAGAGAAAAACTTTGATAACACTGGACCTGGACCTATATTCACGTGCTTTGAAAATTCAGCAGTCAGTTGGGGACACCAATTGGATCCTAAGGGCAGGAGCTCTCCATATTGCATTTGCTGCTTTACATGCTCTCGGGAAAACGATAGATGGCAGTGGCCTGGATATATGTGCCATTGAAAGTGGTGCATACACATCAGCAACCCTTCGTGGGATCTTCAGTGGCAAAGCATACAAAAGAGGCATCGAATACCACATCACAATCAGTCTAGCAATTATGATGATGCGGTTTGATGTCATATTATCAACTCTTTCAAAGGGCCCAGTTAGTGTCCGGTGCAATGCTTTCAAGGACAAGCTTCATTCACGTAACCCCGATATGACTGAAGACTATGAATATGTCAGATCATGGTACGCTGGAAATGTGAAGCCACTGGAGGAGGATGAAAACATTGGAGAGTTTGCAGAATTCCTTTCAGCATACCTCGATCAAGTGGAAAGCCTTCTTCATTTCGTCAGCTCTTGCCACTCAGGGGACTGGCAGAGTTATCTTGCTTCCTTGGAGAACCTGATCAAGTATTTCTTCGCACGGGATCTTCTAAATTACGCTCGACTGATGCCTGTCCATCTTGCACAAATGAATGCGCTGGAAGATAATGAGCCTGAAACATGGAATGCATTGATGTCCGGTGACTTTGTTGTTGCAAAATCAGAGATACCCTTCACGAATCTCGCCACAGATCAGGCACTCAAACAGGAAATCAAGACACTAAAGGGACACGGTGGTATGGTAGGACTCAGCAGAGATGAAGCTGCTCTCAATCGACTCGTCACCACTACACCTTGCCTTGCCCGTATCGTTGACGAGTATCTTGAGAGCTTCCCAAAAGTTTCCAGGTCATCCGAACGCACAGAGCGTGCGTTACCAGCTGTCTGGACAGATTGCACTGAGGTCAAGAGAGAATTTGCCATAAAGATCCGTCAATCAATAGAGTTGCACTGCACAGACAACCCCTTCAGAGTGAAGACACCATTGAAAAGTTTAGTTTCATCAGCTCTTGGCATCGAATTGATTGATTCGTAGCAAAGCATGATATTCTGCATTATGCAGAAAAGGGTCAGAAGCGATTCGAGGAGTTCGTTTGTGAACGTCTGACTACCACATCAAATCTCTCGGTTTGGGACAAGATGAAGAAGCTCAAGTTGAAGGCATTCTCAAGTTGGATGGATAAATCAAAAGTACGCATTGGAGATAAAGTCATCAAATTGCGTGAGGATCGTAATTTACTGAGCAGATGTCTCATTGTTCAGGGAAGCCGACCAGGTCTAGTGCCAAAATTCGAGGAAATAATTGGCAAGTACGAGATGTCAACAGAGCCCCGCTCTCTGTGTGCTGTTGATAGATCTTTGTACATCCCAACTGACAAGGCCAGTCTGATGCATGCAGTTGAAGATGCCACGGTTGAATCCCTTGATGTTCCTCCAGTACCAGACATAGGCAGGAAGATCCTCCAGTTAAAGTTCTCATCATTGATGCAATGGGTGTACTTCAGAGTATGACAAAGACGCCAAATATGCTGAGATTTCACACCTTCAGGATGCATTCAACAAACGCATAGAGACAATGATGACAAGCTATGATGAGGGGCGTGTGTTTTGATCGATACTTGGATCTGTCGTTGAAAAACAAGACCCGGCAGAAGCGATCAACCACATCCATTGGTACGAAGTTCATCCCGAAATGAAGTTCACCTTGTCCATTAAGGAGTACTTTCAGCATCAAAAACAAGCGGAAGCTCACATGCTGTTTGGCCAAGGACTGCTTGACTATTTCGCAAGCAAAGATTCATTCGTGCCGTTGTCGTGTACGATGATCAATCATATCAAGGGACTAGGTTTTTAGTATGCTCATACACATGAAGAGGCTGACACATTGATTCCAAACAAGTACTTGCCTCTACAGCCTGTGGTGCTGCCAGAAAGATCTGCGTATGGTCGCCGACACTGACGTACTCCTGCTCCTTCTTGATCTTATCGCCTCCAGACAGATAGCATCTACTATATCCTTGAAGTCTCATACAGGCAAAGGAAAGAAGAAACGGGAAATAGACATCTTTGAAAGAGTGCAGGTTATTGGCCGTCGCAAATGTCAAGACTTCTTGGACTCCACAACTTCTCAGGTGCTGATTGGGAGGCAGATTCATAGGAATTTCAAAGAAATCATGGGTAGATGCATACCTAAAGCTTGATGATGATGGACCCCCGCCATTGACTGCTTCAAAGCATTAGGGTGCATTTCTATTCTGCCGAGTTGGTCAATGACGAGCTTCCCACGCAGGTGAAAGCGTTGGAGACTTTGTGTGTCATGTCTACAGTTCAAAAGGTCCCACAACCCTACATCACTCAGGTGGGAGCTGTTTCGGTCAAAGAACTTGGAAGGGGAAATGCTTCACCAACTCGTGCTGCATTGCTTCCCCATAGCATGCGTGCAAACTACATGACAATGCGGGACAAGTCATACCCTGAAAATTGTCCAACCCTTCCTGCATTGAAAAAAATGGATGGAAATTGGAGAAAGGCGTGTATGTTCCACTGACATGTCTTGCCCTGCCTGCCCCACAAGCTGTAGTTGAACTCGTCAAATGTGGCTGCAAAGTAGGATGCAGGGAAATAGGTGTAGCTGCTTGAAGAAGGCTGCCCTGTACTCCTCTTTGTAAATGCTATGGCGTGATTGCGCAAACGCTATTTGGGAGGACATTTCAAATATGGACATTGATGAATAACTGATTGATTTTACGTCCGATTTTGACAGTATCGCAAAATCGGACGTATCGCTAAATACTAACGCGCTTTGGGTGGATGGTTGGGCGCAGGGTGGTAACTCCGCCAGTGGAACTCACTGTCTGTCTTAAGCCAGAATAAAGGAGGAAAGACAACCCTGTTAACATGATTTAAGTATGCCTAGCATAAAACGTGGCATGGAAAAGTAGCTTAGACGGCTTTCGTAATAGAAGCGGGTGAGAAAACAACGAAAAATAGAGGTTTCGGTTATACCAAATCTGGACGTGATAGAGAAATTTAGATATCAGACCTGACATCAGCATCAGCAATTTAGTAGGAATCAGTAGTTCACGTGTCTGTAACAAAGAAAATGTTGAAATTTGTTGCTTAGTGTTACCAGAGACCAATCCTGGGGGTGCCAAAAGAGGAATGACCCCCCAGAAAGGGGGTGAGGGGTCTGAAAATTGGGACCCCATCTTTTTCTGTTAATCTGATACCTACAGAAGCCAGAACTGCAAAAAAATCAATTTTAGCACAAAAATCCTACGGGAATACATGGCACACCACACTATTAGGGAAGCACAGCTTTTGAAGTGGAGGCCTCACACTCCATCCTTGACCTCGATTTCCGCTTCTTCTCCTCTAGGTGCTTGCGCTCAGCTCTTTCCTCCTTCTTTGTCAAAACTGTGTGCTGGCGTCCCATGGTCCCACGGCGGCCCTTCTTCCGCTGGGCGAGGAGGAAGTCCCGGTCCTCTTTGATGCTAATTTTCTTCAAGGCATCGGCATGAGCAATATCAAAGAGGTCATCCAATGCCCCCACAAATGCCTCCTGCTTGCAGACCTGAGCTGGTGTCTTCCTGTTCCGGAGACGCTTTAAGTCTTTCCACGTCTGGAACAGACGAAGGCCTCCAACTTCTTGACAGAGTGCTGCTCTGGTTTGACTGGGATTTGGGCTTTCCCCACCCAGATGGCTTGGACTTGGCGAACAGACTCAGAGGCCGCCTCACGGATCGTCTGCTTCTCCTGGTCGTGGAGGCGGAAGAAAATGCACAACAATTCATGATTGGACGGAAGCTTGCTTTCTCAAACTGCTCAGTAGGATGCCCGATGAGGAAGACCTCAGTACTCGCACGTGTAGTAGCCATGGCTGTCTGCGAAAAAGAAAAAAAACATTCATGGGATGATAATAGGAGTCGGTGAATACAAAATCAAATATCAGAGGTCAATAATGATTCAGATTGGACTAAGAACAATCAAGAACACGAGGGAAAGAACACAATTTTATACATTGACATTTATGCTACTTAACAATACATAATACATATAAATCATATATAATAATCAATCTCCTAACTCGTTGCTCCTACCTTTGAATGAGCAACCAGCTGCGAACAATACAGGATGGAGACGGCAATATGGAGAGATGGAGGCAGGTCAATGATTAATTTACTCTGAAACCTATTTTAAGAAACTATCCTTCGATAACTATTCTAATTTTTATATAATACAGGGGAGAAAATAAAAACAATTAATGACAAAGAGCATGCATAGTTGCATACATTGCATAGGCATGCTACAACGAGGCCTACAAAGCTTATGATGTCTACTGTAGTAGATTGTTCCAACAATGCTACCCCAGGATGGTAAAATATGTGTTAAAACTAAAGAACTCAAATCAGAAAAATATCATTACTACTGATCAAACTTCATAGACAAGTATCCAATACTCAAACAAACCATAAACACTAACTAATTTTTGACTGTATTTACATAATTACTGTATATTTACATGACTGTACTTTGAAAATGTTTTGTCGATTATAGACATGCCTATGCTAATGATTAATTTAGGTTTCAACCCTAACCCTACCTTTCCACACCCTACCCTTGTTCACTCTTACCTGTTTCCTCACCTTACCTCACCCTACCCCTGTTCCTTCTTATCCCACCCTACCCCTGTTCCTTCTTACCTCACCTACCCTGTTCCTTCTTACCTCACCCTACCCCTGTTCCTTCTTACCTCACCCTACCCCTGTTCCTTCTTACCTCACCCTACCCCTGTTCCTTCTTACCTCACCCTACCCCTGTTTCCTTCTTACCTCACCCTACCCTGTTCCTTCTTTACCCCCTACCCCTGTAAGTGTACGGCATCGTGAATGTCAAAGCTAGAGCCTGATTGGTAAATGTAGAGGTTGTTTGTGAAATAATGGTGTGATTAATAATTGTGAAAGAGAGAACCAAGGAGATTGACCATGAGGGGAGGATGGAGAGAGGGAGGGGAAGGTGTGGAGGATTAAGTTTAATGTTAGTGGATGGAGGTATTTAAGGTAAAACATCGAAGACAGCTAGAGGAATGAGAGGAATGGAAAGGTGTTAGGAAGAGAAGAAGGGGAAAAGGAAACAGAGCGTAAAAAGGAGTAGAAGAAGCGTTCGGAGTATGTTGAAGTTGCTGTATTAATCAGAAAGTTTATATAAAAGTTATGTAGAAGCTGTAATGATATGTGATTATAATGATATGTGATTATAATGATATGTGTTAATAATTAAAGATTTTTTTTCGCCATGGGCAATATAGATGAAGTTACGAGGAAGGTCTTACTGAGTAGGTGTGACGGGACAGGTGCCAGATCAGGTGTAGTCCAGGTAGTGAGGACAAAGGTTGTGACGTGTGTGAAAGAAAAGAGTGATATAAACACATTTACTGCGATGTGGATATTGTTATTAATCCTCCCTCCCTGGAAAAAAGAATTATGATAGCAAAGTGGAAGGAAACATATATATAATAGTATATATAGTACATATATATATATAATATATTATATACATTATATATATATATATATATATATCTTATATATATATATATATATATATTATAAGATATATTATATATTATATATATATATATAATATATATATATATTATATATATATATATATTATATATATATATATATATATATAATATATATATATATTATATATATATTATATATATATAATATAATTATATATATATATATTATATAATATATATATATATCTATATATAATATAATATTATATATATATATCGGGTGGTCACTTGTATAGGGTAAGAAATTCAAAGTTTTTTGGGGGGGAACTATTCGTTTTTGCACTCAGTGAATTATTGTGAGGGTTCTTTGCGAAACTCCCAAATCCAGAGTTCGTCCAAATAAAAAGGCATGTGGAGGGGTCGCACGAGTGATCCCCGAAAGTTGTTGCTCTTGCTTCCCTTAGGATAGTGATAAACCTACCATACACAGTGTTTGGCATCCATGCCTAGATAACTTCTTGGCGATGGCAACTCGTTTGGTGCATACCCCGACGTAGTTTTTGTACTGTTATATACTCGTTATTTAAATGTCAAAACCCAGAAGGAAGTAAGCTATAAAAAAAACATCATCTTTTTGTCCCTCAGGTCAAAATGGCGCGTTCAACGTGGAAAACAGACTGAGCTGTTGTGTTGACACAGCCCCTTGAAGCCCCACCAGATTGTCCTTCCAACAGGGGAAGATGTTCTGCGGCGACCTCTTCTGTTCATGGATCGAATAGCAAGGACAATCGAAAAGCTGTCACGACGAAGTCGTCGAGTTTGGGAACGGGCCCATAATTTCTGTTGTCCCGCTGCGATCAATCATGAAAAAAACTGGAAACCCTGTCGGGAAGTAACGAATTTCGTAAGAAGGCGAAAAAACGTTCAATCCGCGGCGGGGACAAGGTCTCCGACGCCCTCCTCCAGGGACACTGGCGTCACTGTTCGACATCGAAGCCCCATGGCCACTTCTTCCTACATGATCCACCTAAAAAGAAGGACAAGGACCTTCCTCACGACCAACGGGGCCAGAGGAAAATGGTAATTGAGTACTGTGAAAGAGAGCAATGGGCAAAAGAGTCTAGGAAAACATGATTCGAGGTTGGCTGCTGAGAGAAGGAGGAAGAGAAGGAGTTAGCAGAGACTTTGGAGAGGGGAGAGTGAGTGAGTCGGTGACCGGGAGGGAGTTCCGACCCTGCTGAATGTGCTGGATTCATCAAACTCCTTCGTCCGACACCAACTCTTCTGCTTGGGGGAGCGCCGCCTGCCTCTGCTTTCTCGCCGAAAAAGTGAAGACGTCACGACGAGAGGTGGCAGCAGGACAGCTGACAGGGCAAAGTGGACCTCTCGCGGAGCTACCACGTCTTCTCTGCCATCCTGCAGGACCAGGGAGTGCTGAGTCCGTCCACCTCGTCCCATCGCCGACATCGGAAACGTATTGCGGAGGAGGTACAGCATGAAGCAGCGTTCAAGGATTATCGAAACCAAATACAGGAGCAACGACGCGGTTCTCATCCTTCATTGGGACGGGAAACTCTGCCCGGATCAGAAAGTCCAAGGTCATGTTGATCGCTCTTTGGCCCATCGTGTCACCAGTCCGTCCCTTGAAGGAGAGAGGAGAAGCTCCTGGGCTTATCCCTGCCTTGCCATCCGGTACGGAGAAGCAAAGGGGCCAAAGCAAAGTCGAAGTGGAGACCATCAGACATGGAAGTTCGAAGACAGAGTTGGAGGTCTCTGCCTTCGACACCACCGCTTCAAACACGGCGGCCATTGCTGGGCTGTTGCACACTACTCGACAGAAGTTAGGGTCGTCCGTTGTTGAACTTGGCGTGCCGCCACCACGTTATGGAGCTCATTCCTGGCCTAGCCTTCAAAGGCCCTTCGGCGGACGCTACGTCCGGCCCAGACGTTTCACTATTCAAACGGTTCCAAAAGAAGTGGCCCCACTTAATAAAAGCCATGCTACGATCATCAACGACCCACGATTGGCTGACCATGACGAATGGGAAGACGGAACGACCCTTGAGGCTCTTGACAAGGCGGCCGCAACGACAAGAGACGATTATAAAGAGTTATCGGAACTAACGCAAAGCCATTAAGTTGGGGAGGTTCCTACCACTTCGCAAACCAGGAGCTAACCCAACTACGTGAGTATGGATGGGCGTGAAGGCGATCTACACGTCAAGATGACGATGTCAAGAACGAGTTCAACTCACGGCGAGGGAACTGCGTAGCTCCAGGAGATGAGTGTGTTCATCATCCTTAATCTACGCCTCCGTGCCTGGGTTCGGAGGCTCCCTTGGCCGCAGACGCTCCTTTCAACGATCTCACTCTTTCCATGATCTCCAACAAGTACAGAGACCTCAACTCAAAGATCCAGAGGCCCACGGTGAAGACCTTCAAGCGGCACTTTAGGGTACTTGGGACGGACCTTGTTGGCCTGGCCTTGTTCAGCGACAAAGTCACGAATCGAGGAGAAGACCAAGATGGTGGAGAAGCTGGCCATTGACAAGGACTCGACAAAAGCCGATGGGACGGGACAGCCACCCCAAGATCCTTCTTTCGGTCCTTTGAGTGACCTTGTCACCAGGGAGTCACTTTTCTCCTTCACGGACACGAAGTTGGATGCCTCGTTTTCTCAATCCCTGCTGTGTCAGCTGGAAGGAAAAACGAGGGTACAACCAGGGCAAGGAGACCGTCCAACATCTGGCAGTGACCAATGATCCTGCGGAACGGGCGATCAACTTATCACTGATTATTCCCAGATCCTCACAAGGACGAGAGCGATCGACCAAGCTCTCCTGCAAGCGGTCGAGCGCCACCGACGGCTGAACCTGAAACCCTAAACTAATTTTTACAGAAGAATATAAATATCGTTTCAATCGTTTATTTCAGTTATTTGAAGTTTAGTTTTAGGAGAGTCCAGGGAAATGTGCCATTCCTATCACTGTTCCTTGTATAATAATCAAAAGTAATATGTCATTCCTTGTATACCACTGCGGTAATCGTGAAATGTTCTTAGAATAGTGTAGTTACCTCACTTACGAGCAAATAGTTCGTTCGTGGCATTTATAGTTGATTTGGAGTAAAATTAAACTTGAGAATTGAATATTGTATTGTTTCGGAAAAATAACTACCCGTGCGATCCCTAAATCTTGAAAAATTTCACATGAAACTTTTTGTGCTTTTGTCTTGCCATTCCTCGACATAATCATGGGTGCCGAAGAGATTTCAAACTTTCATTTTTTGAACCACCCTAATATATATATTATTCGTATATAATATAATATATATATATATATATATTATATATAATATAGTCTATATATATATATATATCTATATATATATATATATATATATATGTATATATATATATATATATAATATATATATATATATATTATATATATATATATATATATTAATATATATATATTAAATATAATATATATATATATATTATATATTAAAGTGATCGCTAGTTCAGCGTTTATATATTTTTAAGCTATTTTCTCTTTGTCTTAAGAGTGTCTTATTTCTCTTTTTTAATCATGTTTATGACTCGCCGTAGCTTGTTCATTTTGCTGTATCGCGATTTCGGGTCTAAGGACCCTTCTCAGCAAAGCATGTGGAAAGATGTTTTCTCTCAGTTTATAGATGTGAAGCATGACTTATATGAATCAGAATCAGAATCAAAAGAGGAAAAGCAGGAGGGGGGGAAGTGGGGACAGGGGAAGAATAGATGGGTGAGAGAGAAAGCGCGGATTAGTATGAGGAAAAAAGACATGGGCGGCTAACCAAGCGCTGTTCGTGTTTTTGTAGTGGGTTAAGGCCCGGTCCACACTATGCCTCCATAGCCCCGCGGCAATGTAGTGGCGGTGTTGGAAAATTCGAGGTTTTCAAACACCGCGCGCGTCGGCGGAGCGAATCCAAACCCTTCCCGCATTCGAGGGGAGTGTTGCTTGGTAGCTCCCCAAGTGCTGCCCCAGTGATGGTATTATCAAACTACCAGATGAATAAGATGATATTTAGGGAAGATGAACTACCTTCATCTTCACGAGGACATTATTGCGTCTTGTCATGAATATAAAATAAATTACAGTAACTTATAGCAGAAATAAGATTAATGATACCAAAGCGAAATAGTGCATACAATTTTTTATCCTCTCTACCGTTTTTTTATTCTAATCCTTGTTATTTCATTTAATTTTGCTTGCATTGCATTTTATTTTTTTTTTTTTTTTTACTGCCTCGGAAGCAACACACTTTTCCGATTCTGACGGTATATGATACGTCTCAATGCAAAAATATTTAGGTGGTCAAAAATTTAAATGAACATCATCAAATCCTTGTGACGGAGCGGTCGCCTCTTGCCATGGCGGTGAGGCACAGTCTGGACGCGCGGGTGGTATTTCAACACATCCACCTGCCTCGTGTATCTACGCATGAGGCACAGTGTGGACGGGGCTTTAGTCTGTGTACCGTACTCTCATCCCAACCCAGTCCGTCAGAAACCTCGCTGGGGCGACACAGGATGGCAGGGGTGGGGGGGGGGGGAAGAAGGTGCCCGTGACACAGCCAAGGCAACACCAGGCCCACCCCCCGACGCCCGGACGAGGAGGGCAATTTTTTATAGATATACATAGATATACATTGTTTACAAAATACATAATGTGGTGGTGGTGGTAGTGTAGGGACTGTCTGTTACTGAATACTAGGTCTGGTCGGCCTGAGCCATTATGGGTGAAGCAGGTTTTGAAGTAGGAGCTGAGAAATCCTAGGCGTTTTAATGTGGATAATTGGTAAAGTTGGCGGCCGTGTGGGTCGTTGGTACTGTGTTGGAAAGCTCTGTGTTTAGCATTAAGGTCAGCGAGGAGGTAAACTGGGATATGTGTGTGATTAAAAAGCTGGTTGAGGCAGGCCAGTGGTAGTCTAGCGTTGGGGCGGGCGTATGTTGTAGCAACTATCATGGGCCCGTGTGCTGTGTATATTTTTGTGGCAAGGAAATGTGGGGAGGGCCAGTTTGGGAGAGACTCGTGTCTGAGGGTGGATTTGACGAGTCTAGCCAAGCGCCGTCGTAGGGTCACAACTGTATTTGTGGTGAAGCCGTATAATTTGATGGGGTTAGTAGGCGTGCCAGTGTGTTGAGGATAACTATGCGGGTCAAGGGAGAGGATGAATTGGGAGATCATGCGTCTATTGTTATGGTAGCTGCGACAATTTAGCTGTGTAATTATTAGCATGGTGAGTAGCTGCGTAAGTTGTGTGTCCTACTAACGCTTCGAGAAACGGGTGGCTGGGTGGTTTAGAGATTTTGATCGCATGTCGGGGCAAGTTCTATCAAAAGTGGGAGACGCTTGATTGGTTCACTGTGGGAGTGGGAGACGCTCCCCCCATGAGTGGGAGACGCTTATTGGTTCTCCAACTCTTTCCCACTCACAGAGACGAGAAGCAGAAGCTATCTACCAATCAGCGCCGCCAATAGGCTGCGTGGCAGGCAGACTTCATCTATACTGTAGATAGCGCTTCACCCCGCATCTAAGTCATGCTCACCTCTACAACTGAGGAGAAAACATCTTCCACATGCTGCTGAAGAAGGGTTCTTAGACCCGAAATCGCGATACAGCAAAGTGACAAGCTACGGCGAAGTCATACAAATGATTACAAAAGAGAATCTTTGGCACAAAAGCTGCAGTGAAGAAAACAGCCCAAGCACGCGCGTATAATCCACAGTCTTGAAATACTGTGAGAGGAGAGAGAAGGAAGGGAGGGGCAAAAGGGAAACGGGGATGTGAAGGCCTTTTCCTATAAAGATATTACAGGGAGAGGATAAGGGAGAGGAAAGAAAGGCTAAATAAAAGGAATGGATGCAATAACCCCTTTTTCTTCGTCAGTTACCGGATATGTTGGTAAAGGGTTTAAGGTGAACGATAAGGGAGGATTTAAGGGATAAGGGGGTGACATTAGAAGGGAAAGTGAGAGGTGACAACTTGGCACTGATTCAGTTTTTATCTCCCTGCGTAAAGAGAGTGTAGAAGGTGTGTATCTCTCTCTCTCTCTCTCTCTCTCTCTCTCTCTCTCTCTCTCTCCTCTCTCTCTCTCTCTCTGTCTCTCTTCTCTCTCGCTCTATCTCTCTCTCGTCTCTCGCTCTCTCTCTCTCTCTCCGTCTCTTCTCTCTATCTCTCTCTCTCTCCTCTCTCTTCTCTCTCTCTCTCTCTCTCTCTCTCTCTCTCTCCTCTCTCTCTTCGCTCTCTCTCTCCTCTCCTCTCTCTCTCCTCTCTCTCTTCTCTCTCTCTCTCTCTCCTCTCTCTCTCTCTCTCCTCGCTCTCTCTCTCCTCTCTCTCTCTCTCTCGTGGCTCTCTCTCTCTCTCTCTCTCTCTCTCTCCTCTCTCTGCTCTATCTCTCTCTCCTCTCTCTCTCTCTCTCTCTCTCTCTCTCTCTCTCTCTCTCTCTCTCTCTCTCTCTCTCTCTCTCTCTCTCTCTTATTCTCATCACACGAAGTTACTTACAAGATTCTCGTTCGGAAAAAAAAAATTCTATAATATGTTTATGGAAGGGAAGGAATAAAATGTTGTAATATAGGCAAGGAAGCAAGCCAGTAAGTAAGGAGGGTGGGAGGAAAGGAGAGGGGAGGGAGGGAGGGAGGAAAAGAGAGGGGAGGGAGGGAGGGAGAGAGGATAGTGGGAAGCTCAGAGGAAGAAAGCGGAAGCGGGAAAAGATAGATGTATAGGTAAAGATATTTTTAAAGCTTTACCTGCAACCTTTTTCTCGGCTTTTTAATTAATTAATGTTATTTTGTCACATTTAAGTCTTTATCTCCATTCCCTTTTTGTGTTTCTGCTGCTGCTGCCACCACCACTACCACCACCACCACCACCACCACCAACACTACCACCACCATCGCCGCCGCCGCCGCCGCCGCCGCCGCTTCCACCACCACCACCACCACCACCACCACCGCCGCCGGCCGCCGCGCCGCCGTCCGCCGCTTCCCCCCACCACCACCCACCACCACCACCACCACCACCACCACCATCACCATCAAACACCACCACCACCACCCACCATCACACCACCACCACCACAACCCACCGCCGACCGCCGCCGCCGCTTCCACCACCACACCACCGCCACCACCAACACCACATCAACCACCACCACACCACCACCACCACCCACCACTACCACCACCACCACCACCACCACCACCATCCCACCACTGCCGCCGCCGCGCTTCCACCACCATTCACCATCACCCCATTCACCCCACCAACCGCCCCCACCCCACCACCCACCAACAACCCACCAACCCACCCACCACCGCCGCCGCCGCTGCTTCCACCACCCACCATCACCACCACACCGCACCACCGTCACCACCGCCACCACCACCACCACCACCACCACCACCACCACTGCCACACCACCACCACCACACCACCACACCACCACAAATCGCCACCCCAACCCGCCAGAGCCACCACCACCACACACCACCACCACCCCCCCAGTAATACTATAATTTATTGCAGGTACTGTACTGTGTGTGGTTGTTTCTGACTTCTACTACTACTACTACTACACTACTACTACTACTACTACTACTACTACTACTTCTACTTGGGGCACAATACTTCAAGACATTTACGAAGGTTGGCCTAACACACACACAAACATTTACACACACACCATACACACACACACCACACACACACACACACACACACCACACACACACACACACACCACACACACACACACATACATTGGGGAACTCCGTTAGTGTAGGTATTAGCACGCTCGGGCTCACAACCGAGGAAGTCCCGGGTTCGATTCCCCGGGCTGAGCGAAGACAGACGGGCGGTCTTCTTAAAACCCGAGCCCCTGACCACCCGCAATCAATGAATGGTACCGCGTGTTAGCCGGGCTTGTGACCCCGCCTCCCGGGGGGTGGTGGCTCGGCCAACACTAAGGTATGAATGATAAAAATAAAATGTTGAATGAGACGGGCCATACGAGCATTGTTCAGGCCCTGTTAAATGCAAGTAGGTGAATATACTAGGTGAATACACACACACCACACACACACACACACACACACACACACACACACACACACCACACACCACACACCACACACACACACCCCACACATACACACACACACACACACCACACACATTCACACCACACATCTACCATGTTAAATTAGTCTTACGAAATAAAATTGCTCCACACTTTTTTTGTTTCATTACCATAGGGGTTGAAGAGAGAGAGAGAGGAGAAGGAGAGAGAGGGAGAGAGAGAGAGAGAGACGAGAGAGGCGGAGAGAGGAGAGAGAGAGAGAAGAGAGAGAGAAGAGAGACGAAGTGACTGTGCACCGAGAGAGAGAGAGAGAGAGAGAGAATCTATAAATATAACACCACTTAGGTCATGTCGACAGCCCCACAATGGAACTTAAAAGAGGACGACGGTTAAGAGACAAATAATCAGCTCACACACAAAAATGCGTGTGTGTTGGAAGAGGATGATGATGCGTAGGGGTTCCCTAGGGTGTGAAGAGAGGGAAGAGAATACAAAGGAATACCAAGAAAATACAAAGGAAACACAAAAACAGCAACAGACCGAATAGCGTCCTTACAAGACTGTTTGCTTTAACTATACTACATAACTAGATAATAAGAGAGAAAGGCTAGGAAGTAGAAGGCTCATCCCACCCACCCATCCCTCCAGCGAAGCTGGCCGAGGAAAAAAGAGGTAAGTGATACCATGCAATATAGAAAAACTGCATGGAATTTGTTGAGGAAAGTGAAAGCTGTACTCTAGGGCTAAAACTACTACTAGTTTTGTGGGGTAGGTTTAGTGCTTGATAGATAGGCATGTTATGTGTGTTTTGTAATGGTGTGGAACAACAGTGTGGAGGTTCAAGGGTGGTGCGGCAGCTTGGCCTGGCGCTTTCGTGGGATGGCAGCAGCTCAATCAGGCCCCAGCTCCGTTTCAACCACTGCGGTTGTGTACTTTCCATGTAGGACCGCAGTACACTCAATGCCTCCTGCAGCAAGTGACCCCTTGGTACCTTAAATCCCGTGGTGTCACTAACTGTCAGGGGACCCCTAACTGAACCACAGCCGTCACAGGTCGAGGTAGTAGTGGTAACCGTTAATCGGGGCTATCTGTGTGTGGTATGAGGTCTAATGTAGTGTTGGTGCAGGCTCAGTGTTGAAAGTTTCAGGGGTGGTGCGGGCAAGCCTGGCCTGGGCGCTTTCTTGGGCGGCAGCAAGTCAATCAGGCCCCAGCTTTTTTTGCCGTTTGGTTTTTCAATCCCACTGCGGTAGTGCACTTTCAAGTAGGACGCCTTCGTGCAACTTCAAGGCCCCTGCAGCAGTGACCCCCTGGTATATAAATCACGATGGTGTCACTAACTGACAGGGCTCCTTCGAACCACAGCCCGTCACAGGTCAAAAGTTGTAGTAGTGACGTTTACTCGGGGGCTGTCTGAGACGTGTGGGAGGGGTTGTGTTAGGGGGGGGGGAAAAACGCGACTCGCAATCATTTTACGCAATGAGATTAAGTTTCAGAGGGCCCGCGAGATAAATTTATTATCCGAGATAAACAGTGACAACGGGATTGATATGAAATATTTATCGAGGCGACTTTTAAATGATTCTAATTGGATTTGAGTTTACTACGTCTGACGGCAGCCATTCCATACGTTTACAACCACGTTGTGAAGAAGTACTTGCTTCGTTTGTTACAAACCGTTTCCTTGCTTATTTTAAATCCGTTGGGTTTCTAGTTAGCTTGACGGTCTAGCAGTTTGAAAAGATTTTCTGGGACTACGTTCGTAAATCCGTTGAAGATTTTAAATTACTTCGATGAGGTCACCTCTATTCCTTCGTTTTGTAGTGGGAATAAGTTAGTTCTTTGAGCCGATTTTCGTTACGATTTATTTCGCCAATCTAGTATCATTTTAGGTTACTCTGCGCTGTATTTTTTCTAGTTTATCTATGTCCTTTTCATAATAAGGTGACCAGAAAAATGCACACAGTATTCTAGATGGTGGGCGGAAACAAGCGGATGTTAAAAGGGTGAGTATAACTTTTCAGATTTGAAACTGAAAGTCGTCCAATAAAGCCAACCCAATTTTATTTGCAGTTTTTCTACCTCTATAATTGGTTATTCGGTTTGAGATCTTTCGAGATTATAAACGCCTAAATCTTTTTCTTATCAAACATTGTTAGTTGGAAATCGTCAAAAAATCACGTAATTTATGAGGGGGTTATTACCGATTATGTAGTACATGGCATTTGTCAAGGTTTGAAATTCATTTGCCATGTTTTTGACCATCTGTTAGCGTGTTAAAGTCGTTTTGTATGAGTTGGCGCTGAGATTCTGTAGAGGCTATGTTTGTGATTTCGTGTCATCAGACAAATTCGCTATCCTGCATGTGATTCCCTCGTCAATGTCATTTATGTTATATTTAAGAACAGGATAGGTCGAGAATGATCCTTGAGGAACACCACTATTTACATGCGTCCAGATCAGAGAATTCATTTATTACCACCTTTGTTTACGATTTGACCCAGCCAGCAGTTTTCTATCCAATTGAAGATGGCCTGTTATACCATGAGCTTTTACTTTGTAATGAGACGCTTATGGAGGACTTTGTCGAACGCTTTTTGAAAATCGAGGTAAACTACGTCTACTGCCCTAGTGTTGTCCGTACATTTTGAATAAACTATTGTAAAAATAAGTAAGTTTGAGAGGCATGAGCGTTTATTTCTTGAATCCAGGCTGCGAGTCTTTGATTCATGTCATTTCTTCTTAAGAACTTAACGATTTTTTCTCTTACTGATGGATTCCATTTAATTTTTCCAGCAACTGATGGTTAAACTGATGGGGCGATAAGTTCCGGGCTGCGCCTTGCTTACCCTTTTTTAAATATGGGGTTGACATTTGTAGTTTCCATCGCACGGTACATTTCCGGTGAGTAAAGACTTATTAAATAAGATGGAAAGTCGGTTTTACTATTTCGTTCTTTGCTTCTTTTAATATGCGTTGGCGAAATTTTATCAGGACCAGGAGCTTTGTTTTCTTCATGTATTTATTCGCGTGCAAAATGCACATTCCTGAAAGGTTAAGAGCTGGAGGCAAGAACCATTTGTTCTGGGTTTCGGGATGGGTTGCTTTTGCGTGTTTTTCCACTGGAAGATGATGCAAAAAGTATTTAGAGTATCCGCCATAGATACTTCATTTCTGTATGTTCGTCATTTTCCATTTCCAACGGTCCTATGGTTGACGTCATTACTTTTTTCCTTTTAACATAGCCCATGTAGAAATTTCTTTAGGGTTTGATTTGCTCATTTCGGCCAATACGTACTTCAAATTTTTCTTGCTCTGCTTAATGAGTTTTTTCGTTATTTCGTCTAATTCTGTTCGTGATCGCGTTTGTCGTCTTCATTTTGTGTTTCTATGTGGTTTCATATGCACGCTTTTTAGCGCAAGCTGTCCCAGATTTCGCGGTCCACCATTTTCGGGTTAAGTTTTGAAAAGATTCGCCTATATCGCATCGGTATTGAGGATTGTATTGCTAAGTTAAGCTTACCGGTGAACTTCAGCCAGGCTATATTTATGTTCGTACTTTCTGAGATAACATACAATCGGTGTTCGTTAAGAATTATTTTTAGTTTTTCTGAAGTTGCCTTTGGATAATCAAGAAACTTTTCTTTACTTTCGACTTCGCTTGTCTCTGATGTTAATACTGAAAGTAATCGCACGGTGGTCCACTGTTACTAAATTCGGATCCGACGTTAACGTTTACTGACAGGATTTTTCGCTAGTTGTGAAAATAAGATCTAGAATATTTTTCGCCTCTCGCGTTTGGATGATCCACGTGTTGGTATAAAGCACTTTCTTGGAGGATTTGAATAGAGAGTGTGCCCCGAATGTATTGTAAGCGAGCCGCCCAATAGTAACGGGAATATTAAAACCACCGAATATACCCCCCGCCTTTTCGTTCTGAGAACTAATTTCCAATATTTGGTCATAGAGTTCTTCGTATATTGTATTTGTTTTGAGTGAGTCGATAAACAAGCCCCAATTAATACTTTTGAGAATGACGATTTAGTTTTGAACTAAAAAATTACATTAACTGTTTTCCGTTTCGTGTTTAGATACTACAAGGGATGTAGGCAGGACTTATATATAATTAATTACACCTCCTCCTGCTCTTGTATAATAGTCTTTCTGAATTAATAAAGTTATAACCCTTGATATCGCAAATTCCAGCCAAAAAATCTCTATTTGTCGTATCTGATCAATGACTCTGAATTCGATGAGTCGTATTGTTGAATAAACTGTTCCTCTAAAATCATGAAATTGTACGTATACTACGGGCATTAAAAGTAACAAGCTTAATATTCGGGCATGGGTAGTTGGGGCTTTGCTGGGAACTAAATTTGTTGCTTTGAGTGAACGAGAACTTATATTGCGGAACTAGAGCTTAGGTTGTTGTCGGAAGGCTCTACTGCTGGGAGTTTTTGATTGCAGTTAGTTACCGCGTCATTAGTAAGCCTTACAGAGTCGGCAGAACCCAAACTGAATAAGTGGAAGACCCATCGTTTCGGAAGAGATCGGTGTTGGTTATAAAAAATTGCGTCCCATTAAGTTTATATATTCAACTCCTTCTTCTTACAGAGATTTTCGAGACGTTGTTTGCTGCTTGAAGGCCTGTTGTAGAAGCTGGTTTGCCGCATGCTCTCGGAAGAATACCAGATTACGATGATTTTACTAGATTTACTTTATATATGTTCATCTCTTGCGATATTTAGTAAGGAGGGCCTTGATCTGGTGTTTTACGTCATTTGTTCCCGCGTGAATAATGATCCAGGGTGTTTTGCGTCGGCGTCATTTGTCAAACATCGCAGCTTCTGTATGTTGGTCCAGGGACGCTCCTGGAATGCAGTGCCTCTTCTGTGTTGGGGCTCAAGACCACAGATATTCTCCACTAGCTGCTCACGACATGATTGAGTCCCCGAATCAGTTTGGACGTCCTTTTTCTACTGACGTTTCGGCAAAGATTTCGAATCTGTTATAGGTAGTGATGGAGAGTTGCTTCTTTATCAATGGCTGTTTGACGCAAGAAGGATGATAAAGAGGAGAAGAGAGGAAGGGTAATACTTAAAACTGGATAAGTATGAAGAAATAGCTGGATAGGTCGATGGAGCTGCATATGAAAATAGTTAATAACAGAGAGTAAATACATATATTAGGTAAACGTGTAGAATAAAAAAGGAAGATATGAAATCAGACAAAATAAGATGAAGAAAAATTAAGAAAAAGGTGAATGAGCGAAAATGTGAGAAGAAAATAGAAATAGGAGTGGTTAAGGGTTGAGAGAATAAGAAGAAAGGAAAGGAAAGAAAATATAATGTATAAAGAAGATAACATACAGATCGAACAATTGATTAAAGGAAAGATAAATGGTGAAAGAAATAATAGATCATAGAGGGATAGGAAGGAACAAAGTGCAAAAAGAAAGTAGTTCATAAAAAATATACAAAACTAATGTAAAAAAACCACAATAAACAATAGAAAAATGATGTATAAATAGTAAATAAGATAGAAGAAGGACAGTGATAACAACAAAGGATGAACGAAGACAATGAATCTAAGGGTCTGAAGAAGAAAATGTTAGTAAAGTAAGAAATGTAAAAAAAGTTCAAGTAAAAAATGTAAGAAAAAGTAGAATAAAGAAAAAAAAGTTTTTGAAAAAAAAAGTAGAGTAAGAAAGTAAGAAAAAATCTTCGGTTAAAAATGTAAAAAAAAGAGTAAACAAGATAGAAAACAGTGATACAAACAGAGGGTGAACGAAGACAAGGAATCTAATGCTAAAAAAAAAATATATATATATATATAGACACGAAAAGGCAGAAGAGAAGGAAACGAACAAACGATTTGGAATCTAATTTGGATGAAAACCAAAAATGGATGAGAGGAAAGAGGTGAGAAGAGAAAAACAGACCCGATAAAGGGAACGTGTTTATATAAATGGGAGGAGAGAGAGAGAGAGAGAGAGATAGAGACGAGAGAGAGAGGAGAGAGAGAGAGAGAGGAGAGAGAGAGGAGAGAGAGAGAGAGAGAGAGAGAGAGAAGAGGAGAGAGAGAGAGAGAGAGAGAGAGAGAGAGAGAGAGAGAGAGAGAGAGAGAGAGAGAGAGAGAGAGGAGAAGGAGAGAGAGAGAGAGAAGAGAAGAGAGAGAGAGAGAAGAGACGAGAGAAGGAGAGAGACAGAGACAGAGACAGAGACAGAGACAGTTGATTAGTATAGTTGTTAGTATAATTTCTTAATCACTCGTGTATCAGTATTAGTTTATAGTAGAGAATTGCTGTACTTTTTCCATATTATTTGTATAATTATTGTCATGAATAAAATATAATTCCGCTAGAGTAGTCCTTGGCGTCCCAGCCGGGACTTAGCACATAACTCCCCTTTGTTTGCAATGTATTAAGTTTAAAAATAAAGAAAAAAGAGAGAGAGAGAGAGAGAGAGAGAGAGAAGAGAGGAGAGAGAGAGAGAGAGAGAGAGAGAGAGGAGAGAGAGAGAGAGAGGAGAGAGAGAGAGAGAGAAGAGAGAGAGAGAGGAGAGAGAGAGAGAGAGAGAAAAAAAATAGGTTAGTGTACGAGAAAGGAGATAGGAGCAATCTAGAAGGGAAAGAGAGATGAAGTAAACATTAAAGAGGAAGGGAGAGTGGACAGAGTGTTGAGGGGAGTCATGTATAGCTGAAAAGAGTCATTAAATGTAAACACTATAATTTATATAAGGACGAGAGTGGAGGTGATACAATATGTAGAAAGAGAGGAGGGAAATATATAGTAAAAAGGTAGGAGAATTAGTAAAAGAGTGCATGGTGATAGGAAGAGGGAATAATTTATAAAAATATTATAGAAGAGAGAAGGATAATTTAGAGTAAAAAAAATAGAATTAA
>JACEEZ010017256.1:0-22667 GCA_016584305.1 Chionoecetes opilio
GCCACCGAATTCCTTTTGGTTTTTTAAAAATCCCAAACCGCGGCCTGTTCGAAGCAGCACTATTTTCATCAATAACATGTCAATCCCGTTATACTCGTATTGCAACTACCTCAAAGAATCACGCATCACAGCCGACATGACACTAATAGAACGGCGAAAAGTAACAGGACATAGAAAAATAAAATTCTACCTGGTAAACGGAGGGACGCTGACGTACCCTGTTGCTCGCATGAGTTAAAGGGGGTTTGGGCTGGCATCCGTGGTGGCATGGGCCGTGAAATTAAATTTAATTTCGGTTGTACCCTTTCGTAGGGTGACCCCCCGTTTCGGTGTAAACCCCCACCCACCCTACGGTCTGCGTGTGAAAATTGGAGATGAAGTGTTGAGGGGTACTGATGTATCCCAGATGATGTGGTGATCCTTAGTGAAAACCACAATGAGCTACAAGAGATGCTGAATGCTGTGACTGAGTATGGAAGGGACTTCAACGTTAGGCTCAGTAAGTATTGGGGTTGGAACACAGAAGGGCTGGGGGGCGGCGGCGTGATGTTTATTGGAGACTTAACCTCTAGTTACAGAGAGCTGACAGGACGACTGGTCACTGCCTCGCCGGAGTCCCAACTGCCCGCCTCGGGGACACTGAGATGTGGCGGGAAGGGGGAGGGTTGCCACACAACCCCACACTCCCCCCCCCCCCAATTACACAAATAGTCGCCGTGGGCGGTGTAATGAAAAAACAGAAACATTTGAAAACGAGTGAACCGAGGGTTTACAAACAAATTTTGTGATATGTGTGGCACTCATTTGTGTTGCCTGAGGGGTGGGCGTTATCTAACACGTAGTCTAGCGGGTGGCGTGGTGCCTGTCTGGGGGCGTTGAGGCCTTCCTTGGCTGCGGGGTGGCGCCAGGCGTCGCTCTGTCCCGTCGTCGTGCCCCTAAAACGCACGCGAGGGCGCAAGTGGCGCCGGTTCCTGATGGTGGTTGCGCCCGCTGCCGTCCAGCCGCACCAAGTACTCCCTGGGTGCCGTAGTCTCCAGGACGGTGCCTTGCGCGATCCCAGCGCCCACTGCCGGGGTTTAGGATGGGGGGTCCGTAGGCCGGGGGGTGAGGGGCTCGGGGTTGTGGGCTGTTTGGTCAGGGCCGGGAAGCTGCACTGTCCCCAGAGGGGCCATGGCCCGTTCGCGCTCCCGCAGCAGCCACGCCCATCGCTCGTTTAACCTCATAGAGCGACGTGCCCACAGGTATGGCTTTCCGCAGCTGACGTCCTGTGATCAGCTGGGCTTGGGGAGGCTTCGGAGCCCTGCGGGTGGGGTGTTGAGGTACTGCATGATGGCCCATGCAGCGGCGTCGGTGTCCAGGGAGCCGTTCCGGCCAGTGTTGCCGCGTAGCAACCTCTGCACACTTGACTGCCGCCTCTCCCGGCCGTTAGACTGGGGGTAATGTGCTGATGAGACCCTCAGCCGCACACGCAGGTGTCGAGGAAGCCCCTGGATTCCTGGCTGGTGGGGTTTTCGTTACCCCATCGCACGACAGCTCCTCTGGGATGCCGAAGCGCTTGAACCATCGTCGGAAACACCGTGATGAGGCTGCACTGGTGGCGTCGCCTGACAGGTGCTCCACTTCGAGCCATCCCGAGAGCCTGTCAGCGACGGCGATATAGGTGTGGCCGGTCCAGTTGAAATAAATCAGCCAACACTTGCGGGAATGGGTACTGCGGGGGCGGGGTGGGCAAGAGGGTTTCTGCGGGGCTGGAGGGGGCGTGCGTATCGCATACCGCACATTGGCGCCTCTTCTGCTCCACCTCCGCGTCAATCCCTGGCCAGTAGACTGACTGCCTCGCCCTGCGTAGCTTTGAGTCCCTGCCCTGGTGCCCCGCATGAAGGTTCGCGGGGAAACTGCACGCCTCAGGGCCGCAGGTTATGACCAGCGCGGGTGTTTCTCGTCACAGGTGTAAAGGACGATTTTCCCCTTGGCAGGAGAGGTGGCGCGCCTCTTGAAGTACTGGCGGAGGGCGAGCGGCTCCCAGTCCTTCGTTCAGCCCAGCCGTCATTGGTTTACGCATTCCCGCAAGAAGCCGGTACTCCTCGTCCCGTGCAGCCCTCCTCACTTGATGAAGGTCCACAACATGCCCACCTCGTCCTTGGCAGCCGCGGCCGTGGCTGCGGTCATGGCTGCGCATACCAGCTCTTCATCGTCTTCGTCCGATCCTTCTGGCCCACCTGACAGGATCGGGTAGCGCGATAAGGCGTCTGCCGCGCAGTTGGTGTCGCCCTTCAGGTACTTGATGCGGAAGGTGAACATTAGCGTCTTCTCTTTTAGGTTGAGGATCCGGGGGTTGGCTTTTGTCCTTTTATTTTCCTTGTCTCCGAAAATCCTTGTAAGGGCCTTGTGGTCTGTGATGAGCGTGAGGTTTTTGCAGCCAAGGAGGAAGAGGCGTGCCCTTTTTAGGCACCAGGCGATGGCAAGCGCTTCCCCCTCGAGGGTACTGTAGTTCCTCTCGGCCGCTGTGAGATGTCGGCTGCCACAGAGCACAAGTTTCCACCCGCCCGGGCAGCATAGCGGCGACTTCTCCGAGACACACTCGCAATACTGCTGCAGGACAAGGAGCCAATACCCTGGCGACTGTAGTCAGTGAGGACTGCTGTAGGGCGCGACACATCATAGAAACGCAGTCCCTCGGCCGCCAATCCCCCCAATAGTGTCTTTGGCGGAGGTAAAGAAGCGCCTCCAACTGCTTGTCCCAGTCACTGCCTTCCCACCCGGTTTCTTGAGTAGCTCCCTGAAGGGCTCCAGACAGGGGCGATCGCCAGGAAGGGCGCGACCTGGTTGACGAGGCCGAAACCCTGCCGCACGTCAGTCAGGGTGGGCTGGGCGGGCATCTTGAAGTCGGTTATGCTGTTGAACGAGGTCGCGGCTTGGGGTGGTACCCTTCCCAGCCCAGGAGGTAGCCGGCAAAGGTGACGCTCCTCCTGCAGAAGTGGAACTTGTCAGGTCGCAGGGTGACACCGCTCTCCATGCACCTCTGGAGAAAATTGTATGTGTGCCAGAAGGCGTCGCTGACGCTGCTGTCGTGGAGTAGAGTGTCGTCCACCGACTTGAGCTTTTCCCGGGCACGTCGGTGATGGTGTCGTCAAAACGCTTTTGTGAACGGCGTCCTGCGAAGCGCAGTGGCCCATGGGGGTGCGGCGGTACCGGTAGCGCCCCCAGGGGGTGATGAATGTTGTGAGCTTGCGGCTCTCCTCGTCGAGGGGGACCTGGTGGTAGCCCGAGTATGCGTCCGCTACGGTCTTAAATGTATGTTTGGGCACGCTAGAGACGAGATCGAAGGGCGGTCTGGTGTGGTGTGTCCCTGGAGGCTCGCACGGTTAAGGCGCTGGAAGTCGACCGTGCGACGGGGGCTTCCGTCCTTTTTTGGCACTACCACCATTCTGGAGCACCATTCGGTGGGCTCGCCTGCGGGCACCGCCTCGATGATGCCCTTGTCAACATCGTCGTCCAGCTGTCGTCGTATCTCGTCAAAGAAGTGGAGCGGGACTGAGGCTGGGACGTGGACTGCGTGGGGGCGTGTCGGGCCGTAGGTGGACGTGGTGAGGCGGACCGCTCATCTCTGGTAGCGGCCTGCGTCCCATGGCAAACGCAGTGCGCCCGAAGTGCTCCTGTGTTGCCAGGATTTTCCTATGAAGAAGTTTATACCTGGTGCCTTTGTTATTTGAATGAAATTAATTGGTTAGGATTTTTCCTTGATTTAAACTTGAATTGAGAATTGAGGCTTGTCTTATGACTTCACTATTTGATTATAGTATGAACACTTCTCGCTGCGGAGAGTACTGAAATGGGGATGAATTTAAGTGGAAGGGGTAGGAGTTAAAAGGGTTTAAAGGGGGAAAAGGGTATGAGTTAAGGGGAAGTGCTGCCACCAGCTCAAGCGAGTAGTTCTCTGGTTTACTCCCTGAGCACGTTGAATATGCAGAGAATTATGGTAGTCGGGGAGAAAATAGTATTATACCGAGTAAGGCTGAAAAACTCTTTTGGAGAACGTGGGGAAATTTCCATAACACGCGGAATAGTCACCTGGGGTTTTTTTCAAAAACACAAGAACTATATTTGAAATATCATCCTTTTATTCACCATGAAACATTATTTTTCTGTTGAGATCTTAACACATATACAAACTCTAATTTGGAACGGGCAAGCTCTTTAGAGCATAACCTCCCTCACAGAATCATTCTTAGAACTACCACCTATGTCCGTATCAACTGAGCACTATAGGTATACATGGAATATATATATAGGGGAGAAAATGTGAGAGTAATGAGTTGGTGTGGGGGATTCACTGTACCATGTGGCCTGGTTTCTGGAGAGGAAGAAGCGAGAGACTCCCGTCGAAGCCATGTGGCCTGGTTTCTGGAGAGGAAGGAGCGAGAGACTCCCGTCGAAGCCTACAATGAAGTGGAGAGACGACTCCGTTAATAACACTTATAAGGATGGGGCAGGCCTTCTATGCGTTAGTGAAACTGAACAACGGTACCATATATATATATAGAAATATAGATAGATATAATATAACAAGGAAGGGGGGAACAGGAGCGAGGTGCCGAGGTCTTACCTACAATGAAGTGGAGAGACGACTGACTCCTCATGGTAGCTAAGGTGAAGTTGGGATGAAAAGGAATGTTCGAATTCTATGATATTGGCCTCTCCTGAAGAGCTTATAGACCCTGAATGACTAATTGACTAATGAAACAAGTGTTCCTATGAAAGGGCTGCCTATAATACAGTTCTGTTACTTTGATATAGAAGAATTTAATATGTTTAATCTAATATCCGGGGAAAGTGTTAATTTCGTTCGTTCAAGCATACGAACGCGTTTTTTTGAGAGACGAGGTAGTGGAGTCGAGACATAAATTTGGTCGACTTTTAATTTAGCAAATAACTCTACTAACCTATCCATCTATGAACGTGATCTGTCACTATTGTGTCTAGTTTGAAGGACATTAAGAATCTAGGAGAGTTCCTTGATCTGATAGGAGGGTGAGGGGAGGATGAAAAGCTTTGAATCCTTTAGTTATCAATGATCGCGAAATAAGTGTCCCACGAATTTTGACTCGTACCCGGAATGTCGGGGGGGGGGGGGAGTGAGTGAGGGAAGGGAGGAAGATAGAAGTGAGAATGAAAGAAGGAAGATAAATTTCACGAGAAACGAAAAAATTGAATTGCTTACGGACATAACCCGGGAATTGTATGATAAGAATTCCCATCCTATCTCTTTCCGAATAACGGGCATTACACTCCAAGAACCATTTCTCGAGGCGATCGACGTTCTCCTCTACGAGTTCGTGAGGTGGCGATTCCGGGCGACGTGGGTCTTGTGGGGTGTCTGATGGCTCCACAGCACACACACTGGTGGGTGAAAGGGGGCGCGGGAAGGTGTGATGGACCAGGCGAAGGGCCTTGCATGCCTTGAGCGATAGGTAGAGTTGCTGCACGCCTTCGGCTATGTAGATGCACTCTGTGGTGGAGACAGTCCCCACGGAGACCTGACAGGTGATGGGACCCAGGAGGCGCATGCTGCCCCCCGGCAACGTGGGTGACTGCCGTGGGTGTAAGCCTGGAGCTGACGTTGGGATATGCCGAGGTCCCCCAACAGTAGGCGACCCGCCACAGACACTTGCGCCCCAGTGTCCGCCACTGCTGTGTAGGGACACGAGACGCGAGGGCGTGAGCAGCTGATCACCACGGGCAGCGACGCCGCCATCTCCACTCCTCCAACGATCACTGCACCGGAGGTAGGGTGAAGTTCGAATGATGGGCGGGCGGACGAGCGCCGCCCTGGGGGGTGAGGGCCGGACACAGGCCCAGAAGTGCCCCTTCTGGCCGCAACAACGGCATGTCGCTGCAAACGCTCTGCACTGACGCCCACCTGTACACTCAGATTCACCGCATGCTGGTCACCGCCTGCGTCCCCGCCGGACTCCGTCTTGGCGGGTTTTTCCTTGTCCGCTAAGGCCGGCGCGCGGGGCCCGCTGCCGCCACCTCGTGGTGTGGAGCCATGACGGGGGGGTAGTGTGTCACCGACCCCCACACTGGCTACGTAGCTCGAAGGTTGGTCACTCGCCTTTTCCGCGGCCTCAAAAATTTCACACACGCGAACTATTTCACTGAATGACTCGAGGCGTGGGAAGCAACGCAACACCCCCGCTTTCATGTTGCGATCACGTAGCCCCATCACTATTTTCTTGCTGAGCATGTACTCCTCTAAGGGGCACTGGCACTCAGGGCACCTAAAGCCGCACTCATTCGCTTTGGCGCGGCACTGGGAGATATACGCACACACACTGTCACTCGATGCCTGTGCTAGAGAAGAATTCCGCCCACGCTCCGATGATACAACGTGTACCGATCACCACGCTTCTCACAACGTCGATTGCCTCCGTGGTTGAGAGTTGCCTGAACACTTGCTTGCCCAGGCGCGCGTCGATGCGCTGTTGTACCTCTGTGTTCCAAAGGAGGCGTACATAAGGTGCCGCTGTGGGTGCCGCCCAACCGCAGATGCTGCTGTAGTCCTCTACGCTGGTGGCCCATGCCTCAAACGTTACCGGCGACATGCCCACGGTCGCTCCCCCTGGTCCTGGAGGAGGTGGTGGGCGATGCTGCCGGGTCGTTGGCCAGAGTTGCTGCTGAGTGGCTGGTGTGATGTCGGGGCTTGGTGTATATCTCGTGGCGTTGTGGTATGGCGGCAGATTGGACCACGCGGCTGTTCCCACGCGCCTGCTACCTGCCGGAGGCGTCTCTACGCCGCCCATGCCTTCCCTCCATGACCCCTGAAGAACTGCGCCATATTGGTAGTGGAAAACAGAGGCGGGGGGCGCGGCGTTATGTTTATTGGAGACTTAACTCTATTTTACAGATAGCTGACAGACGACTGGTCCTGCCTCGCCGGAGTCCCAACTGCCCCGCTTTCGGGGACACTGAGAGATGGCGTGTAAGGTTGAGGGTTGCCAACCCCCCCACAGTATGACTACAGGGGTATTCCTGACGGTTTACGGAACTTGTACAAATCAGAAGAAAAAAGAAAAGCTGACAGAATGGTGTGTTAATTTTGAACTATGTAATGAGATTAGCTGCCCTGTTATGATTATGTGATCTAGATCCACATCAATAGAATTTGGAAATACATTGATACTGGTTGATGACCAAGGTGCGGCAATGAGAGCCAGGCCCCTACTTGTGAAGAGTAAACGTTGGAATGGAAAGAAAGGTATCATGAGCAATGGATTTAGTTAAGTCCAGCAAGAAAAGTGTGTTACAGAACACGTTAGGGTGGCACACACATTCAAAGGAGGGAGCATCACAAATGACAGACACTAGTGGAGGAAGCAAAAGCCGAAAATGAAGCTGAAAAGAACACAAAAATGTTTTACATTATCAGGGGAAATCTTTGAGCTGACGATACTAGAGTGGAAGAGGGAGAGAGGTGAACCCGGAGCCAATACAGCACCGAGGAATGCGGCAGAAGAATCTAAGAATGTCCACAACAGCCCAACAGGAACTAGCCGGAATCCAAATCACTTGAGGAGACAGGATGACAGACAAAAGACACCACCCAGGCCGAGAGAATACATGAAAGTTTGGATGTCTAAATGTGAGGGTTGGGTGTTGGTAATATGAGGATGTATGCAGGATTGAGTGAATGGAATTTCGACTGGGTTTGGTGGTGACCTGAACCCATTTAAGATACGATGTACGAAGTGCCTATAATTGAGTAATGAGATTATTGTAAAAGGACGAAAGAACCAAGAGAAACTAGGAGAGGGTTGCCTTTCGTCATAGTAAGAAAGGAAGGAACCTTAAAGTAATGAGATAGAACTTGGTAACAGTGCTATGAGTGAGGATTTCTTTGCTGCTAGAGTAGATGTTTGGGTCAGAAGACAAGGAAAAAAAGTTATACGTGATTGTGGTGTACATGACGGTTGAGGTGATAAGCAGGAGAGAGAATAGAATGAGTACAACATTATAAAGAAGTTTTTTATAGACCAGCCGGGAGAGAGTGTGAATGGGTATGGGTGCTATGAATGCACATTCTGGGGTAAATGCTAGGCGAGCAATAAATCAAAATGGAGAAATGCTTGCTAATTTATAGATGAGTTTGAGTTAGAAAACCCTGAATGAGACTGTGGCGGATGGTCGAGTGCCGTGGAATGCAAGGAACCACGAGTCCTGCAAATTGATTATGTGTTGGTGAATGGCAAAATGCGAGAGATGTTGCTCGAATGGGATGATTAAGAGAGGAAAAATTTATATTTTGTCTGATCCTAATATGCTTGTATGGACTGTGATGACGTGGAATAAAAGTGGCCAAAATAAGGACGGTGATATAACAAATGGAGGTTAGAGATGCAAAAATGGAAGATGTCAAGTGTGTCTGAGTGAGAATGAGGGGGGTGGGACAGGGAAAGAGTACAGGAGGTGAATGACTAAATGGAGGGACTAAACGGAAATGTGAGGAGGCGCTGCCTTAAAAAATAGGGTTTATTAGACAAATGGAAGAAGGAGAGTGAATAAACCTGGTGTAATGAGGATATTAGAGAGGCAAGGAAGGAACGAAAGGTTAAACAGGAAATGTAGAGGGTTAAAGAAAGGAGGCAAGAAAGTGAGAAGCGGAGGTGAATACCGAATGCATGGGCAGAAATATGTGAAACGCAGCGACCTAACAAAACGAAAGATAAGAGATGCGAAAGTTATGTTGACAGAGTAAAGATCCGATCCCTAAAAAGAGAAAGGACTTGCAGGGTGGGTGCGTGAGTGGTACGATTCATGAGAGGGGAAAATATGGCTGGGAATGAAGATGTGAAAGCATTGAAATGTAAATGCTGAATGGTACGATGAGACAATAATCAAGAGGTGATAAAAAAACATTTTGGGCGACATAGTAGGCGTGGGGTTAAATCTTTGACGTAAGACCAGAATGTATAACGTTGTAGGAAAGATGCCGGAAGAGTTGGCGTTGAATGGATTAGCAGGGATGAAGTATAGAGTTTGTACGGAGGCAAAGAATGAAAAGCAGCAGGCCTAGGTGAAATACCCTATGAGATGTACAAGAATGGGGGTGAGGTGGTGATTGCAGGATAACTGACCTATTTAACCGTTTGTGGGAAGAAGAAGGGTGCCTAGACTGGAATGAATGTAGAAGTGACCCTATTGCATAAAGGAGGATACAAGAAGTAAGAATGAATTGAGAACTAAAGACCAATAGCCCTAATGAATACAGTAGGTAAGGTTTTTTAGTAGTGCAGTGTTGAAGGAAGGTTTTTGCAACTGGTTGGAGAGAGCTATGGTTGTTGGGTGATGAGCCAAATGGGTTTTCGAAGTGGATAGGAGGGCAGCAGGACAACCATGTTTGTGTTGAAATGGAAATAATTTGACAAGAAGGAAGGGAGGGAAAGACACTGTACTCTTGGTTCCTAGACATTGAGAAAGCCTTATGATAGAGTAAACAGAGAAATGTTATGCAAGGTTTTGGAAAAGTTTGGGTGGCCAAAAGATAGTGAACCTAGTGATAAGCCTGTATAAGACACTCGAGCAAATAATAGGCTAGTTAGTATAGAAACGAATGGTGTGAGAATGAGTGAGGTGTTTAGGCAAGGATGGCACCCCTGTCCCCCAAACCTTGTTTAGTCCCTGTATACTTAGGAACTGGCGAGTAAGGTAGAAGAATGGGATGTCGAGGAGTGTAGAGGTAGGAAATGACAAATAACAGCTTGTTAAATGTATGCAGTGATTGGTAGTTATGAGTGAGTCCGGCCGAGGAACTCCAGACCTGTTAGAATGTGGTGAATGGCATATTGTGAGAGACTTTGGAGTAAATTTAGCCGTGAGAAAAGTAAGGTGATGATAGTAAATTAACAGAGGATGACAGAAACGCTTACATGGAGACTGGAGAAAATGAATTAGAACAACTAGTGAATACAATTACCTGAGGGATGTGCATGAGTTTCCAATGGCTGTTGGAAAAGCAACAGGCTGAAACGCTCGCCGAGCCAATCAGTGGGTTGGTCGTCTTAGATTTGTGTCCAGGATGAGTGCAAGCAAGTATGATTGTGTTGAGAAGTAGTGGAAAAGTTGGCTGTCTCAAGCATTATGTAGGTATGGCGGTGATTGCATGGAATAGAGTGAAATGAGAGATATTGGAAGTGGGACAACATAAGGTAGCAGAACTGGCACTGTAATGCACCCAGTTTATGCAGCGACTGAGGTTTTTAGAGGTTACATGGGATGGAAGTACATTTAGGAGAGACATTCGAAGCAACACTCATGTATAAGATCAACTGGAACGAATGGAGGACACAAGATTGGCACGAAAGTTTATTTGTGGAGTGAATTAGTAGTCAATGGGGGTGAAGCGATGACCAAAAAATGGTAGAAAGAAGTGGAATTGCGTTTTGGTGGATGGTATCACTGATAGATTGAAGACCAATGAATTGAATGGAAGATGTTGTGGTGATGAAGAAGGCCTTGAGTGGGAATTGAAGAAAGGGGAAAACTGAGATCGATAGAGTATGGGGTGAAGTATGTGGGGCTGAGTAATTGGAAGAATGAGATGGAGCAAAAGAAAACACTAGAATGGTAATAGGAGAAAGAGCACCGCGTATGAATAGTTTGTATGATGGGAACCCGGTGGTGTCACCTTTCTCTTCCAAGCCAGAACACAGTGCTTAGATGTAAATGCAAGGAACTAAGATGGTCCGAGTCAGGCAGCAAAGTGTTGCCAGATGGTGTGCTGGGTGAGGATGAACAGTGGAACTGTGATACGAGAATGTGAGAAGTATAGCGGGAGAGATGGAAATGATGCGTGTGGTTGTGACTGCAATGGGAGGTACATGAACGAGGTTGTTGAAAGGACAGGAAGAGAAGGCTGTTATTACTTCTGGGATCATGTGTGGTGAGACAACTGGACGGAGGATTGAGACAGTGAAAGAGTTTTTGGAAAGAATGTGGTATATGAGAAAATAGACAATAGACTCTTACATCCTAAAACAATAATAAGAATAGACTAAGGACAGCCGGTTATAAAGGCCTATGAAGAAAAGGTCACCTGTAACATCAGATCAAGAATCAAGAAGAAGAGAGCAAAGTATCGCAGTGATAAAGGCTGTTAGAAACTAAACATGAGAGGAAGTAGAGCCAACAGTGGTTGTAAGGCTAAGGCAGTTTGGCAAGATTCGGGCCAACAAGTATGAATGGTGGAGGACTATGGAAGGGTGGTGGCAGTCCTAGCATTATTTATGGCCTGGAAACAATGGGTGTGGTCCTAGGAAGGAGGTTGGACAGATTGGAAGTAACACAGAACAAAGCAGGCAGATAGCATTAGGAGCCATAGTATTTGGCAGTGGAAGCGATTAGAGGAGACATGGGATGGAGCACGTTCAGAGAGAGGATAGCAAGGCGGACTGAGGTACAGAGCTAGACTTGCAAACGATGGATGAAGCAAATGGGGCTAAGCGGTTTGGGACTGGAATTGTATGGGAAGTGGTGAAAGACTCAGTAAAAGTGGAAAGATGGACAGGTGAACTGGGAATGTTTTGTGACAGTAGTGATGATATACTGTGGAGTAATGGCTGTATGCAAAAAGGAAATACATAGGAGAAGTGGAAGAGAAAGGGAAAGAAGAATGGCTGAGGGGAATGAGTGAGAGAAATCAACTGAATGGTACGGAGAACGGACCATCCACGGTATAAAGAGTTCTATGATCGGTGGCTATGGAGGGGAACCTACTCTTCAGAAGCCAGACAAAGTCGACTGGAGTAAATAGTCGTATGTACAGATTGAAAGAATGATGGCAGCAAGGTGTGTGAGATGTGTGTGGACAGGAGTGGATTGAAACCGTGGAGCACTTGTGCTATGAACTGTGAACGTTATGAGTCATGCTATAACCCAGATGTTGGTGTAGGTGGTAGGAGAGGTCGGAAGTGGAAGAATCGCGAGAGATGAAGACAGGAGAGGTGGAGATGGAGGTACCTGCTGGGGTTGTGTGCTGAGTGAGGGTGACAGTCTGTGATTGATAGTGTAAAGAAGTTCTTTGAGACTCTTGGAGAGCACGTAGGGAGAGCATGAGAGGCAGAGGGGCCCCCTCAGTGATGGGGGACCCCGTATGAATGTGATGCGAGAGAGGAAAGGAGGGGGAAAAAAATCCCTAGTTTTTGCTTCCCCCCTTTTTTGCTTCGCTCCCACAGATTACTGTGTGGGGGAAACGTCCGGACCAAATTCTTTACTGCAGCATCTGCTGGGTGGACTCCCAATCAAGATCAAATCACGTTTGGAGACAATATGTTTGTAGTGATGAAGTGCTATAGAGACAAGGAAGAGGGCAGAAAGCAATATCTAGCCTTTCTGATATTAAGAAAGCTATGACAGAGTGGATAGGAGAATGTTATGTAAGGTATAGAGACCGATTGCAGATGAGAGGTTGTTTAAAATAATTAACAGTATGCCTATGTATGAGAACACACAGGCAAGTTCAGTATGGGTGACCTCGAGACTGGATGGGTGAATAGTAAGAGAAGGAGTAAGAACATGGCTGTGTCCTTTCTCCCTCTACTTTTTTTGATTAATGTTGAGGAAATGGCAGTGAGAGTGAAGCGTACAGGTCCTGGGTGTAAAAAATTGAGATGAAGTGTTTGAGTGTAAAAAAGTACTGATGTATGCGATGATGTGGTGATCCTTAGTGAAGACCACAATGAGGTTCTACACGAGATGCTGAATGTTGTGACTGAGTATGGAAGGGACTTTCAACGTTAGGCTCAGTAAGGCAGCAGAGTCAAGTTTTGGTGGGTGAAATGGGGATGAACTCTGATGATGAAGGATTTGGATGGTGGGTGGAATGAAATAGGGAACGAAGAGTACAAGTTCTGGTATTTGGTTGGATGATAAAGCTAATGAGAAAACTAAACATGAGAGGATAGCTTAGAGCCAACCGGGGTTGGGAAGGCTAGGCAGTGTGTCAAGATGTTCGTCAACACATGTTAAGTGGTGAGAGGACTATGAAAGGGTGGGCAGTCCCCTACATTATGTATGGCCTGGAAACAATGGTGTTGTCTGAAGGAGTTGGAACAGATTGGAGTAACACAGAACAAAGCAGCAGAATAGCTTATGAGCCAATAGTTATGTGGCAAGTGAAGCAATTAGAGGAGCCCTGGGATGGGAGCACGTTCAGAGAGAGGATAGCAAAGGCGACTGGAGGTAGCAGAGCCTAGACTTTGCAACGAATTGATGACAGCAAATGGTCAATCAAGGTTTGTGACTGGAATATGTATGGGAAGTGGGTAAAGACTCGGGAAATTGAAAGATGGACAGGTGACTGGAATGTTTGTGAGGGGAGTGATGAAACATGGGAGTATGGCTGTATGCAAAAAGGAATAAATATGAAGTGGAAGTAAAGGAGGGAAAAGAATGGTCTGAGGGCATGAGTGAGAATCACACTGAATGGTAGGCTAACAGGAGAAAGGACCAGCCAAGGTATGAAAGGTTCTATGATGGTGGCTATGGAGGGGACCTACTCTTCAGAGCCAGGAACAAAAGTCGCTGAGGTAATAGTCCCGTTGACGTACAGATAGAAGTAATGATGGCAGCAAGGTTGTGTGTGATGTGTGTGACAGGAGTGGATGAAACCGTGGGAGGCACTTGATGCTGGAATGTGACGGTATGATAAATGCTAGAACAAAGATGTTGGAGGTAAGTGGTAGAGAGGTCGGAGTGGAAGAATTGCGAGATTGATGAGAGACGAGAGTGGAGATGGAGTACCTGCTGGGTTTGGTGCTGGTGGAGGAGTTACAGTCCGTGCGATTGGGAGTCTAAAAGATCTTGGTAGAATTCTTGGAGAGCACGTTAGGAGAGATCAGAAAAAGGCAAGGGGGCCCCTCAGTTATGGGGGCCCAGTATGAATGTGATGCAGAGGAGGAAGGAGGGGAAAAAGGAAATCCCCTAGTTTTGCTTCCCCCTTTTGCTTTCTCTCCCAACAGATTGCTTGTGTGGGAGAAATCGCCGGACCGAGGCTTTCACTTACAGCATCTGCTGGGTGACTTCCCAAAATCAAGATCAAGATCGATCAAGTTCACGAGACACGATAGATATTGAGAAAGCATACGACTCGGTGATAGAGGAAAGTAATGGACTATTGGCACACTAGGAGTAGATGAAATAGAAGGTGGCTGCAGGTAATTTGGAGTTTATATAAGGAAAATGAGGTAAGTTCACACTAGGAGGTATCAGCACAGGATGGATGAAGAATAACATAGGAGTCCGGCAGGGATGTGTTTATCTCTCCAACACTCTTCACATCTACTTGGGAGGAACTGATAGGGCGGATCAGAAGTCCGAGAAGGGAGTCAGAGTAGGGAAATGAAAACTAGGATGTTTAGCCTCATGCAGACGATGTGTTCTCAGGCAGAGAGGAAGGAAGAATGGAGGAGTTGCTGGGAATAGTCCAACAGTTTATGGAAGGAATGGAACATTAAGGTTTTCAGTGTCAGGAAGTGTAAGGTGATGGGTTCACAGCAGAGAGGAAGGTCAATGGGTTCTAGGACAACATTCTAGAGGTGATTGATAGGTATACTACCTCGGACTGAAGTAAGTAGGAGGAGTGGAGGAAAAGACAAGGAAAACGAATGAGGAAAGGCTAGAGGAATGACAGGGCATGATCATTAACGGAGGAATGGACAATAACAAATATGAAGTAAGGGTAGGAGTCTTTGGAAAGGATGGCAGTGCCCATAAAAAAAAAAAATTGCTTGTATGGTCTGAGATACATATATCGGGAGGGAGATATTACTAGCTATAGAGGACACTAACATATGGGTGGATGGGGATTGGGAGCCCCAACCAGCACAGCTGTGGAAGGCCATTCGAGGAGAAATATGGGTGGATGCAACCTTCAGGAAAGGATTTTAAAAGGGAAACTTCATATCTGAAGAAAATAGAGGGACTTAGTGAGGATGTATGGGTGAAGCAGATTCTGAAGGAGGTTGGACAAAGCTCAACATGGATAAAAGAAATTAGAAGGAGGTGGAAAGGAGGGAAAACTAGTAGAAAAACCTGGGACAGGATAAGAACCAAGGAGTGAAGATAAGAATAGAAGGCCATGGAACTAGCGAGGTGGAGAGCAGGTTATGGAGGGTAAATCCACGTTAAAGTGTTACCGCAAAGAAGAAAAGCCTGAGCACTTCACTGGCATGTATGATTGGGGAGCAGGCTGCTGGTGAGGTCAAAGACGGAACGCTAGAGGTGAAGGAGAAGGAGTAGAGATGACAAGACAGGCCTGTAGCTTTTGTAGAGGATCAGTAAGAGAAACTTACAGACACCTAATAATAGGTGTGGTAGGTATGATCCGAGAGGAGGAGGGCCTGGTAGACAATCCATAGTAGGAGTGGTAGGGTGAAGGAGAATGGGAGAGAATGATGCACGAGGTGGATGGTGGAATCCTTACTGTGCTAGGACTTGTATGGCAGTAAGGAGAGAGAAAGCAAATTGTAGAATAACTAAGGTGTTTGAAGAAGGCTTGGGAGGAAAGATTGCGTGGGAATGTAGAAGATTCTAGGGGGTAGGTGAATAGGAGGGAATTTATCTTAAGTATATACTGCCCTGTTGTGCCTTCTCATCCCACAGTGTCAGAGAAAGCAAGGCACTCAGAGAGGCAAAACTGCAGATGTATGTTAGTTACGACCTCGAGCTTGACAGAGGACCTACAGAGCGATAATAAGCAAAAAAGGTCACAAGAAGAGAAGAAGAAGAAGACGAGGGCGTCCGTCACCTGACATGCGTAGTGGGGTAAGTGACATTATACAGCGTCTTTATTACCCTAGATAACCTACCTATATTCGCCACCTTCACTAATGTCGCCAGGCGCACATCTATTACGATGGATAGCCGCACTACTGCGTGTGTCCTGTGCCACTGAAGATTGATACACCGTAGTTTATATCATGAATGTGAAGGCTCCTGTTTCAGGCGGTGTGTTTTATGCTTTGTAAGGCGGCAGTATATAGACGGTGGGTATTTAGAGACCGCGCTCGGGGATAGTTTTGTCATGTGTTCATTTATAGCCCTACTATGACACAGATGAAGACACAAAATGACCACACTCTCCAGTAGCCCTTCTAACCTTTCCTGAAATCATGGATTAAGCAATGTAGACTATTACGCCACCACACGTCTGTACACAGACAAACGTTTGTCCTGGCGACTTTAGTGTTATCTACGGTAGTAGTCAAGTCAACTCTGAGCCGAGTGTCGAAAAGACTATGTTTTCATATAGACTACGACACAACTTTTGTATACGAATCTACTTGGTGTACCGAAACACTTGTGTACGAAACTGACCACTCCCACACAGACACATAACCCTTGAGGAGCGGCGGCGTCAGGCATACGTCACAGTGCTGACCATCCGGGGGGAAGAAGCTGTTTGTATCGCTAATCAGTGGGCTGCAAGTCATTTCGTACACAATTGTTTTTCGTCACTAGTAGGTTAATACACCAAAAAGTTGGGTAAATTTTTACGATAGACCAAACTTCCCCTACACAATAGGGAGCTATGTTTTGTTCCCTTATGTATTCTAAGAGACTTTCACCATGAGCTTTCCTCGCAGATCATAGTTTTTCGGAGATATAGAACATTTTAGGTGGGGGGAGATTATGTCTCCTTGTTTACAAAAATGGGCCTCCTCTCTTCCTAGGTCACCCCCCTGGTTCTGTTCACCTGTACCACTGCAACGTTGATTTCCTGGCCATTCCTTCCTGCCATTTAACTAGCCCATTATTCTCAATTTTCTTTTTGATATCTATTATCTCCATCCTGTTCCATTCCTCTCCCACATTTTCTCTCCTTTTCCATCTCTCTAGTTCCTTCTTCCAGGTGGAACTTGATCTATTTTCCTGGGATATTTTCTTTGCCCATCTATCATCACTAAGTCTTTCAATTTTCTTGTGGAACACCAGTTTCCCCAACAGATTACATGTGTGGGAGAACGCCGGACCAAAGGCTTCACTGACAGCATCTGCTGGGTGACTCCCAAATCAAGATCAAGATCAAGATCAAGGACACAAGATTGGCAAAATGGATTCAGAAAAGACAGGAGAGGTGAGGACAATATGTTTGTAGTGAATGAAGTGATTGAGAGAACAAGGAAGGAGGGAAGAAAGAAATATCTAGCCTTTCTAGATATTGAGAAAGCGTATGACAGAGTGGATAGGAGAATGCTATGTAAGGTATTGGAGACGATTGGCATGAGTGAGAAGGTTGTTAAAATAATAATCAGTATGTTGAGAACACACGGCCAAGTTCAGTATGGTGACCTCGAGACTGGATGGGTGAATAGTAAGAGAGGAGTAAGACAGGGCTGTGTCCTTTCTCCTCTACTTTTTGGTTTATATGTTGAGGAAATGGCAGTGAGAGTGAAGCGTACAGGTCTGGGTGTGAAAATTGGAGATGAAGTGTTGAGTGTACTGATGTATGCAGATGATGTGGTGATCCTTAGTGAAAACCACAATGAGCTACAAGAGATGCTGAATGCTGTGACTGAGTATGGAAGGGACTTCAACGTTAGGCTCAGTAAGGAGAAGAGTCAAGTGTTGGTGGGAATGGGATGACTCTGATGATGACAGGATTTGGATGGTGGGTGGGAATGAAATAAAGAGAACGAAAGAGTACAAGTATCTGGGTATTTGGTTGGATGATAAAGGCTGTGAGAAAACTAACATGAGAGGATAGCTAGAGCCAACAGTGGGTTGGAAGGCTAGGCAGTGTGGCAAGATGTCGGGCCAACAAGTATGAAGTGGTGAGAGGACTATGGAAGGTGTGGCAGTCCCTAGCATTATGTATGGCCTGGAAACAATGGTGTGGTCTAGGAAGGAGTTGGACAATTGGAAGTAACACAGAACAAAGCAGGCAGAATAGCATTAGGAGCCAATAGATATGTGGCAGTGGAAGCGATTAGAGGAGACATGGGATGGAGCACGTTCAGAGAGAGGATAGCAAGGCAGGACTGAGGTACAGAGCTAGACTGCAACGAATGGATGACAGCAATGGGCAAGCAAGGTTGGGACTGGAATATGTATGGGAAGTGGATGAAAGACTCAGTAAAAGTGGAAAGATGGACAGGTGAACTGGGAATGTTTGTGACAGAGTGATGAGACATGGGAGTATGGCTGTATGCAAAAAGGAAATAAATAGGAGAGTGGAAGAGAAGGGAAAGAAGAATGGCTGAGGGGAATGAGTGAGAAATCAACACTGGAATGGTACAGGAGAAAGGACCAGCCACGGTATGAAAGGTTCTATGATGGTGGCTATGGAGGGACCTACTCTTCAGAGCCAGGACAAAGTCGCTGGAGGTAATAGTCGTATGTACAGATGGAAGAATGATGGCAGCAAGGTGTGTGAGATGTGTGTGACAGGAGTGGTGAAACCGTGGAGCACTTGATGCTGGAATGTGAACGGTATGAGTATGCTGGACACAGATGTTGGAGGTAGTGGTAGGAGAGGTCGGAGTGGAAGAATGGCGAGAGATGAGAGACAGGAGAGTGGAGATGGAGTACCTGCTGGGGTTGTGTGCTGAGTGGAGGAGTGGACAGTCGTGTGCATTGAGAGTGTAAAAGAATTCTTGGAGAACTCTGGAGAGCACGTAGGAGAGAGCATGAGAGGCAGGGGGCCCCTCAGTGATGGGGACCCCGTATGAATGTGATGCAGAGAGAGGAAGGAGGGGAAAAAGAAATCCCTAGTTTTGCTTCCCCCTTTTGCTTCTCTCCCAACAGATTACATGTGTGGGAGAACGCCGGACCAAAGGCTTCACTGACAGCATCTGCTGGGTGACTCCCAAATCAAGATCAAGATCAAGATCACGAAAAGTTTATTTGTGGAGTGAATGTAGTAGTAAATGGGGGAAGCGATGCCAAAAAATGGTAGAAAGAAGTGGATTGCGATTTTGGTGGATGTATCAACTGATAGATGGAAGACCGAATGTAATTGAATGGAAGATGTTGAATGGTGATGAGAAGGCCTTGAGTGGGATGTGAGAAAGTGGAAAACTGAGATCGATAGAGTAGGAAGTATGTGGGGCTGAGTAAGTGGAAAATGAGATGGAGCAAAAGAAAACACTAGAATGGTATAAGGAGAAAGAGGCACCAGCGTATGAAAGTGTGTATGATGGAACCCGGGGTGGCGACCTTCTCTTCCAAGCCAGAACACAGTGCTTAGATGTAAATGCAAGGAACTATAGATGGTCCGAGTCAGGCAGCAAAGTGTGCCAGATGTGTGACATGGGTGAGGATGAAACAGTGGAACATGTGATACTAGAATGTGAGAAGTATAGCGGGGAGAGAATGGAAATGATGCGGGTTGTTTTGACTGAAATGGGAGGTGACATGAACGAGGTGGTTGAAAGGACAGGAAGAGAATGGATGTTATTACTGCTGGGACTGTGTGGTGAGACAAGTGGACGGATGATTGAGACAGTGAAAGAGTTTTTGGAAAGAATGTGGTATATGAGAAATAGACAATAGACTCTACAGCCCTAAAAGAAGAACAAGAACAAGACTACAGGAGCAGCCGGTTTAAAGGCCTGGCCTATGAAGAAAAGGCCACCTGTAACATCAAGATCAAGATCAAGAAGAAGAGAGCAAAGTTCAGGAGACACGAAAAGTCTTATCCTTAACGGAGGAAGTAGGACAATTAACAAATATGAAGTAGGTAGGAGTCTTTGGAAAGGAATGGCAGTGCCATATTGCTTGTATGGGTCTGAGATAACATATTATCGGGAGGGAGATATTACTAAGCTAGAGAGGACACAGAACATTATGGGTAGATGGGGATTGGGAGCCCCAACCAGCACAGCTGTGGAGGCCATTCGAGGAGATATGGGGTGGAGCACCTTCAGGGAAAGGATTTTAAAAGGGAAACTTAATATGCTGAAGAAAATAGAGGGACTTAGTGAGGATAGATGGGTGAAGCAGATTCTGGAGGTTGGGACAAGCTCAACATGGATAAAGGAATTAGAGGGGGGAAAAGGAGGGAAAACTTAGTAAAACCGGGAGGAAAAACCAAAGGTGAAGTAAAATGAAACAATGGCTACGAGGTGGAGAGCGGGTATGGAGGGTAATCCACGTTAAAGTGGTACCGCAAAAAAGAAAAGCCTGGGCACTTCACTGGATTGGGGGTGAGGGGGGAAGCAGGCTTGGGGTAAAGGCAAAAACGGGAAACGCTAAGGTAAAGGCGAGGGTAGAGTACAAACCGGCCTGTAGTTTTGTAGAGGAGCAGTAAGAGAAACTAAGAAACACCAAATTTAAATAGAGTGGGGTAGGTATAGCAAGAGGGGGGGCGGGTACAATCCATGTAGGATGATGGGGAAGGAAAGGGGGAGAAAAGGGTGCACGGGGGGGAGGGGGGGAAATCCTTACTTGCTAGGATGTATGGCAGTAAGGAAGAGAGAAAGCAAATTGTAAGAAAACTAAGGTGTTTTTGAAAAAGGCTTGGGAGGAAGATTGCGTGGAATGTAGAAGATGTCTAAGGGTAGGTGATAGGAGGGACTTATATCTATGTTTATGCCCTTTTCCCTTCTCTCCCCACGGTGGGAGGGAAAGAAAGGCACGCAGAGGGCAAAAAGGAAAATGTATGTTAATTCACCTCGAGCTTCAGAGGCCTACAAAGCGTAATAAGCAAAAAAGGGCCAAGAAAAAAGAAAAGCGAGGGTCCGTCACCGAAAAGCTTATTGGGTAATGACATTATACGCGTCTTTATTTTCCCCAGATAACACTACCATAGTCCCAGCGCACTAAAGTCGCCAGGCGCCCTAATTACGAAAGATGCCTCACTACTTTTTGTGTCTGTGCCCCTGAAGTGATCACAGTAGTTATATTGATGTAGGCTACTGTTTTAGCGTTGTTTTATGGTTTTTACGGGGATATTAGACGGTGGATTTAGAGACGCCCCCTCGGGGGAAGTTTTGTAAGTGTTCATTTTAGCCTATAGACACAGATGAAAACACAAATGACACACCCCAATAGCCCCCTTTTAACCTTCCCGAAATCATGGATTAGAAAAAGTAACTATTAAAAAGCCCACCCCACGTCTGTACCAGAACAAAAAGTTGTCCTGCGACTTTGTGTTATCTACGTTTTAGTCACTTCAACTCTGTGATGTACGAAAAGACTATGGTTTCATATAGACTACGAAACAACTTTTTGGTATACGAATCTACTGGTGTACGAAACAACTTGTGTACGAACTGACCACCCCACACAGACACATAACCCTTGTAGGAGCGGCGGCGGTCAGGCTATGACGTCACAGTGCTGACATCCGGGGGGAAGCAGCTGTTTGTATCGCTAATCAGTGGGCTGCAGTCAGTTCGTACACAAGTTGTTTCGTACACTAGTAGGTTCATACACCAAAAAGTTGGGTAAATTTTTACGATAGAACCAAACTTCCCTACACAATAGGGAGCATGGTTTTTGTTTACCTTATTGTATTCTAAGAGACATTTTCTCATTGAGCTTTCCGTCGCAAATCAATAGTTTCGGAGATAAAGAACATTTTAGGTGGGGGAAAGAATATGTCCTTGTTTACAAAATGCCTCCCTCTTCCTCTTCTTGTGACCTGCATCGCTTTTGTTTCGGAGGCGCACCCGTGGCTACCTTACCTAACCTAACCTTATACTAACCTAACCTAACCTAACCTTTACTAACCTTCCTACCTAACTTTGACCTCCTAATGGGTAATAATAAAAGTGTAATAAAATACTAAACAAAAGCGATGCAGGTCACAAGAAGAGGAAGAGGGAGGCTTTCGTATACAAGGAGAGTATTCTTCCTCCTTAAAATGTTCTATATCTCCAAAACTATTGATTAGCGACGGAAAGCTCGGAGAGAAAATGTCTCTTAGAATACAATAAGGTAAACAAAAACCATGCTCCCTATTGTGTAGGGAAGTTTGGTCCTGTAGTAAAATAATACCAAAAGTTGTTCCGTAGTCTATACATATGTAACCATAGTCGTTTCGTACACTCAGCTCAGAGTTTAACATGACTACTAGAGTTACGAAATGACACTAGGTATGTACGAAAAAACTCAAAATCAGTGTACGAAACGACTAACAAAACCTGGGTACGAAACAATGGTAAATTTCTAGTGTTTGCCCATACTCTCCCACTTCCCCCAAGCAGGTTTGGGGACCTGTGGGAATGCGGGGTTCTCGGGTGGGGAGCAAATAATGCGTCAGAAACACGTAATTTAAGAGTTGTGTAAGGGGGGGGGGGTAAAATTCCCTAGATCTAGGGTAATTTGCGTATATCTAGAGAAATTTGCCTAAACAAAAGTAACCTAACCTAGTGGGGGGCTTGACCCACCGATAACCTAACCTAACCTAACCAAATCTAACCTAACCTAACTTAATCTAAACTAACCTAACCTACCCTACCCAAATATAACCTACCCTAACCTAACCAAATTTAACCTAACCAACTAGCCAACTAGGGGGGTAGGAGGGGTTCTCGACACATCGGTCATCATTCTGTGAGGATCGTCAGGTTCACACGTCTCTGGACTCTGAAAAAATCCAAATAATTTCCCTAGATCTAGGGAATTTTTACAACACCCCTAACTCAAAAACTTTGTGGTTGCGACAC
>JACEEZ010017257.1:0-19549 GCA_016584305.1 Chionoecetes opilio
ATATAGTATATATATATATATATATATATATATTATATATATTTATATATATATATATATACTATAATATATATATATATGTATATATATATACATATATAAATAAATATTATATATATATGTATATATACAAAAACAATTCTCTGATTTATTAACTTTAGCTATAAAAGACTCTCCATTCATATTTAACAAAAAACTTTATGTCACAACTGATGGTGTTTCATGGGGTCATGTCTCAGGCCCTTCATTTGCTAATGCCTTTTTATGTCACCATGTAACACATATGGCTGTCTAACTGTCCTAAGCTTTTAAACCTTTTTATTATAAACGATATGTAGACGACACTTTTTACTCTTTAAAAATACCGAGCACATTCCTTATTTCTAAACTACCTTAACTCTCAGCACCCAAACATTAAGTTCACATATGAAGTTGAAAACCAATTATCACTACCATTTTTGGATATCCTAGTTACTCGTAAAAATAATTATCTTACCACCTCAGTCTATAGAAAACCTACTTTCACTGGCTTAGGAACTCAATATGTTTCATTCATCCCTAACCTTTTAAAATCAATACTATTAAGACCTACTACACAGATGCTATAGTTTCTCTTCTAATTGGTTTGCCTTTGATAATGAAATCAAATTCCTTACTAATTTTTTCCAAAATAATGGCTACCCCCTCAAATTAATTGAAACTACTATCTCCAAATTCCTAAATGAAAAGTTCAACCCAAGTCGAACCAACCCGAACCCATATTAGACACACACTATATTAAACTTCCATTTTACGGCCATCTCAGCTACACCATTCGCAAAAAACTCAATGATCTACTTAAGTTACATCTTCCTAACTCAAATTTTTATTTATTTTTACTAATTCATTTACCTTAAGAACACATTTCAAATATAAAGACTCCATACCTAAAGTTCTTATCTCTAAATAATTTACGAATTCAAATGTTCTAGCTGTAACGCTAGATACGTCGGCGAGACGAAAAGGAAATCTAACCCTTAGGCTTTCTGAGCATAAAGGTGTTTCTGCACGTACTGATCGACCCATTTCTTCACCTTCGCATCTGCAATCCGCTCACACTCACATGATTTAGATCACCCTTTTTCTATGAATGACTTTAGTATCCTATCCAAGGCAACTACCCTAGTGACACTAAATTATTAGAATCCATACGCATCAAGCATTTGTCCCCTGATCTTAATAACCAAGTCACTTCATGCCAATTAACATATACTCAAATGATTATCACACTGTTTCGATTGTCCGACTCTCGTTTCGATCGCCACACACGAGCCGAAATGTTGCCCGCAAAACTATGTTCATTCAGTCCTCTGCCAACTCAGACAGCATACACACCAAGGTCTGTTAAGTATAAATTGTGTTTTTATTTATTATTTATTATTTTCTAGATAATATAGGATTATTCATGTTTTTAAAAAAATTCTTTAGATGTTCGCTTTTTAGCAGTATAGTATATTATTTTTTAAACTATTTTAGCCTGATGATGCCAAGTGTCTTTTGGCGAAACGTTGCACATAAACAACCCCAAGAATGACGAGTGTCTTTGTCACCCTGAAATGTCAAGATATATAAATATATATATATATATATATATTATATGTATAATATATATATATGTATATATATATATATATATATATATATATATATTATATATATATATATATATATTATATATATATATATATATATATATATATATATATATATATATATACTGTACATTGCCCGGGGCGTGATTAAGCCGTGGGTGAATTTTAAAAGTGAAATTATTTAAAGTGAAATTAAGAAGAATAGATAAGACGAAGTATCGTGCATGGCCTAGTTCACACTTTCAAGAGTCTGACGTCGCATAATCCTGAGTAGCAATTCGGTAAAAATCGTGCAGAGTTTTGAAGGTCACCGGTGACTGCCGAGTGAAAGAGAATGCAATCCGTGTGTAACTGAGTGTAATCAACTAGTGGATCAACTAGCTGTTAATTATATTCGATGTATGTATCGTGAAGCCTTGGTGGTTCGGATACATATCTGTAATCTCTTGTTCCATTTCGCTCACGGAGTCAGTTCACTCCAGCTGCTCGCTCTGTACAGACGTTGGGTTTATTGTTAAGTAAAGCCTTTAGGAAATGTTAAGGATTTTATATTTTTCCTACTCACCACAAAGTACTTGACAATAAACCCCTTCGTTCAGCTGGAGATGAAGAGGCTCCTTAAGGCGGCGTCACACTAGCACTTTTTCCGTCTATTTTTACGATTTCCGTTTGGTTTTTTCTCGTTCTGTCTAATTTTTTAGTCTGAATCAGTCAGACGATCATGATCGTCTTCATATGGAAAGTTGAAGACAACTTTCATAGGTCAAATCAAAATCCATAGTGATTACTATAAAGATATTCGATATAAATCAGGATTTTTTTGCAAATTATAATTCAATACATTTGAAAGTATGAAAAATATTCAAGTGACTATGCACATGTAGATACATTTAAAAGCCGGTTTTATAAAACAGCCAACAGTCTCTCGCATGACTCGATTGTTGTGTTATTTTTTCAAGACACACTCAAAACTCGTTTCTCACTCTTCAAGACTTCAACTTGTAATATAGACGAAATGCTGTGGACACGTAGTTCAGAAGAATTTCTCATAAATAAGGAGCGGGGAGTGACCTCACGCCACGCCCATCTGTGACCTGACTGTTGCTGCGGCTCCAGCGGCGGGCTGATGCCCGCTCATCTATTACTGTTTTTATGTATATATGTGTATGTATTTTAGCTTGTTTGGCTCGTCTACAATTGATAATACACATAATTAAGTGTATACCAGCGATAGCTGCCCTGGCGTCGGAGCCATGTTTGTTTACAGTCGCAGGAACAGCTGACTAGTAGTGCAGGCAAACGATTGTGTGTGTCACGGCTTACAGTAAAAAAATTGTTAGTTTTAGAAAGTTGCTGGAAAAAATAGACGGAAAAGTGCTAGTGTGACGCCGCCTTAAGACCAGAGAGATTCGAAGGCTCACAAGATACAACGCCTGCTCAGTGGGATCATTGGCACTGCACCTTCGGTAATTTCGTACAGTCCATCTCTCCTGCACCGGACAAGCTGAGGCTGCTAATCAACTACATATCTCCAGATGCTTACTCCCACATCGCTGACTGCCAGACGTACGAAGACACCATCAAGATTTTGAAAGACTGTATACGTGAAGCCCAAAAACATCATCTTCGTCAGGCACCAGTTGGCTACTCGCAGGCAACAAACAAGTGAGTCTATCGACACTTATCTCCAGTCACTTAAGCTTCTGTCTAAGGAATGTGAATTCAAGGCTGTAACAGCTGACACTTACAGTCAAGAAACAATCCGTAATCCATCATGGTTTTAGTACAGGAGCATTAGTAAAAATTTAACGAAAACCTAGAAAAAAATAGTAGAAAGCTGATTTTTTCAGGGAGCTCCAGAAAACCATAAGCATGTCTAATGTGCAAAGTTCTACAAATTCAACCTGGTGGCATTTTCAGAATTGAAGATGGCCGCTATAACAATTTGCGATAAATGGTTAAAAATACCAAAATCGGCATAACTGGCAACTTATTACAGTGGACCCATGCCATGTTCATTTTGAGTTAAAATAATTAGCATAAAGTGTAATTACTAGTATATTATAATAATAGTGAGTGATAATTAGCATAAATTATAATTAATAGTATATTATAATAATAATAATAATTATAATAATAATTTTCTCGTTTTTCAGGTGCTGTCATGATGGCCGAGTTTTGCAGTATTCCCACATGCGGTAAGCAGATCACATCAGATCGTGCAGAGGTCCATGATAAGGGCCTTGAGGGACTCCTACGAGCCAGCATTGAAAGAGAAGATGGTTTGCAGTCTGTATTTGAGAGGAAGAGGTCACAATTGCCAGTCCCAGTCCATGGTAAATGTCGTCGCGAATACATTCGACCATGCAGTATTACTTCTTACAAAAGGAAAAGGGAAGAAGAGCCATTGGACTCTGATTGGGGCACATCATCTACAAAATTACGTTCAAGAACTCGAGTTTTCAATATAAAAGAAGATTGTCTCTATTGTACTTGTACTAGACTGTAATAGACTACAATGTAGAAACAAAGATACCCCGCAACCGTCGGGTACGGGCACATGATGCTATGACAAAAGCCACCCTTCAAAGCGTAATTGAGAAAGCTGGCGATCGCCATGAGAGTGGGGAGATGCTGCTAGACTTCGCGTATCCAATGAGTTAGATTTTATTGCTGCTGAAATCAAGTACCACCATGACTGTCAGGTTCTCTTCTATGCTGGCAAACAATTTCCAAGCGAGAATACCCGTGATGGATATCAACGGGGCCGACCTGTCAATGCCACAAAACACGCGGCATTCCAGAAGTTGTGCCAATTTATACGCGACAATGATGAATGTCAATATTCACTTGCAGAACTTATGACTTTGATGGACGACTATTTAGATGGAGAAGAGGGCTACAACCCCAAAAGGCTAGGACAGAAATTGGAGGAATGTTTCGGGCAGGACATTGTTCGGACTTGTGATATTGGAAAAACAGACCATATATACTTTCTAGATGAAAGTAACCACATCCTTAGAAGTAATTATGAGTCCAGTAACATGACAAAAGATTCAATCATAGATATGGCAGCTGCAATCATACAAGATGGTGTAAAGTCTGTAGCATATGTTAACTCTGAATACCCGACAATGACACAATTGCAAGACAGTGATAAAATGGTGCCTGACTCTTTGAAACGACTACTGAGTGGTATAATCAAATCAAAATCTGACAAGAGTGCGGCTGTGAACGCCGCCGTACAGCACTTGCACACGGCATAATGTCTGCGTGTCGACCTCGATCATTTGTGTCTCCAATATTGCTAGCAATATCTGTTATATCAATCGCAAGTATGAGTCTCGAGAACTAGTAGATATATTGAGTAGTATGTTCATTGTGATGATTATAGGGAGGTTCAACGTCTATATGATGCACTGCTTACAGATGAACAATTGTATGATCTCGAAGGTGATTTTGTAATTTTATATTTGATAATGCTGACATCAATGTTAGATCCCTCACAGGTCTTGGTACCTGGCATGTTATGGGTGGTATTGCATGTGTTACCCCTCTAGGTGAGCAGACAATCCAATCTGTCATTCCCCGTTCTACTAAGAGAGACTGTGTTTCACAAACAGGTCAATTTGGCAAAGTCCCAATCAAAGTGTACAAGAAACCTAGCACACTTGGATTCAAGTCGATCATTGTCGGGCCCTTGAACCTCTAAAAGGATCCCCTACCCCTATTGAAATTGTCACAAATGCTTGGATAGTGTCTGGATAGCAAGTTTCTCTCTAGGTATCTATGTGTCAGACTGTCCATCATGGAGCGGTTTTATGCAATGTGCTGTGAGGGAGATAATCATGAGAGAAGTAAGATTCAGATCCTGCCATTCGTTAACCAGGACCCCTCTCAGCCTGACACCATATACTCTGCTTTGTGTTTGCACAGAAACTAGCTGAAGAGCATGGGCTTGGTGTTTGTCCTGTTACGTTCGATCAACCCCTCTATATAAAAGCAACTGAAATTGTTAAATCATCCCATGCCACAGCTAAACAACATTGTCATTAGACTTAGAGGTTTTCACCTACTCATGTCATACATGGGATCAGTTGGATATGTGATGGGTGGTAGTGGTTTGGAAAATCTATGAAAGACTGTTTATGCTCCAAATACTGTAATCCATATGATGACCGGGCATGCATATGCTCGCGCACTTCGCGCTCATCTTCTGTCGTCGGTAGCCATCATGTCCAACTTACTGGAGACACCTGGATGTCTCAGTAATGTTAACTCACTCATATCCAGGCTGTACACACAGATCTGCTGAGTGGAGAATGCGCCACTGCTTCTGTGGAAAATGATATATGTGTCCAACAGCTCACACAGATCATGGATGATCTGATGAACGAGTCTGCGCCCAAAGTCGAAACTGGAAAGCTTTGGGTTGAATATTGAAACAAGTGTCCCTTATTAGATGTTTCATCCGAGCAGAACGCACAGGAGATTGGGATTTACATCTCCATACGTCAGTGAAATGATCCCCATGTTCCATGCTGCTGGCCACCTTGTATATGCAAAGTCTGCCCGCCTCTACCTTGACCAGATGAAAGGTCTAAGTGATATCATGTCTCCAGACCAGTACTGCGACTTCACCGAGCATGGGTATTTCACCATCCGAAGAACAGACCAAATCGGAGTGGAAACTTCAGCGACCAGACTATTGAACAAGAATTGATGCGGTTGCTGAGACTTCCGGAGGTATGGGCTCGTGGTCGAGGAATTACAGACAGCACACTCAATAAATGGGTGCATGCTATGCCCAGATGCATCCCAAATGCGATGCCCTGGAATGTTTCACTGCAGTCACAGTCACACATCTGACCAGCACGTAGATCTGCGTGCTAGCAGTACAGCCAGAGATGCTAAAGGACTATGAGACCTTCCTCAACTGGCTCAAAGTACACTCTCCATTTTCATATGGAGACCATGATGCCCTGGTCTGTGTAGCAAGCGGTGTGTTGCTGGCAAGTGTGTAAATGCAGATCAAGCATTTGATATTGGTGTCAAGGCTGCTTCTGTAATGCTGACGTAAAATTAAAACAAAAAGACCGTGTGACCAGCATCAGTGGTGACAAAAATCAGGTCACTGTGCGAGGTGTTGAGGTGGAGGTGAATAGAACAGTATTGTCATGAGGGTCACATGTGTGATCCGGGAGAGTTCTGAGATGGAGGAATATCTGCTTCACGAGTTTGCCAAACAGCACCCTCCCTATTCGATAAAGGTATCATGAGGAAGAACACTAAAAGTGTCCTTGCTAGTGTTCTCAAGTCGAAAGTGAATGTCCATCTAGAACTTCCAGATAATGCACGTTTCGTCCTTGATGGAGGACATCTTCTCCAAAGCTTGCCATGGCCTGCTGATCCCACATACAACCAGGTGTGTGACCAGTATGTATCCCATGTTCTTGTTCACTATGGGCCAGGTAGTATAGCAGTGTTTGACGGATATGGCCAGTGCTTCCTCAACTAAAACTGCGGAAACAGCAGCGAAAAGCCAAACAGAACACTTCTCCTGACATTGTCTTTGAGTTGGAAATGAAAACCACAACATCAAAAAGGCATTCTTGGGTAATGGCAGGAATAAGGACCGATTAATCCAAAAATTAAAGGAGAAATATGAGGCTGTGGGTATAATTGTCAAACAGAGTGTTGCAGATGCTGAGTGGCTGATTGCACCAAGTGCCATGGTTACATCAACTGCCATAGATAGTGCCCCAACTCAAAAATTCGCCTGTCGTTGTCGTGGGAAACTGATACTGACTTGCTGGTGATGATGGTCGCACAAGCCACCCCAAACATGAATCTTCATATGCTCTGTGGACGGAAACCTTTGCATGTGTACTGTATACGTGAAATCCAGGAAGCTTGTTCTAGCATCAAACAACACCTGATGTTTGTACATGCAATCACTGGATGTGATACTGTGTCTTCCATATACAATCAAGGGGGAAAAAAGGGCCTTCAGCTGTTCGATAGTGATGACAATTGGGACTGTTTGAGTGTTTTCTCTCAGTCTGAAAGCAGTCAGGATGAGATAGCACGCATAGGAGAGTTGTTTCTACTAAAAGCTGTATGGAGCTGTCCGGTCAAATTCACTGGACAAGCATCGCTATGTTATGTACTTCCGATCTACACGTAGAGCGTCCTTATCCTCATCTGGTTTCAAGTTGGAATCAATCCCTCAACTTCAGCAGCTGCCAAGTTCCATAGCTATAGAACATACCATGCTGTTCAGCAATGGCAGGGAAATGAGCTACCACCAAATGAGTGGGGGTGGAGTACAGAGAGGGGATACTTGTTCCAATCTATACCGATAGGCCTGTTGCTCCCGAGAAAGTACTGAAAAATGGTATCTTGCGGCTGCAAGGTAGGGTGTGGAAGTCATGTCGTTGTTACAAAGCACGGATGGAGTGTACCATAATGTGCACTGGTTGCAGTGGGTACAATTGTAAAAATTCGCATGTTCTTGATGTGCAAGGCGAAGGGGATACCACTGATTAGACATTCCTTTAACATATGGTTGGGTTATTTGTGGTTTCTAATTGGTGTTTTGTACAATATAACACAGTTTGGCTATTATAAATGTAACGTACATAACATAGTTCCATAACCTGGTATTATTAAAATTAAAAAAATTAAAAATAAAAATTTTCTTCACCTTACTGAATTTATGCTAATTATGTCAACTCAAAATATTTTTTATGGCTCCATTGTATTCAGCACACTTTAAAACATAGATGTACACACAAAAATCTTATTACTACGAACTCGGATGGATGATCATAGTACTTTTCATTTTATCGTTAATTGTGATGGGGGCCATTTTGAATTATGAAATGCCACGAGGTTGAATTTGTAGAACTTTGCATAAGGGCAATATATACAATATTTTGGAGCTCTCCTGAAAAAATCAGCTTTCTACTATTTATTTCCACCTTTTAGCTAATGCTCCTGTACTATTTCGCCTCTCCTGTCATCCGCCAACGGCTGCTAGAGAAAGAGTCTCTGTCTCTCATTGAAGCCATTCAACTTGCTCGAGCCTCGACACTGCTCAACGTAACGCTGAGATGTACTCGCTACCTGCTGCACCTGGGAAACTGACTGCTGCTCCAGCTGAGACTACTACTTCCAGAGTTTACTACCAGGGGACACTAGTGCTGCGCTCCTCTTTTCAGAACCTGCTTCTTCTGCGGTGAAAATCGTCATTCCGGTTCCGCTGTCCTGCCCGAGTTCGCGGCGTGCCGTAAGGTGGGAAGACGGGACATAATGCCAGTGTTTGTAGATCTGGCGGTGCTGGGAGATCAAGAACAAACACCTCTACTTCTGCTGCTGCTCTGGGATCTGCAGGGACGATTACCTCACCGCTAGAGGGACCGTTCTGGACTGCCCTGCCCCCTGACGCCGCTTCTCCAGTTTTAGCAGCTGCTGCTACTCCTCGATGTTTTACTATGCCTGTGAGTGTCAATGATCTTACAGTGAACTCTCTCATTAATAGTGGAAGTACTATTAGCTTTATCCACCCTGAGGTTGTACGCTAATTAAACATACCTGTGTATGCTTCAAAAGTTCATATTACACTTGCTGGTTCTCAAATTTCTACAGCCCTGGGACAGTTTTGTTAATCTGAATGTAGGAATCAATGTTTATCCTAACTTCAAACTTTCAGTACTTCCTCAGCTGTGCTCTAAGATAATTTTGGGTCAAAACTTCATGGATCAACACCAGGCTGTGGAATTTTCTTTCAAAAGCTCATTACCCAAGTTAACTATATGTGGTGTGGCTACTATGACAATAGATCCACCTTCTCTGTTCCCTAATCTGACTTCTGATATTAGGCCCATTTCTTCAGCAACTCGTAAGTTTTCTAAATCAGATGAATCTTCATTCATTATGAAGTGCAGTCTTTGTTCAGAGAGGGCATAATAGAAAAGAGCCAGTCTCCCTGGAGAGCTCAAGTGTTGTTAACTATTGATGAACGGTACAAAACGGCGAATGGTTGTTGACTATTCACAGACCATAAATCGCTTTCCCCATACCGCGTATTCATGACTTAGCTCATAAGCTGGCCAAGTACAGGGTATTCAGCAAACTCTATCTGAAAAGTTCATATTACCAAGTCCCTCTCAGGGAGAACGAGAAACAGTTCACTGCTTTTGAGGCTGATGGGCAGTTATTTCATTTCACAAAAGTCCCCTTTGGATTGACTAACTCTGTTGCTGTCTTTCAGCGTGTTTATGAACTCTATCATTTGCTGTTAATGGTTTGGTAGCCACATTTGCTTACATAGATGACGTCATTGTATGTGGAGAAGATGAAGAGGATCATGATCTCAACCTTCAGCGTTTTAAAGAGGTACCTTCAAAGTACAATCTCACTTTGAATATGAAGAAATGTTTTTACGGTCTGAGAGAAATTACTTACCTTGGGTATTCTATCTCTAATGGTTCTCTGTCCCCTGACCCAGACCGCATCAAACCTTTTATTTAAATGCCTGTGCCTAATGACTCTTCCTCTTTAAAACGAGCACTAGGTCTCTTCTCCTACTATTCAATTTGGATTCCTTACTATTCTAAACGCATCCAACCAATTCTGAACAGCCAATTCTTTCCTCTAAATTCTAATGCAGTGAAATGTTTCGAATCCATGAAAAGAGAGATTTCTGAGACCTCAGTGGCTGCTTTTGATGAATTTTTGCCACTTCAGATCGAGACTGATGCATCCTCTGTATCCATCGCAGCTACTCTATCCCAGCAAGGACGACCTGTAGCTTTCTTCTCCAGAACTCTGACTAAGTCTGAGAAACTTCAATCTGCTGTAGAGAGGGAGGCAGCTGCCATTATTGAGGCTGTACGTAAGTGGAAACTTTTTGTTATTGGGAGGAAGTTTACTATTCTGACTGACCAGCATGCAGTATCTTTCATGTTTAATCCCTGTCATTCCTCTAAAATCAATAATGATAAAATATTGAGATGACGCCTTGAGCTCTCTGAATATCAGCATAGTATAAAGTATCGACCTGGCTCTGATAATGTACCTTGCGACACGCTGTCTCGCGTATGCTCTGTTGCTTATCCAGCTGAATCTACCTCACTTGAGAGAAACATGCCTCTCTTTGTCATCCTGGAGTAACTAGGATGTACCATTTTGTAAAAGTACAGAACTTTACTTTCTCCTGGACGATGTAAAGGGAGTCTGCTCTCATTGCACTATTTGTTCAGAACTGAAACCTAAATTTCTTCAGACCTCCACCTAATAAACTCGTTCGTGCCATGCAGCCCCTTTTATCGTATCTTTATTGACTTCACAGGTCCAAAACCTTCAGTTACCAAGAACAAATACCTGCTCGTAATGATTGACGAATACTCTAGGTTTCCTTTTGCTTTCCATGTCCTGATATGTCAGCTCAAACAGAGTACCGCTATAACATTATCATGTGAAACTCATACCCTTTATATTTCTGCCCCTAATCATGCCAAATCTTTACTTCAACTTACCAAAAACTCCTTCATTCATAGAAAATGTCAAAATCTTTCTGAATCGAATTCCTCTCGTGACTTCTGGCATCTAGGTAATAACATCTCTAACTTTGTTCTTCTTCTCTTTCCCTCCTATACTTTAGCCAGATGACTCCACAGCTATCTAATCTATTTCTGAAGCTGAACTCTTCGCTCAAACCTTTGCTGTAAATTCCACTCTGGTTGATAAAGGGCTTGTTACTCCTTCTCCTCCACCCTCTGACTATATTATGCCTGTTATTAAGATCCTTCGTAATGATGTTTTCTTTGCCCTTTCTGGCCTAGATCCTCGGAAGGCTTACGGTCCTGACGGAGTCCCTCCTATTGTTCTCAGAAATTGTGCTTCTGTGCCTGCACCATGCCTGGTCAATCTTTTCCGTCTTTGTCTATCTACTTCCACCTTTCCTTCTTGCTGGAAGTTTACTCACATCCAACCTGTTCCTAAGAAGGGTGACCGTTCTAATCCTGCAAACCACCGTCCTATAGCTTTGACTTCCTGCCTACCTAAAGCTTTTGAATCTATACTTAAAAAGAAGTTCTTAAGCATCTATCTGCTCACATTCTTCTATCTGATCGTCAGTACGGTTTCCGTAAAGGGCGATCTACTGGCAATCTTCTAGTTTTCGTAACTGAATCTTGGTCATCCTCTTTAGGGGTTTGGGTGAAACTTTTGCTGTTGCCCTTGACATATCAAATGCTTTTGATAGAGTCTGGCACAAATCTTTAATTTCTAAACTACCCTCATTCGGTTTCTATCCTTCTCTCTGCATCTTCATCTTAAGTTTCCTTTCAAACCGTTATATGCAGCTACTATAGACGGAATTGTTCTTCTCCTAAGTCTATCAATAGTGGTGTTCCTCAGGATTCTGTCCTATCATCCACTCTCTTTCTATTATTCATTAATGACCTTCTAAGTCTAACTCAAAGCCCTATCCACTCCTATGCGATGATTCTACCCTGCATTTTTCAACGTCATTCATTAGACGTCCAACTCAACAGGAACTAAGTGATTCACGAAGAGATGCCACAGAGCGCCTAACTTCTGATCTTTCTATAATTTCTGATTGGGGCAAAGCAAACCTTGTTTTGTCCAATGCCTCAAAAACCAATTTCTTCACCTATCAACTCGACATAGCCTTCCAGACAACTATCCTCTCTTCTTAAACGACACTCAACTGTCTCCATCTTCTACAATGAACATACTAGGACTATCCTTTACTAAAAATTTGGACTGGAAATTTCACATCTCATCTCTTGCAAAAACAGCTTCTATGAAGTTAGGTGTCCTGTGGCGTCTGCGTTTCTTTTGTTTTTCCCTCTCAATTGCTTGCTCTGTACAGGGGCCTTATCCGCCATGTATGGAGTACGCCTCTCATATTTGGGGGGGGTTCCACTCATACATCCCTCCTAAACAGAGTTGAGTCAAAAGCTTTTCGTCTCATCAACCCTCTCCTCTGACTGACTGGCTTCAATCTTTAAATAACTGCCACAATGTTGCTTTTCTTGCTCTCTTCTACCGTTATTTTCATGCTCACTGCTCTTCTGAACTTGCTAACTGCATGCCTCTCCCTCTCCCGCGGCCTCGCTGCACAAGACTTTCTACTCATTCTCATCCCTATCATGTCCATCTCCCTAATGCAGGAATTAACTTGTATCTTCACCTTCTCATCCCCTTCACTGGTAAACTATGGAACTCTCTTTCTGTTTCTATTTTTCCTCCTGTCTACGACTTAAATGTTTTTAAGAGAGGAGCAATAAGACACCTCCCGAACTAAATTGGCCCACCCTTCCTTTTTATATTCTCTTACTGTCTCCTTTATAGGGACTGGCAAACTAAGCGGGCTTTTTGTTACTCTATGTTTTTGCCCTTGGCTTTGTGATGTAAAAAAAAAAAAAAAAAAAAAGAATTTCCCCGCGCAGCGTTTTTTTCTAATCTTGTTGCTTCTGCATACGACGAACGTGCTGACCCACGTTCTCCACCCAGCTGATGGAGAACGTCAATAAAGTACTTTGACCTAAAGTTGTGGTGTAGCTGAACCGACAAATCGATCAGTAGTGGACATAGTAGTCCTCTAGGACGGGTTGCTTGCATAACGCTCTGCCCTATTGCACCTATTTTTCTTGAAGCATCCTGTCCCGCAAATGCGTTTGATAATAGCAATTTCAGACTGTTGGGAAAGTAATACAGAGCACTTTCTGCATTTATGTCATTTGGAGATGGATACATATCTTTCGACGATATCTTGATATTACTTCTGATTATTTTTGCAGCTGCTTCTACTAGGTAAATCTTCTGTAGCTCTAAATCTATTTCAGACTTTTACGACTTTTTGCGATAATCTATAAAAATTTCATTAGCTGTCTCTCGTAGTATTACAAACTCTGCCTTCCCACTTCACCTGATATTATGATCTTGTCTCCGTAATGTTTTTAAACCCTTTTTTTCATGTGCCTGGGGTTCGTAGATAGAGCTCTGACTTCCTAGAAGATATTCCTCCATTTGGAAATTAGGTCTTGGGGGATTATTTGGCACCACCGTAGCGAGCTGGAAAACATTGTAGTAGGGGAGGCGCGCGTCCCGCCCTTGGGATATGTCCAGGGCGGGAACCACGAGTAGCGTTTTGAGACATCACTAGCGATAGGATGTTTACCGCTCTCTGCTATTAAACTCAAAGGAAAGACTGTGTTTCTTGGGAACCCTCTCACGTGGCCCCACAGTAAGTAGGATATCCTACCTCGACATAGCAAAAGAGGGTACACAAAAACGGCTACTCAACCACAATGGCAAAGCCAGAGGCCAGACTCTCCACTCCACCCCGGCGACCCCAAAGCCGGCCCGTCATCATACCTCACCCACGCAGCGGGCATTGCAAGACATGTGGCCGGAAATGGCCAGTTTGGGGTTCACGGCAGCCGGGGCATTACTGTTAAAAGGGGACGCCTTCCCTGCCCTCTCGAGAAGTGTGAGAGGAAATGACTGCACAGAGTTTCGAACGTGGAGGCGGTCTGTAGAGTCCTGGGTGGTCCTCACCGGGTGGCCGGGGACAATGCAGCGACGCTGAAATATTCGTCTAAAACTGCATCTCCCGCTCCAGCGTGCCATCGATGCAAGAATTCAACCGATCGGTGGGAAAAAAACTCTGCCCAGAGAAGCGTTAGACGCCATTGCCGGGATAGTGCTGCAGTCGGGATAACCAGGCCGTGACGTGGGAGCAATTCTTCACCAGCAAGCAGTCAGTGGGAGAACACATGAAAAAGTTTTTCCCAAAACGTTGTGCTCTAGAAGCAATTGAGTGCGAGTTTAAGTGCCCTGGTTGTGATCACAGCCTGTCAGAATACATTCTCTGCGAAAAGCTTATGGTGGGGTTGCAAAAACCCAGTGTTGAAGCGGGGATGTGTTTCAAAATTGCGCTAACATAGCAAGTGTGGAAGAGCTTAGGAATAAGTGTGTGCTTTTTGAAGCGGCCGTGAGGGACGCCGCTACCCATGGCCGCACGGCTGGCATAGTGGCATTCCGCCGAGGAAAAGGATTCGGTGACAGTGAAGTGGACGAGTCACAGGAAGTAGCTGCACGCGCTGCTCCTGTAGGCTCCAAACCCAGCTCCGTAGCGCCCCCTGCGGCAACTGTAGGGGAAACCCACGCCCCAGGGAAAGCTCAGTGCCCTGCCGCTCGGGCAACCTGCCGCAGCTGCTCAAAGGTCGGTAATTTTAAGAGATGCTGTAGAGGCAAAACAGCTGCTGTGACTGCTGCTGTGGTGGCTGCGACCGAGGGTCTTTCCCGTCACCCCACATTGCGTGGGGAACGGTGGCGCACCAAAGCGGCTCCCCAACGTCAGTCTCAGCCGTGGCTGACACTGGTGCCATGGTGTGTGTAGCCGGACCCCCCTGCTCCGGGCCCTCAAGGTCACACGGGAAAACTTAGTCAGAAAAAAGGGTTTTTGAGAGACGTCGCTAACAAGCAGCTCAAGTGCAATGGGGTCTGCGTCTGTAGCTTCAGTACAAATGGGGCGACGACGACACAACCAGTTTACATCCTTCGTTCAGCAAAGAGTCTCAAACCTCTCGTTTGACACCTGCAATGGTCTTGGCCTTCTCCCGCCAGGCTTCCCACACCATGCAGGCACGGTGGCTGTTACGGATGACTGCGGGGAGGCTGCAGTGTCGTGCCGGGCGAAGATAGATTAGAGCTTCAGGCGACAACGTCCCCCGAGGCCCGACGTGATGCCATTTGCCCCTCTTAAGGAGAACTTCAACAGACTGGAAGAGTGGCTGCTCAGACATTTCTCGTCGAGCACTTTCAACACTGAGAGGTTTCACTATCGGTGATGGTTTGGGGCCCCGCATCACATCCACCTGATGCCCGGGGGGGCAACCATAGGGCCTGCCACGTACCAGCATCCGTACCTAAGCACTGGGAGGCAGAGGTCAAAGCCCAGTTGGAAGAAGACGTGCAACGGGGCGTCGTGGAGCCGGTGCCTACGGGTGGGGCCCACAGAATGGTGCCCAGGATGGGGGTGGCGGAAAGAAAAAACGGGCAGCCCCCCCGGGCACTGTCGACTTCCAAACGCCTGAACGCGGCCTGCCAGAGAGAAACCACACCACACGCCGGCTTCGTTCGCCATGGGTCGTCAGTACCAGCACACACGTACAAAACTGTGGCCGATGCTTCTGGGGCTTCCCACCAAGTTGAGCTAGACGAAGAGAGCAGGCGGCTCACCCCCTTTCATCACTCCATGGGGCCGCTACCGTACCAAAGAACACTCATGGGGCACTGCTCAGCGTCGGATGCCTACAACAAAAAGATTTAAGACGCATCAAGGAATCCCACGGAAGTACAAGTGCGTGGAGCACACCTTGTTGATGCGCTGGCGTGGGTGATGCGTTCTGGCACAAGTATACCTTTTTGGAGACCTGCCCCTCGCCGGAGTCACCTTGAAACCAAGAAATTTGCTTCTGCAGGAGAGAGGCGGACTTCGTGGTTTCCACCTCGACTGGGAGAGGTTTCCCAGCCGACAGCAGAACGCCTGTCAGTCATCAGGGGATTTTCAATGCCTGACCAGCCTACGCTCACAGACATCAGGTCATGGTACGGCCTGGTCAACCAACTGGCACCTTTCCTGGCGACTGCACCCGTGATGGAACCCTTCAGAGATCTCCTCAAAAAACCAACGGGAAAAAGGGTGTACTGGGACGAGCAGTTGAAGTTCAGGTTCCGCCAGGCCCAGGAAACCATCTGCCAGCTGGCCAAGGACGGGCTGGTCAATTATGACAGGACCAGGCCCACAGCAGCAGTCACAGGCTGGAGCCGAGACGGCATTTGGGTTCGTTGTGCTCCAGCAATACTGCAACTGCACCTCAACAGATACTATTTTGTTGCAGTGGGCGGGTGAAAGCTGGCACTATGCGGCAGCCGCCACTTAACTTCCGCCAAAGCAGGCTATTCGGCGGTGGAGGGCGAGGTGCTGGCGTTGGTATAGTGTCTCCGCAAGGCCAAGTTGTTCCTGCTGGGTTGCCCTAACCTCGTCCTGGTGACCGATCATCGCCCTCGTCGGCCTATTTAAGAAAAGGGCCCTGGGGCGACATTGCCAAAACCCCCGCTTCTTCCGCCTCCCAAGGAAAAAACTATGCAATTCGGTTCCCCCATTAAATTTCCTGCCAGGGGAAAAAAAACTGCGCAGCGGACGCTCTCTCCCGCTTCCCCTCCATAAGAGTGAGGCCGGAAGAGGAGGACTGTGACCAGGAGGAGGACTTATTTCGTGGCAAGTGCGCCGCCACGTTCACTGCTTTGAGGGCCGTGACGACGACTGCATCACACTGGACGAAGGGACGTGAGAGATGCAGCCCGGGGGCGATCCCGTATACCAGAGGCTAATGACGAAGGTAGAGCAGCCAACTGGCACCCCCCTCAAGGCACAAGGGGGGGCCCCCCTGCATGCGCCGTTTTCTACACAGTGCGGGACAGGCTGGCTGTAAATAGGTTTATCTTGTCACCTATACATTCGACCAGGGCTGCGTGCGCCTGGTCATGCCGGAGTCCCTTCGTCATCGAGTGGCTGCCAACTTACATTGTTGGACATCAAGGGCTTGATTCAATGCTGAGGCGGGCCCGCCAGTCAGCTGACTTATTCCCGCTCGACCCACATTCATTACTACCCCATTGGGCGTCTGCCTCTGGGCTGGGAAAATTAACCTGCCTTTCAAGATAGGCATTCACCTTGGCAATCACCCCTACAGTTCATGACGCTGTACGTAAATGGTTGACCCCTGTTAGCTAAAATAACAAGATTAGAAAAGGAGTAGTCGACACCTGCATGGGAGAAGCAGCGGCAGCTCAACGCCGGTAACTACGCAGAGGGGAGAGGAGCTATAACCTTTGCCATGGGAGGTAACGGGGTTGGTTCAGGGACTCCTGCCCATTTCGTTATTTGTATATATTGTAGATTTACACCAATATCTACCTCAGAACCATGGCGTCTCTCAGAGCGGCGGGCTGCCTTTGCCAGGGGAAGACGGAGATTGTAAAACAGGGACTCCCGTACTTTCGTCAAAGTGTTTAAATATATTGTAGGGTTTTACACAACTATACTACCTCAAGAACCCTGGCGTCTTCTACATCCTCACGAAACCACAAATTAACATTCCAGAGTATACAGTGATGAAAAAAGTGTGCTACTGGACATTACTCATCCCCCGGCATTTACGGTTTAGTTAAACCCATGTGAGTTAGGGCTTACTCGCGGAAAAAGGGAAAAAAAACTGAATTTTTTTTCAGAACAAGTTAACCTTTGTCTGAGGAATTAACTCTTAAAAATTTAGGGATAAAAGTAATCACCTCCGAGTACCCGGTTGTAACATTTATAATAACCCTACTGTAACTCAGTTTGTCTCCTCTAAATAACTAGATGTCTAATTCTAACACATCCGTTGCAGGTAGTTATTTTTTACCCCTGCCCAGGACTTCCTCAGGCCACTGGTGCTATTAAGCCCAAGTTACTTTGCCAGGGATACATTTTTGTCTATGTAAGGATATTATAACACAAAAAGTATTAATAATTTAGCAGCCAGGTGCCACAGCGCCCTTGTCAAAGGAGATTACTGCCATTGGCACTCCTTATGCACATTTTTATTGCTTAGAATACTATTCTAGCTAAAGGCAGCTCTTATCACTTTTCAGAGGATAATTAATTATAACATTACTCTATGATATGCAAAAAAAAAAGTAAATGCCATATCTTGATGTGATAATTTATATTTAAAGACCCGCGAGTCTCAATTTTTATTAGCTGAGAAGGCGTACTCCGTAAGTTTAATATGTAGGTCTCAAAAAAAACAAATAAAATGAATAAATAATATAAATAACTCTAAAAAAGCAGCAAATGCCAATGTCGCCCATGTCAATGTAGGTTACTGCCATTTAACACTCCCAACGTACATTTTATTGATTTATAATACTATTATAGCTGAAATCAGCTCCTATCACTTTCAGAGGATAAATACTCTCTGGTATGCAAAGAATATATATGCATATCTTAATGATGTGGTAATTTGTAGTAAAGACCCGAGGTCTGATTATATTAGCTGAGAAGCCGTACCCTCAAGTTTAAAGAAGCAGGTCTTAAATTAAAAAAATAATTACTAAATAATATTAATATAACTGCCAGTGCGATTGCTCACGCCCTCAGGGCCAGTCTACTGTATTTGTCCTTACTCATAACCTCGAGTATTATTAAGTGACAACGCAATAGAGTTTTCAACGCACTTCTTTATGAATTTGCAGGGATTTTAACACATTCCTAACAGCCTTTGAGTTCATTTTTTTTCTAATAGCTCAGATTTGAATATTGCTGTAAAGAACTCTACCAATATATTTATGTGCATTATCCTTATAGCATTCTCTTGTTATACCAACCATTATTATTGTGATTCCTCTTTGCTATGTTGTCACGGCAGCCCTCACCTTGTATAGGCATTTTTAAGGAGCATTGCCAGCACCACCGAGAATCTTTAGTACACAATGTTGTAACATGGTTAGGCATATGTCTCTCGACCAGCGCGAGGACGCGATTGGGTAGTTGACCGAGCGATGTTATGGCACTGGATATATTATATGAATGTGTATGATGAAACATATATGTTATCAGCATGTGATCATGTTGGAGGTGTATGTACGTGTGTCTGCCTCTTTCAGCAACACATCTATTATTGTGTTGCTCGGACAAAACTACATCCTCCCTCGATAATGTGACATAGGCATATGTGTTGTTTCTTGGCTTGCATCTTGAGAAGCACGTAGTGTTTTGTGTGTGCTGTGATTAAAGGCCACTTATCTTGTTGATAAGCATGCACACCTGGGGC
>JACEEZ010017258.1:0-15995 GCA_016584305.1 Chionoecetes opilio
GTTTTTTGATGTTTTTTTCCCGCTCTTTTAAATGTATTTAATATTTTTTCCTTTTTTTTTAACCCCTTCCCCTTTTTCCCTTTTTTCATTTTCTTTTCATTTTACATAACCTCTTTGTGTTGTGTGTGTGTATGTGTGTGTGTGGGGTTTTTTGTGTGTTTGGGGTTTTGTTTTTGGTTTTTGTTTGTGTTTTTGTGTGGTGTGGTGTCTGTTTTGTTGTGGTGTGTTGTGGGTGGTGTCGGGTTTTTGTGTTTTGTGTTTGTGTGGTGTGTGTGGGGGTGTGGGTGTGTGTGTGTTGGTGTGGTGTGTGTGTGTAGTTGTGTAGACTCCTACTTCCCCTTAAACCCGCCAAAGGGATGTGAATGTTCATTTTTCATAAGGTGGAAGGAAACTCAGTGACCGCGCCAAGTACGCAATGGTTCCTCCCAGTGTGTACTAATCAAAAAAAACCCACAACAGGAACAAGAAGCCTCGGCCGTAAACGACACAAGTGCAACTGTTGCCTTCTTGTGTCTCTCACAATTAACGAATTTTTTTAAAAAAACTACACTTTATGTGCCCCAAATCGGGGAATAATAAACACATAATTATAAACTCCGCAATTGTTTATATTTATAAGCGTACGTTTTTAAATTTAAATACCAAAAAAGGAAATAATAATAGCAAAATTTTTTTTTGGTTAAAATAACGTCTTTTCATCAAGATGAAAAAACCCCACACCCCACCACACACACACAACACACACCCCACACACACACACACACACAAAACCACACCACCAACCCCAAAACACCCCCACACACACACCCCACAAGGGAAAAACATCTTGTTTTTCGAATTTTTAAATTTTTATGTATGGGAAGCAAGAGGGAAGACAAAGGTCCCGCTGCCGGTGAGATTCATCTCAGGTGTTGTGGTGAATGGAACAGCTAGCGCCCCCCCCTCTCTCTTCCCCCTCTCTCCTCTCTCTCTCTTTTTTTTTTCTCTTTCCCCCCTCTCCCTTTCTCTCCTCTCTCTCTCTCTTTCCCCCCCTCTCTTCCTCATTTTTATTTTTTTATTCTATTCCCGCTATCAGCTCAGTTGCCATGGCCCACATTGGTTTGAAGTTGATGAATTAAGGCAATAATGTTCAAACTAAAGATTCCTCATTCCAAAAAACATTTATCTAAAAGCATTATTCTCTCTCCCCTTCTCTCTCTCCCTCTCCTTTCTCTCCTCCTTTCTCTCTCCTCTCTCTCTCTCTCTCTCTCCCTCTCTCTCTCTCCTCTTCTCCCCTCTTTCCTCTCCCTTTTTCTATTTTTTTTTCTTTTGTCCCTTTTTAATTTTTATTTTTTTTTAATATTAAAATATCCAATTTTAAGGGCCCCAATTTTTAAATTAATGTTAGCAAAAAGTGTTAAAATAAAGAGCTTTTTCTTAAAAAGGACAAAAATCTAAATAACCCTTTCTCTTCTTCTTCTTCTCTCCTCCTTCTCCTCCCCTTCTTCCGTCCTCCTCTCCCTCTCTAATTTTTTTTTTTTTCAAAATCCTCCTCATCCCTTTTTTTTTTTTTTTTTCGCCTTCCTCCTCCCTTATCTAATTTTTCTCCCCCTTCTCCTCTCTCTCTTTCTCTCTCTCCTCTCTCTCTCTCTTCTCTTTTCTCTCTCTCTCTCTTCTTCCCCTCTCTCACTTCTCTTTCTTGGTTTTTTTTTCTCTCTTCTCTCCTCTCCTCTCTCTCCTCTCTCTCTCTCTCTCTCTCTCTTTTTCCTCCTCTCTCTCTCTCTCTCTCTTCTCTCTCTCTCTCTCTTTTTGTCAATTAATATATTTTTTTTTATTTTCAAACAAGTATCAACATCATTCACTGGCCCACATTTGGATAGAAGTTAATGAGTTAAGTCAATAGTTTTCAAAAGCAAAATTGTTTTCTCTTTTAAAGACATCTATCTAAAAGCTTGGTTTTCTCTCCCCTCTCTCTCTCTCTCTCTCTCTCTTTTCCCCTCTTCCTCTCCTCTCTCTCTCTCTCTCTCTCTTCCTCTCCTCTCTCTCTCTTCTCTCTCTCTCTCTCTCTCTTTTCCTCTCCTCTTCTTCTTTTTGGGGGGACAATCAGAGAGGCTTCAAAGGGCAGAAAGCCCCCGGAGAAAAGGGGAAAGAGGGGCGCACACAAAAACACAAAACACACACAAACACCACACACACACACCCCCACACAAAAACCACACACACACACACACACACACACACACACACAACACACACACACACCACACACCCACACAACACACACACACACACACACACACAACCCCCCACCCCTACACACACAACGGAAAGGGAAATATAGAGATAGCGTTAGAAAGATTTTTTAAAAAGTTATTTTTGTCAATATTTTTAGTTTTGAATAGAATTTTAACTGTTTCAGAACTTTATTTTTAACAATATTATAATATATTAGCGTTATTTTTATTTTATTTTATCTTATTTCATATTTTGCCTTTAAATTTTTTTAAAATATTATTTATTTTATCAAATGATTTTATTCTTTCTCTTTTTTTTATCATTGGTTATCACATCAACAATTTTTTTCTCCTCTTTTTTTTTTTTTCCCATTTTCTATACTTTGCACCCTTATTCTTAGTGTTGGGGGAGGCCCACCATCCGGGAAAGGGCGAGTCCCCAAACCCCACTAACACCCCTCCCCATTCATACGGGAGGACACAAATGTTTAAAGGAACCGCCCTTTTTCTCCGCTTCGCCCGAATATCGAATCTGGGACTTCTGGGTTGTAAAACCGAGATCTAACCGAGAAAATACTACAAAGGGAGCACCCAAACAAAAATGTTTTATCTATTTTAACATCTACAATATTGTTTTTTACTAGGCCGAGCTACACTATATGGCCCCGTCTCCATAGCACTTTTTTAACTTTCCTTCTTAGTGCTTGGTTTGGGCCCCATCCCCACCCCCCGGCGGGGGTCAAAACCCCCCGGCTAGCACTCGTTCCCCTTCACGCGGGGTGCATGAGCTCGTTTTAAGGAACCGCCCATCTATCTCCGCTCCCCCCGGGGATCGAACCCAGGACTTCTCGTTGTGAACCGAGATACTAACCATCCTACGGAGTACCCTGTGTGTGTGTGTGTTGTGTGTGTGTGTGGTGTGTGGGGGGTGGTTTTTGTGGGTGTGTATGTGTGTTGGTGTGTGGTGTGACAGAGGTTACGTGTTGAAAAACTAAAGTAAAAGGAAATTTATACATCTATATACATCAATATTTTTTGATCTAGGGTCTGGAATACGTATATATGTATACATACCGTAATGCACACTTTGGCCTCCCCCCTTCCCCAAAGGGAAAAACCGCCCGCCTCCCCTAATGCTCTTTAAAACCCGCCCCCAAACATTAACATTTTAAACCTTTCTTTCTCCCTTTACTTTTTTACTCTTTTTCTTTCATCCCCCCTTTTCGTTTTTTTTTCTAAAATTGAATTTTCCAGCAAACTTTCTTATTTCAAATCTCTTAACCCGCTACCCATTACAACCAATTGATAGAGGGGTGTGTGTGGTGTGTGTGGGGGTTGGGTTGGGGTGGTGTGTGTGGGGTTGTGTGTGTGTGTGTGTGTGTTTGTGTGTGTGGTGTGGTGTGTGTGTGATGTTTTCCATTAACCTATGATCTGGGGGCCCCACGAGCCAGTGCAATCGTCAGTTTTACCCTCCCGGGGCGAGCTTGGAGCCTTATTTCCCCAATAGGGTAATGCTGGGACCTCACACACCACATCCATGGTACCCGGACAATTGCCTCGGAAGTTTTCCCACGAAAAATGTGCCTAGGACAAAGGCCTTCCCGGGCAATGTGCCCTTTGAACAGTTTGCTTACCGGGGCTTATGCCACTGGACATTATGCCCCACAGGACTTATGCCTACCGGAATTTTGCCTAACAACGAACGAGCCTAGCGAACAAATGTTTTATAAACTAGTAAGGGTATTTTTTAAAAGGCATTTTCAACATAAACTTCAATTAAGCGCCTGCTTTGTTTCCCTACAAGATGTTAGCGAACGTTTGAACGTTTTTTTGTCTGCACTAGCGAGGACAGGACGAGATCCGGAAGACTTTCCCGGCTACTTCGATAACCTTTCGAGCTACGTGGATTGGAAAAGTCAGCAGATAAAAAAGACGGGGTGCTTTTTCCCAAGAACTTTGGAAGTCCATGTGAATTTTAAAATGACTTGCTGCACCCAAAAACGGTAGAAGGGGGCACAGAAAACCCCGACCAAAGAGTCCATTAAACACCCAACTCTGGTCGACTTGTAGACCGATTGCGTAAAGAGCAAGCCGGCAAAAATCCTTATCGATCACGCAAAAAGCTGGAGTTGTTTTTCCCCCCAACCAAGAATAAGTACGAAATGTCAATCAACGCCAGAAAACCCCTTGAGAAATATGACACCACCCGGTTCTTGAATATCTTCGTGGCATTGTCACAATTTATAGAATTTCTGACTATGTCCGTCCATTCTAGATAGATTTTTTGGTTTCAAATTAGATTGAAAAAATCTTATATTATAAAATGTTTTTTAATTTTTTTTAATTTTAGACATGAATGACAAAATTTTTATATATATATATATATATATATATATATATATATATATATATTATTTTAATATAATATATAATATATATTATATATATATATATAATATGCATTTTATTACTATATATTTATGTCAACATTCTAATGAATGTAATAAAATAATAATATGATATTAAATATATGAAAATAAAATTGAATGAAATAAAAACGCTGCCCCTATAAGCTGTGTCTGTTAGGCGTGTCGTTCCTTAGGCATCATGTCCATTAGCCATAATGTCCGGTAGGCATGGTGCCTGTAGGCATAATGTCCGATGTCCGGGGGTATAATGTCCGGTAGGCATAATGTCCGTTAGGCAGACTGTCCGGTAGGCACATTATCCATAGGCAAACTGTCCGTAGTCAAACTGTCCTTAGGCAAACTGTCCGTAGGCAAATTGTCCGTAGGCAAAGTGTCCGGCCTCGACATCTACCCCCATCCCCTTGCATAAAGGAGATAGTAACCGCGGGAATTTGTCAATGAAACAGCCCCGGGAGCAGTAAGGATTCGTGCCGGCTAACCACAGAATAAGAGGTCAACGCTATATCCACTTGACCATCGGGACGATGTGTGTGTGTGTGTGTTTTGTGGTGTGTGTGTTGTTTGTGTGTGTGTGTGTGGTGTGGGGTGTGTGTGTGGGTGTGTGTGTGTGGTGGTGTGTGTGTGTGTGTGTGTGTGTGTGTGTGTGTGTGTGTGTGTGTGTGTGTGTGTGTGTGTGTGTGATATTCACCCATGGTCTTCTACACATAAAAGTGTAGAAAGTAAACCTCATAAAAGTTACGTGATGATCGATTTCCAACTAACAAGTGTTGATAAAGAAAAAGATTTAGGCGTTATAATCTCGAAAGATCTCAAACCGAATAAACAAATTATGGAGGTAGTAAAAACTGCAAATAAATTGGTTGGCTTTATTGGACGAACTTTCAGTTTCAAATCTGAAAAAGTTATACTCACTGTTTTTAACTCGCTTGTTCGCTCCCATCTAGAATACTGTGTGCAGTTTTGGTCACCTTATTATAAAAAGGACATAGATAAACTAGAAAAAATACAGTGCAGAGTAACCAAAATGATACCTAGATTGCGTAATAAATCGTACGAAAATCGGCTCAAAGAACTTAACTTATTCCCACTAACAAAACGAAGGATAAGAGATGTCCTCATGAAGTCTTTTAAATCTTCAATGGATTTACGAACGTAGTCCCAGAAAATCTTTTCACGCTAGACCGGTTAGGCTCAACTAGAAACAATGGATTTAAAATAAGCAGGAAACGGTTTGTAACGAACGAAGCAAAGTACTTCTTCACAAACCGTGTTGTAAACGTATAGAATGGGCTGCCGTCAGACGTAGTAAACTCAAATACAATAGAATCATTTAAAAATCGCCTCGATAAAAATTTCATATCAAATCCCCGGTTGTCTCTGTTTATCTCGGAATAATAAATTTATCTCGCGGGCCTCTGATACTTACTCGCATTGCGTAAAATAATTGCGAGTCGCGTCTACACAACCCCTCCCACACGTCTCAGACAGCCCCGAGTAAACGGTCACTACTACAACTTTTGACCTGTGACGGGCTGTGGTTCAGTAAGGGCCCTGTCAGTTAGTGACCACCATCGGGATTTATATACCAGGGGTCACTGCTGCAGGGGGCATTGAAGTGCATGGCGTCCTACTTGGAAAGTGCACTACCGCAGTGGATTGAAACGGAGCTGGGGCCTGATTGACTGCTGCCTCCCAAGAAAACGCTAGGCAAGGCTGCCGCACCACCCTTGAACTTCCACACTGAGCCTACACCAACACTACATTAGACCTCATAACACACACAGATAGCCCCGAGTTAACGGTTACCACTACTACTCTCGATCTGTGACGGGCTGTGGTTCAGTTAGGGTCCTGACAGTTAGTGACCACCATCGGGATTAAGGTACCAGGGGTCACTGCTGCAGGAGGCATTGAAGTGTACGGCGTCCTACATGGAAAGTCCACAATCTGCAGTGGATTGAACGGAGCTGGGGGCCTGATTGACTGCTGCCTCCCAAGAAAGCGCCAGGCAAGGCTGCCGCACCACCCTTGAACCTCCACACTGTGTTCACACGATTACAAAACACACATAACATGACCTATCTATCAAGCACTAAACCTACCCCCACAAACTAGTAGTAGCTAGCCATAGACTACAGCTTTCAACTTTCCTCACAAATTCCATGCAGTTTTTCTATATTTCATGGTATCACTTCTTTTCCGGCCAGCTTCGGCTGGAGGGATGGGTGGGTGGGGAGGAGCCTTCTACTTCCTATCCTTTCTCTCTTATTATCTAGTTAGTGCTGTGTAGTTAAAGCAAACAGCCTTGTAAGGACCTATCGGTCTGTTGCTGTTTGTGTTTCCTTTGTATATTCCTTTGTATACACGCTATCTGGCTCGCGATCGCTAGCTTCACCTTCCCGGTGCGAGCTTGGAGCTCATTATTACCTATCTTTGGGTAATTATGGGACCTACACGCCACACTTCCCTATCCCCTTGCTCAAGGGGGATAGTAACCGCCCGAATTTGTCAGTGAAAAAACCCCGGAGCAGTGAGGATTCGCACCGCATAACATATAATGGAAAGCCAGCACGCTACCAACCTAACCATCGTGCGATGTATGTGTGTGTGTGTGTGTGTGTGTGTGTGTGTGTGTGTGTGTGTGTGTGTGTGTGTGTGTGTGTGTGTGTGTGTGTGTGTGTGTGTGTGTGTGTGTGTGTGTGTGTGTGTGTGTGTGTGTGTGTGTGTGTGTGTGTGTGTGTGTCTGCACGCTAAAATAGTATGTAAGAGATGCATAAAACATATTAAGGACAAAACTTCTTTTTTTTCCTTCATTTCCTTATCTTTCTTTGTCTCTGTCTGTCTGTCTTTATTTATGTCTGTCTGTCTGTCTGTCTGTCTGTCTGTCTCTCTCTCTTTCTTTCTTTCTCGCTCTTTCTTTCTCTTTCCTTCTTTCTTTCTCTCTTTCTTTTTTTCTCTCTCTTTATTTGTCTCTATCATTCTTTTTCTTTCTCTCTCTCATTCTCTCTCATTATCACTGTCCCCCCATCGCTTTCTCATTCTCTCATACCTCTGATTATCTCTCTCATTTTTTCATACTCACTCTCTCTCCTATTCTCTCTCTTTGTTTCTCTCTCTCTGACGATATTTAGGTCCGCTTTGGTCAATGTCCAGTTTGACTTGATTACCATATGCCTTGGGTACCATATGATTTGGGTCCCATATGACTTGGGGACGAAAAGTCTTGGGGATCATTTGACCTTATTACCAATCGTTTCAGTACCAATTAACATGTAACCAGTTACTTTAACATTATAAGGAAACTTAACCTAATCTAACCGTAACCTAACGTAACCGCGAATTTTTGTAGAGCAAATCCCACAGTGGCTGCACCAAACGAGCGAGAACTTGGGAAAAGTGCAGCCGGGGCACGCGAGACACCACAGCCAGCGTACCGTAGGTCACATAATGCAAGGTCGTACAGCTAGCCAGAGCAATGCAAAGGGGAGGAAGGCGATGAGTTGGTCACTTTCAACACGCAGATGCCAACGTGAGTCACTTAGAAACAGAGCCACAAACTTGCGTCACTTTAACACGGTAATGCCAACTTGAGTCACATGTGGGGAAGTTGATCACACATATATATTCGTTCACAATACAAACACGTAACTCTCCCCACTACTTTTCTACCACTATCCGAGTTCACTGTCACTCATTCCATTCACTTCGCACCGCTAGATCTATCCTATTCATTGTCAAATTATTTACTTTTAACCTGCAAACAAACACATGTCACGCGCCGTAAACTTCCGTGAGGAAAACAATCCGCACTTTCCAATGATTTCTATCTGTATTTCATCCACTTTACTTCGTCTTGTGTCATATTCGTTTTTTTCAGACATGTTTGGTAGGGTACGCCGTATAACAGAAATTCTTTTTCTCAACTTTGGCATGCCCATTTCCTATGTTAAATGGAATTCTAAGACGATTTTATCTCCTTCCATTTTTGCATTTGAGCAATTCTTACTATGCAAAATCGCACTTTTTTATGGCACCCTTATCGAATAATCCTTAAATGAGTACGCAGTGTCCAGTTGGTCCTGTGTATTGCATCATGCACCAATATGAGTTCCAAATCACTAGCGTGGTAAGCTCTTTCTGATTAGTTGGTTCATCAGGCACTACATCATAGTGTCACAGCCTCTACGTTGGCCTAGAACGTGTCCATCATGTCCTTCTTAGACCTGAAGCAGGGCATGGTCTCCCGGTGGTGGGCCCGAGCCCGGATGAACCCATCTCTGGCCTGCTGCCCCACCACTGCTGCCGCAGCCTCTGTCACCTGCTTCACGACTCTTTCGGTGCTCTGAGTGTGGATAGAGAACTCCGGAACCTCCTACGGCTTGACCAGGATCTCCTGGATCTGATCCACGGACAGTGAACAGGTGAATGCCGGCTCGTGCACCTGGCGAGGCTGCCAGCTGACCAGTGTCTGCAAGCTGGTGGCCGACAACTTCAGCTTGGGTGTGATGCGAGGTCTTACACTGGTGTCCCCATACTCCTCGCCAGCCCTCAGCTTCAAAATCTGGGTCACGGCGAACCTGCGGTCGTCCTCACTCTGACTCGCCATCAGCGAGAGGAGGACACATTCTGAGTGTGTGAACCATGCTCCTGTCCGCACGTAGAAGGTCACAGCTGTTTGGACCTTCTTGGGCTGCGACCTCATCACTCTGAGCTGCGTGAGGATGTGCTTGGGGCCGTCCTCTAGTCTGTGGTGAACCTTGATGTCGTAGTAGAGTTTGAAGTACACCTGCAGGCAGTACTTGACTAGGATTTCCAGGGTGTTCAGTTCTTTGCCAGTCAGTCCATGCTTTCTGGTCCACATGTACACGAGCGACTGGGCTGTGGTGAGCCATCTGGAGTGGGACACCTTGCCACACTTGATCTCCTGCAGTTCGGACGGGAGAGCGCCACGCTTCACAGCCTGGACCAGGTGGTAGGAGACCTGCTGGTCAGTGGACATGTTGACCAGAATATACTCCGGTATGTCCGTGAGATCTTCACCGCCTGGCACTCCTCTGAACTCTGCGGTGTACTGCATCTCATTCACGCTGGACAGCAGACTGCACACTGGACCCGTGAAGCCAGTGTCAGATGAGGTAGGCCCGTCGATGCTGGTGATAAGGTGGCGCAGGGGCAACTCGTTTGTGTGCAACACGCATATACTCCAGAAGAGCTTGCGTCCCAGCATCTTCTCCAAATGGGCGTGAGTACCACCCTTCCACCCCGTGTTGGCCCTAGTTGAGTCACCTTGCAGTACGATCAGTGAGTCGGTGGAGTCGTATGTCACCAGCAGATCATAGAGAGCCTGAGCCACCTTGAGCGCAGGCTTCTCAGGTGGCACCGGGTCCTCTGGTACAAAGTGCCAAAGGTACCTTCTAGATGGCTCCTCTGTCACTGACACATGCTCCTCCCTGATCAACCTTGGGTGCAGTTTCCCATAGCTGTCGGGCACCATCGCCCTGGTCTTGTCCTTCCTCCCATCGTAACCCAATCCAACTATTTTCGTACCCTGGTGCTTCCCCTGGTCAAGGTCCCTGGCCGATGCCATGGCATCCTGCCTGGCCCTCCTCAGCTTGTTAGGATCGCAGACCAGGTACGACATGTCTGGAGAGAGGTGGCCGTGAGCGATAAGGTCCTGGATGAATCTAGAAGCCAAGGCAGTAGCAGCAGTGGGCGGAACGTCGAACCGGATGCTTGCCAGCGCCAGGTTCCGGACTGGCATTGTGTTTCTTCTTGCAGCTGGCCTGTCCAAGTGCTGCATCACACGGGGTGCCAGGGACCCCAGCCTCTCCCTGGGCAGTCGGTCTACCAGTATGGCAGCCTCCTGTTGCTCCTGCCTCTTTCCTCTGAGTGGCAGTGTGAACGACTCCTCCGTCCCATCCTCAGAATCCTGGTGATCTTCAGCCTGGCCCAGGAACATCTGCTCTTGCAGCTTAGGACGTCTGACCTTTTCATCTTTCTGCTTCTGCTTCTGCAGCTTAGCCTCCTTTTCCAAATGCTTTCTCTTTGCTTCCTTCACTTGTCTATGCGTCTCATTCTTGTCTACCCCTGTCATCATCATTTCACTCTCCTCCCCAACTTTGATCCTCTGGTAGTACAGCCACTCCAGGTCAAAAGTAGGGACTTTGTTGGCCAGGGGGCAGTCACACTGCACGTGTGCTCTCGCGTGGCACAGCTGGGGGTTGGAGCAGTGGGATTCCTGGTCCTTGAGGTGCAAATGAAGCCGTTACTGTAGCGGGGCTAAGCTATGTTTTGCATATAAATATAAAAGTCCATTTTTGCATAGCAAGAAGTGCTCAAACCAAAAAGTTGAAGCGGACAAACCGCCCTTAAAATTCAATTTTACATAAGAAAACACCCTGCAAAATTCGAAATAATCTATAATTCACTGTTCATATGACCTACGGCGTATCCTAATGGTTGGTGCATAATTATTCAATAAAGTTAATAAATAAATGAATATCTCATCAATGCATCAATTATTTAGTTTTATTAGAATTTAGTATGCGATTGTCGAGTTCCTCTTATTGTATCAGCTTGACGCTGTATTATTTTAATCACAACCTGTGTTTCTAATGGATCAAAGAAGTGCTTGGCGAATTATAACGTTAGTATAGACAATCCAGAAAGAAACAAAATTAGCTAGGGGTCTTATGGTAAAAATAACAGCAAAATATTTACACGCCGGTCAAAAGCACCATTTTTTTTGTGAAGAGTACAGGTAATAGTAACCTCTTTCTGAAGGGGTGCCCACTGCCCAGCGAAATCAACTTCCGATGGCCGCCATATTGTATTTTTTCATTATTGCCGCCATGTTGCTGAATTTAGCGAGCTTGGAGAACTACCAACCAAAGTTGAGCCAGGCCTGGCAAAACAAAAACCCGAAGATTTTCTGGCCAACACAGCCAAATGGCATAAAACGTGCCATTTGAGGTTTTTCCAAAGTAAACTGGCTAAGAAACAGAAGCGATTGGAAGAGCATACCAGAAGTACCAGACGTGCCAGCATGACGTGCCAAAAGCAGGAGTACCAAAGTGTGGAGATCTTGTAGCTGAAAAATGGACTGTTCATCATTGAATATATCAGTGATGTGTGAAACAAGTTCTGCAAAAAAATAAAAATCGCCCATTGCGCTTCAAGGATTTGTTTATCTTTATTTGATGTTTTCTTAGAATCACTGCGTACTTTGGAACGGTATCGGCTCCTAAGGTTGTGTTACTAAGTGATTCACGGAGAGATGCCACTGAATGCCTACCTTCTGATCTTTCTATAATTTATGACTGGGGCAAAGCAAACATTGCTTTGTTCAATGCCTCAAAAACCCAATTTCTTCATCTATCTACTCGACAAAACCTACCTGATAATATCTCCTCTTCTTTAATGACGCTCAACTATCCCCTTCTTCTACAATGAAAAGTATTGGACTATCCTTTACTAAAAATCTGAACTGGAAATCTCACATCTCATCTCATGCTAAAACAGCTTCTAAGAAGTTAGGTGTCCTGTGGCGTCTGCGTCCTTCTTTTCTCCCTCCCAGTTGCTTGCTCTCTACAGGTGCCTTATCCGTCCATGTATGGAGTATGGCTCACATGTTTGGGGGGATCTACTCATACAGCTCTCCTAAACCGGATTAGGTCAAAAGCTTTTCGTCTCATCAACTCCCCTCCTCTGACTGACTGTCTTCAATCTTTAAATCACCGCCGCAATTTTGCTTCTCTTGCTATCTTCTACCGTTATTTTCATGCTCACTGTTCTTCTGAACTTGCAAACTGCATGCCTCCCCCCCTCCCTCGACCTCGCTGCACAATGCTTTCTACTCAATCTCATCTCTATTCTGTCCATCTTACTAAAGCAAGAGTTAGTCAGTATCTATACTCTTTCATCCCTTTCACTGGTAAACTCTGGAACTCTCTTCCTGTTTCTATTTTCCATCTTCATACGACTTAAATCTTGTCAAGAGAAGAGTGACAAGACACCTCCCGAACTAAATTGGCCCACCCACTTTTTTTATTCTCTTACTGTCCTCTTTAGAGGGACTGGCAACTAAGCGGGCGTTGTCTTACCTCTTTTTGTTGTGCCCTTGGCCAGTCCTTTATGGCGTAAACAAAACACAAACAAAAAAATCCAGGTGATACTTCGTCTCTTGTGCCATTACATAACTTCCACACAATCTTCCAATAAGCTCTGTGTCCCCCAAAGCTGTCCCCATTTCTCTGATGTTATGGTCGATCTGAAATGTCGTACACTGGTGGAGTTTTCCATCTCTTTGTTCACAGAAAATGCAGACTTCTTTATGATTTACGGATCTTCTGGGTTTCTTTGGTACTCTTGATCCTGGCACGTCATGCTCTTCCAGCCGCTTCAGTTTTTTTAGCCAGTTTACTTTGGGAATGCCTCTAATGGCACGCATATGCCATTAGGCTGAGTTGCCCAGAAGATCTGCGGGTTCTTGTTTTGCCAGGCCTGGCTCAACTTTGGTTGGTAGTTCTTAAAGCTCGTTAAATTCGCGGAAAATATGAATGAATTTTTCATAAACTTCATGGGATTTCCCTTGTAAGATTCTGGCTGGATATTTGATGTCACCACCACCACCATATATAATACACTTATCCCAATTCATCGCGCTATTATGTGTCTTAATACCATTACAGTTCACAAAACTCTGCCTGAAAGAGAAAGAAACATAATAGCTTATTATTCATGTCTTTTGTGTTACATAAAGGTGCTACCATTTCAAAAACATGGCTCTGATGTTTAAAAGTTTTGCTCATATATGAGCAATTTCTTAATAATTCACGACTACATCACCACAAAGGAATCTAAATGGTCTCAAGATTGCTCTCCTCGACCCTGCAAACAAAATATTAGACACCAAAATCTTTAAAATAGCTGAATTGCAAATCAAATTATGACAAAATATTATGCGTGTTATTTTTCATGGCGGTTAAATTGAAAAAATCCAATATGGCTACAACCGGAAGTTGATCGCTTTGGGCACCCCATCTGAAAAAGCTACGTTATTATGACCTGCATTATTAAAAAAAAAAGATTGGTGCTTTTGTCCGACATGTACATATTTTTACCCTTATGCCCCTAGTTAATAGCTTTCCTCATAGAAAGAATACAATAGAGAGTGAAATTAAATTACTTACTTCTCAATCATTAAATTATGAAAAGATCTTCCCTGATTGATACGCAGCATTATACTCCTTCGAAGAACATTATGAATATAAATACTGAACATTATTTCAGCTTGTTAAATCGCAGAATCAAATTTATTGCCTTCGATATTTTACTGGTTGTTGAGATATGCCTCCAAAATTTTAGTTTTCTATGTCTCAATCGCACCTATTTTCTATGACTCTAAAGTAGGAGGGTAGCTCTTGCAATACTCGTTCGCTGCATATGCTGCAGAAGTATACTTTAAACTCTAAATACTCTTTAACTTCATATGATATGCTATATAGATGTAGTGTGATACAGACGAATGAGTAGTTAGCTTCATAGATATATGCGAGGGCGACCTTATCTAGCCATATATATGAGTAAAATAGTTCAACAAAGGAGATATTAGCAGGGTTCTGATGGTGAACGAGCAGGGTTTAACACACAACATTAGCTTCAAGTTAGATACTTTCAAGAAGAAAAATAGTAGCAACTGGTACATTAACATAGTGATAGATAAGTAGAACAACCTAAGCAGTCAGGTAAAGAGTCCCATTCTATAGAGAGGGTTGTATAAGTTCAGCGATGAAGACGCGGGATGGTAGGTAGTGGGTAAGCTGGAGCTACTTTGTATAAACCGCAAAGCTTTTTCCAGACTCCTGTTCTCAAGTTTTATACGAGACGGGCAGCGACAAGACTGGGTGGGTGGACAGTGCCAGGTAAAGGATTCGAGGTACAGAAAGGAGCGACGCTTCTCCATCAAATAGTAATCAAGTCACGCTCAAATGCATTTTCATTGCCATCACAAGATATTCATGGCTTCAACAGGTTTCTTGTTTAGTATTACTGATATATGAGTGTGCCACATTCATTACGACCTCCTGTAGGTGTGGACAAAAACTCTTCCCCTGCTGCTACCTCCTCCTCCTCCTTCTCCTCCTCCTCCTCCTCCTCTGGTAGCTCCAGCATTGATAAAGAAGCAACTCCCCGTCACAACCTCTAACAAATTCGAAATCCTTGCCGAAACGTCAGTAGAAAAGGACGTCAAACTGATCGGGGACTCAATCATTCGTGAGCAACTAGTAGAATTCTGTGGTCGTGATCCCCACCACAGAAAGAGGCACTGCATTCCAGGAGCGTCCCTGGACAACATAGCAGAAGCCTGCGATGAATTAACATATGACGCCGACGCAAACACCCTGATCATTATTCACGCGGGAACAAATGACGTCAAACAAACCAGATCAGAGGCCCTCCTTACTAAATATCGCAAGATGATGAATAAATATAAAGTAAAATCTAGTAAAATCATCATATCTGGTATTCTTCCGAGGATCAATGCGGCAAACAGCTTCTATAACAAGGCCTTCAGCACAAACAATCGTCTCGCAAATCTCTGTAAAGAAGAAGGAGTTGAATATATAAACTTATGGGACCATTTTTATAACCAACCGATTCTCTTCCGAAACGATGGTCTCCACTTAAATTCAGTTGGTTCTGCACGACTCGGTAGGCTACTCAATGACGCGGTAACTAACTACAAATCAAAAAACTCCCAGCAGGTAGAGGTTCCGACAACAACCTAAGCTCTAGTTCCCGTAATGTAAGTTCTCGTTTGCACAAAGCACCAAAATCTAGTTCCCGCAAAGCCCCAACTTCCCATCCCGATATTAAAGCTTGTTACTTTAATGCCCGTAGTATACGTAACAAATTTCATGATCTAGAGGAACTAGTTTATTCAGAACAATACGACATCATCGGAATTTCCGAGTCATGGATAGATACGACCAATAGAGATTTTTTGGCTGAATTTGCGATACCGGGGTATAACTTATTAAGTTCAGAAAGACTTCGAAGAGCAGGAGGAGGTGTATTGTTGTATATAAAGTCCTGCCTTCATCCCCTTGTAGTATCTAAGCACGAAACTGATAACATTAATGTAATTTTCGTTCAACTAAATCGTCATTCTCAAAAAGTAGTAATTGGCCTTGTTTATCGACTCAGCTCAAACAAATACAATTGACGAAGAACTCTATAACAATAGCGGAAATTAGTCTCAAAACGAAAGCGTAAATATCGTGATTTAATATTCCCGTTACTAGTGGGGCGAAGAAAAATCTATAAAACAATAGCGAAATCTAGTTTTTTT
>JACEEZ010017262.1:0-22500 GCA_016584305.1 Chionoecetes opilio
GGGAACCCCCGGGCCCTGGTGGCCCCCACTCGTCCAGGATGGCCTGAAACATCCCAGTCCCCCGCTGTATATTCTCCTCTTCTTCGTCCTCCTCTCTTCTCTCCTTCTTCCTTCCCTCTCTCTGCTCCTCTCTCTCTCTCTCCTCTCCCCCCCTCCCCCCCCCTCTCTCTCTCTCTCTCTCTCTCTCTCTCTCTTCTCCCTTTTTCTCTCTTCTCTCCTCCTCTCCTTCTCTCTCTCTCTTTTCTCTCTCTCTCCCCTCTCTCTCTCTCTCTCTCTCTCTCTCTCTCCCTCTCTCTTCTCCCTCCTCCTCTTCTCTCTCTCTTTTTTTTTTTTCCTTTTTTTTTTTTTTTTTTTTCTTTATATATATATATATATAAAATATAAAAATTATCCCGATTTTTATATATATAATATATATAATATATTATATATATCCTGTATTATAATATTATATATAAAATTATTCCTGTATTTATATAATATATATAATAATATAATTTTATTTTATAATATATATTATATATATTATATATATAATTAAAGTAAAAATATTTAAAATATATTTATATATATTTATATATATATGTATATATAATTATATGTTATAATATGATATAATATATTTTTATATATTTTTATATATATATATATTATAGATATATATAATAAAGGGGGAGAAGGAGGAGAGGAGGAGGAAAAAGGGGGGGGAAAAAAAAAAAAGGGAAAAAAAAAGGGGGGAAAAAATATTATATATATATTTATATTATATATATATATATATCCTGTATATATATATATATATATATCCTGTTATATAATATATTTTAATATATATATTATAAAATTTTTTATATATATATATATTTAAATATTATTTTTCCCGTATAAAATTTTAATTTTATATAATATTTATATATATATTAATATATATATATTATCCTGTATATATATATATATATTTAAAATATATTTAAATTTTATATATATATATTAAATTTCCTTTTTATATTTTATATATATATATATAATCATATTTTGTATAATATATACATATATCCTGTATATATAAAATTAAAATTTATATATATTTATATATTATATATATATCCTTATTTATATATTATATTGTAATATCCGTATGTATATATATATTATATGTATTATTATATTATATATTAATATATGTATTATCCTGTATTTTAATAATAATATATTATATATCCTGTTTAATAATAAATAAAATATATATAATTATATATTATTATATAATATATATATTATATATATAAAAACTTTTTTTTTTTTTTTTACTCAAAAAGGATTGGCCAAGGCAAAACAAAAGAGGTAACACAAACCCCGCTTAGTTGCCACTTGCGATTTCCCTAAAAAGAAGACAGTAAGTGAAAAAAAAAAAGGGGGGTTTGGCCAATTTAGTTCGAGGGGTGTCTTTTTACTCTTCTCTTGAAAAATTTAGGTCGCAGGAAGGTGGAAAAATAAAAACGGAAAGGTTTCAGGTTTCCCTTTGAAAGGGATAAAGAGTAAAGATACTGATTAACTCATGCATTAGGAAGATGGACAAATAGGGATGAGAATGAGTAGAAACTCTTGTCAGCGACCCCGGGGGGAGGGGGGGAGGGCATGCATTAGCAAGTTCAGAAGAGCATGGCATAAAAATAACGTGAAGATAGCAAGAGAAGAAACATTGCGGGGGTGTTTAAAAGTTTGAAGACGTCATCAGAGGAGGGGGGTTTGATGGACAAAATCTTTTGATCAACCCTGTTTTGGAGAGCTGTATTAGGGGATCCTCCCCAAATTTTAAATACCCTACATGGCGGATAAGGCCCCTGACAGAAAAAGAAACTGGAGGGGAAAAAAAAAGGGCGCGCCCACGGAAAACTTAACTTCTTAGAACTGTTTTAGAAGAGTGAGTTGAGTTTTCCAGTTCAGATTTTTAGAAAAGGTGTCCAAGAATGTTCATTGTAGAAGGAATAGTTGAGTGCATTGAAAAAAGGGGGATAGTTTTGGTGGGGTTTTGTCGGTAGTAGGTAAAAAATTTTGGGTTTTTTTGGGGCATTGAACAAAACGGGTTTTGCTTTGCCCCAGTCAAAAAATTATAGAAAGAACAGAATTAGGGCTCGGTGACATTCTCTCCGTAAATCCCTTGGGTTCCTTTTTGATTTGACGTCAAAATAAACGACGTTGAAAAATGCAGGGTGGAATCATCACGAGGATGGTAGGGTTTGATTTTAGAATTAGAAGTTCATTAATGAATAATGAAAGAGAGGGGGTGAGGGGCAGAACCCGGGGGAACCCACTATTGATAGTTTGGGGGGGGAAGAACAATGACCGTCTACGTAGTTGCAATAGAAGGGTTTAAAAGGGAAAAACAAAAAGATAAGGGTATAGAGAAAGGATAGAAACCGAATGGGGGAACTTGGATTTTAAAAGTTTTGTGCCAGACTCTATAAAAACTTTTGATTGTAAAGGGCAGCAGCAAAAGTTTCACCGAAACCCCAAAGTAGTATGACCAAATTCGTTAGGAAAGTAAAAGACGCCAGTGGGGCGATATGCGGTATATCCCCTTTAGGGAAAACCCGTATTACGTCAAAAGAAGATTGTTGCAGATAGATGCTTAAGAATCTTCATATTAAGTATAGATTCAAAACTTTAGAAAGGCGGGAAGAAAAGCTATAGGACGGTGTTTTGAAGGATTAAAAGGGTCACCCTTCTTAGCAGGTTGGATTGAGCAACTTCCGAAAAAGGGAAAAGGTAAGTAGATAGGGCAAGGGGGAAAAGTTTGACCAGGCAGGGTGAAGCCCAAAGCTCATTTTGAGGACAAAGGGGGGGGACTCCGTCGGGACCGTAAGCCATCCGGGGACTATCCCCAAAAAGGCAAAAAAACTCATTACGAAGGATCTTAATAACAGCATAATATAGTCAGAGGGTGGAGGGAAGGGGGGAAAACCCCTTTCATCAAAAAGAGGGGAATTTCAGAAAAGGGTTTTGAGCGAAGAGTTCAGCTTTTCATGATGGGGGGACAGCTGGGGAGCATTGGGTAAAGCATAAGGGGGAAAGATGAAAAAAGAAAAATTGTTGGAGAGCTATTAGAAAATGCCAGAAGTCCAAAGAGGTTCATTAAAAAGATTTTGACATTTTTCATGAATGAAGGGAGTTTTTGGTAATTAAAAAGTAAAGTTTTGGCATAATTACGGACAAAAATAAAAAGGGCATGTTTTTCGGGATTTATATATATAAAATATAATATATATTATATTTTATATAAAAATATATTTTTATAATATTATATATTTATTATATATTATTTATATATTATATTATTTATATATATATATATATTTATATATTATATATTTATATATATATATATTTATTTATATATAATTTATTATTTATAATTTTATATTATATATATTTTTTATATTATATATATAATTTTATAAGATATATATTATTTATATAGATATAATAGAATTAAAATATGGTTGCCCCCTGCTACTGGTAACATGTCCCCCCGTCAACCCCCGCATGGTCGGATCGGTCGGCACTAAACCGGCTACCCCATTTGGTTCTACCAGTGAGGAGGGTGTGCGGGACCCCGATGGGACTAGAAATAAGACCATTTTAAAAAGGGCAGATAAAACTCACTATTAGTCAATGGAAAACCGCCCCATATGGGTTAAATAGGGGCAGCCGGGGTTAATCCCTACAGGGGGTTCTGCCCCTGGCCCGGGAGCAGAAAAGCCAATCCCGGAAAAGGGATTGTTTGGGGGTTTTTGCGACCCCCTCCCTGAAAAAACCAAAACTTGCCACAAACAAAATAAGGTAGGGTCGGGGGCGTGGAAAACCGCCCCCCCGCCCCGGGTTTTGCCGGGGGCCCGCCCATGCCCCCCTCCATCCGCCGGGGGGGGGGGGGGGGGTCTGCTTTGACGGTGGGGGCAACCCCTCGGGAATCCGGGCCCAAAATCGAGGGGGAAAACACCCTGGGATAAACCCCGAGGGTTCTTGTGGGGGCTGGGAACGTTTGACCTCTCAGACATCGTCGCTACCTCTCTTATCGGGCGAGCTAGCAGCTGAGGGTGGATATATGGGCTCTGAGACGGGGGGCCCCTGGCAGTGGCGAGACTAGCCGGGGGGGTTCACCTATTATGGCCCGGGCAATGAGCAATGGCGACCATTTCCGGGGAGGCTATAGGTCTCCACCCCTGCAGCCTCATTTTTGAGGTTATGCGGTTGTGAGCGTAAAAGCGGGTGAGGATAAAACACACTCTGGGTTTTTCATGTTCTTGTTGCAGTGTACGCCCCTCCCGGGGGCGAAAAAAATGAAGAAAGGAGTGTTCACGCCAAACTCGCTCTGTATTAGACCCGTGTCCCCCTCGGGACACACTATTTCTTGGGGGACTTCAAAGCTACTACTGGGACTTGAAGATGGTACGAGTTATTGTTGGCCCCATGGCTCCGGACCAGAAAAAATTAACATTCTCGCTTCTGAAATTTTTCAAGGTCCGAACGTTGGAAAATTTCAGGTTCTTGGTATCCGAGACCGAGCTGCCCCCGTGGACATGGTATAGTAATGCGGAGGGGGTAGCAAAGGGGATCGACCACGTCCCCATTAGACTCGTTGGAGATCTTCCCAAAATGCAGGGTTTAAAAGGAGTGCTGAGTTTTTTGAAACAGATCACAGGCTTTTTGTGACACTTAAGCTTTATGTAAGTCCCGAAAATCTCAAAGGTAACCTCTGTTTTCATCTTGAGAAACTGAAAGGCTTGACATGTCCCATATATGCGGTGGCAGTCTCAAACGGTTTGATGTCTCGGTGCCCTCGAGGGCCCTGTAGAACTGTGGGATCCTTTAAACGTAAACTCTACAGGCTGCCAAGGAGTGTATGGGGGACGACCCAGGTCAAGGCGTGGTTTTTTCTCGACGGAGACGCTGGAAAAATCGAGGGAAAATCGCGCTGCCCCCGGCTGGGTGGGGAAACCCGGACCCACAGGCTCTGTCACGCCGGGTAAACCCTCCTGGGAGAGACAAGGAGAGTATTTTGGATTCTCGCTGAGGATTCGAGGGGCATTTTTAACGCTAATGCCTCCGACCCGCCCACCCAGCCGGGAAACCCCTTCCAAGTCTCCACTCGGGCGAGTGCTATTTGAACAGCAGATGGGGGCCTCGTGTCGGGAAGGAGGGAGAGGCTCGTTAGGCTGAGTACTTTGGGGAGTTTTCACGGTACCCCCCAACTGACGCTTCACACCACTGGGTTACAGCAGTGGATGCCCATCCCCCATTGACGAAAAACCCCACCCCTCTTGACGAAGTCAGAGAAGCGTACAAATTGAGGGGTGGAAAGGCACTGGGTTGTAATATCAGTGCGGAGCTCCTGAAACTGGGGGGAGGCCATGATCCGCGGGTTCATGCGTCCTGACTGCCTGTGGCAATCAGGTACCCTTTCCCCCTGACTGGAAAAAGGGGGGTGGTCGTCCCTATCTGGGAAAAGGGGAAAAGGGGGTCGTCAGACTGCAAAAATTATCGCGGATTTTCACAGCTCACGTGCCAGGCAAGGGCTTGCCCATCTATTGCGACACGGATCCGCACATCTGGTGAAGCTCAGAACCTCAGCAGTCTGGGGTTTACGCCTGGTAAGTCAAAAACAGACCCTATCCTACGCTTTCGTGTCCGGTGGAACGCCGATGTGAGTTTTTGACAGGGGATGCGCAACCTATGTTGATCTCAAAAAGGCGTTTGACTCAGTGCATCGTGAGTCATCGGGATCTTAGAAGATCCCCAAATGACTGCAAAGCGGTCCCGCTGAAAACGCAGAACTGCGACTTTGCGGGATTTCCCGCAAAGGGCTATTGGTTTGATGAATGGGCTGTATTTGGAAATGAAGTGCTGTAAAATGTGGAGCGTGTATCCAGCTTCTTTCCTCTTTAAAACAGGAGTGAGGCAGGGTGCGTCCCTTTCCCCCCACTTTCAACATTTTATGGCTGGGTATTGGGCAAAGTTTAGATCAACGTGATTGTGGACATCCCTCGACAACACCCCGACACTGATTGGTTTTTTTTCCCTTTTCTGAGTCGTTGGAGGTCCTGGGGGCTCTCGGACGCTCTGAGGAAAGCAAAACCTTTGGATTGAGGGCTCCTGGGGTTAAGACCAAGGGCCCGGTGTTTGGAGGCTTTCTAGATAAAGTACAGTCTGTTCATGCGTGCGGCGAGGGCATTGAGATCTTGGGGAAATTTACTACCTTGGTACGAGTCCCTAATGACGGCGGGTCACTCAAGAATCTTACGGGGGATTGGCAAGCCCACGGTGTTATGGACTCGCTCAGCGGAGTATTTGGCTTGTCAGTACCCGTGGGAGGGGACAAAAACCGCTCTTCAAATCGCTTGTGATCCCCGCTTTTCTTATGGTTGTGAACATGGGCACTAAAAAAGCAATTGAAAGACGAATCGATGCTTTTGGAATAAAAGTCTTTGCAGAAACATGGGGTTCGCTGGGGTGATTTCTGTCAAATGAGCGATTGCGCCGTGAGACTGAATCGAGGGCCCATTACTGCATATCCGCAGCGCCAACTTCGGCTTATGGGCTGTGGGGACGCTCCCTGAAACGATCGGGATGTATCTGAAGAGACAATACGGCCTGGAGGGGGCCCAAAGGGGGGGGCCCCCAAGGTCGTGGCTGGGGCAAGTTGATGTTTCTTGTCGAAGTGCTTGGTATGGGAAAGGAGCCTGCATGGAGACTCGCGCGTGGGACCCCCGGGATGGGGGTCGTTGGTGGGCGAGGGACATATATTATATATATATATATATATATATATATATATATATAATATATATATTTTAAAATAATATATTATATATATATATAAAATATAAATTATATAAATATATATATAATATTATATTATAATATAATATTTTTATATATATTATATATATATATATATAAATTTCTTCGTGCCTATACCCTGTAAGCAGTGACCTCCCGTGTTTATTGGGAGGCCCTGGGGCTTTTTTTGGGGGGGGGGGGGTTTTTTTTTTTGCCCTCACCCCTGGTGGCGCAGGCAAGTTTTTGCATGATTTTCTATTACGGCCAGTGATTTATGATTCTGAATTGTATATAATTTTATATATATATTATATAATAATATATATATATTATATAATATATATATTTTATATATTTAGTATTATATATATTTTTATATATATTACTAGCCGCAAAGCCGCCCTCCCGGGGGACTTTTGGCTAGCTCCTGCGGAGGGTATGGGGGGCCAAAAGGCCCACCATGTATTTGGGGGCTTCGGCCCACCAAACTGGGCCTCCAGATAGCCCCTTTTTAATTTCCTGAAATCATGATTGAAATGATGTATTCCCCCCACCCATTCACTCACCCATTACCCCACCCCCCCCCCATTCACTCACCCCTTACCCATCATCTCCCACCCATTCATCACCCATTACCCCTCACCCCCACCCATTCACTCACCCCTTTCCCATCAACCCCCACCCTTCACTCACCCATATTACCATCACCACACACCATTCACTCACCCATCACCCCCCAACCCATTCAATCACCCATTACCATCACCCCCCACCCATTCACTCACCCATTACCCCTCACCACAACCCATCCACTCACCCATTACCCATCACACCCCACCTATTCCTCACCCATCACCATTCACCTCCCAACCCTTCACTCACCCCATCACCCCACACCCATTACCCATCACCACAACCATTCATCTCACCCATTACCCAATCACCCTACATCAAGGTTCTTCAATTCTCGCAACCCACTTTTGTTTTCACAATTCTCGCAATAGGTGCTAAAAAAAAAAACAAAAAAGTGATCGGAATCATCTCATAAGTGGGCTATGACCTTCCCCTGGTCAACCTGATTCAAAAATGTGCCATATGAGGTGTTTGCGCTACGGGGGGCGGAATCTATCACCAACACACACACACAGACAGACAGACAGACAGACAGACAGACAGACAGACGACACACTTTCCGCTTATATTATTATAATATATATATATATATATATATATATATATATATATATATATATATATATATAACTATATATATATATAATATACATATATATATATACATATATATATATAAATTATTACTATATATATATATATATATAACATATATATATATACATATATATATACTATATATATATATATATATATATATATATCATCTTATATATATATATATATATATATATATATATATATATATATATATATCTATAATAATATAAGCGAAAAAGTGTGTCTGTCTGTCTGTCTGTCTGTCTGTGGTGTAGTGTGTGTGGTATAGTTCCGCCCCCCGTGGCGCAAACACCTCATATGCACATTTTTGGAATCAGGTTGACCAGGGGAAGGTCTCAGAAAGCCCACTTATGAGATGCCCTCCGATCACTTTTTTTTTCTTTTTTTTTTCGCAGCCTATTGCGAGAATTGTGAAAACAAAAGTGGGTGCGAGATTGCGGAGCCTTGATGAGGGTGATGGGTAATGGTGAAGTGAAATGGGTGGGGTGATGGGTAATGGGTGTGGGTGAGTGAATGGGTGGGGGTGATGGCGTGTGGTGAGGGAATAGGTGGGGGGTGATGGGTAAATGGGTGAGTGAATAGGTTGTTGTGGGATGGTAATGGGTGAGTGAATGGGTGGGGGGTGATGGGTAATGGTGGCCGTGAATGGGTGTGGGGGTGATGGGTAATGGGTCTGAGTGAATGGAGTGGGGGACGGTGATGGGTAATGGCCGTGAGTGAATGGGTGTGTGGTGATGGGTAATGGGTGAGCTGAGTGAATGGTGGGGGGTTGATGGGTACATGGGTGAGAAATGGTGTGTGGGATTGAGGGTAATGGGTGAGTGCAGGTGGGGGGTGATGCGGTAATGGGTGACGTGAATCGGGTGGGGGGTGATGGGTAATGGGTGAGTGAATGGGTGCTGTGGTGATGGGTAAGGGTGAGTGGAATGGGTGGGGTGTGATGGGGAATGGAGGGAGTGAATGGGTGTTGGTGATGGGTAATGGGTGACGTGAATGGGTGGGGGGTGATGGGTAATGGGTGAGTGAATGGGTGGGGGGTGATGGGAAGGGTGTGTGGTGATGGGTAATGGGTGATGTGAATGGGTGGGGGGTGATGGGTAATGGGTGAGTGAATGGGTGGGGGGTGATGGGTAATGGATGTGAGGTGGAAGGGGTGTGTGGTGATGGTTAAGGGTGATCCGTGACATGGGTGGGGGTAATAGTGTGAGGTGACATGGGTTGGGGGGGTGCTGGGTAATGGGTGAGTGAATGGACGTGGGGGGGATGGGTAATGGTCCGTGAGTTGAATGGCGTGGGGAATACATACATTTCATATCCATGATTTCAGGAAAAGTTAGTGGAAGGGGCTATCTGAGAGAGTCCAGTTTGGTGGCCGAAGGCCCACCAATAGCCCTCCGCAGGAGCTGGCCCAAAAGTCCGCCGGAGGGCGGCTTTGCGGCTAAGTAATATAATATAATAAAGATAACCAAATACCTGAAACATAAAAACTCCCTTGCATGGTTGTATAATATACTCTTCTTTTATCTTTAATATCCCTTCCTTCCACCTTTCATAGGTCGAGGGGTGTTTGTTGGATATTGGGGAGCAGGATGGGGGGGGGGCAGTGGTGGTGCAGTGGGCCGCAATGATCTTGAAGAGAGGGAGAGAAGAGGGAGGGTGGGGCAAAGGGCTAAGCGAGAGGGAGTTGAGGGTGTATTATATCCAACCCACCGGGGGAGTGGTTGGGAAAAACAATATAAGGAAGCAATATGTGGAAAATAGCTTATCCTATTAACTTCCCCTCCCTCTCTCCTAAGGCACTTTATCATATTAGAAAAAACGTTGTTTTGTCTCTGCGTTTTGTTCCTTTTTTGTTTATCAGTCACGCGCCCCATCTCTCTCTCTCTCTCTCTCTCTCTCTCTCTCTCTCTCTCTCTCTTCTCTCTCCTCTCTCTCTCTCTCTCTCTTCTTCTCTATCCTCTCTCTTCTCTCTCTCTCTCAAACACACCACACACACACACACACACACACAAGGAGGCCCAGGAAGAGGGAAAATTCATATACACGGCACGTGAAAAAAAGAAAACAGAACGGCCTTTAGAAATGGCAAGGCAGCGAACGACATGATATAGAATTCTCGTTTACATTCTTTCGGTCATGGGACAAGTTGTGCCATAAAGAATGAAATGTATTATTGGGCGAGGCGGGAATGTACTATATGTCGGGCACAATAGGTACCGTGATAAAGAGAGAGAGAGAGAGCGAGAGAGGAGAGAGAAGGAGAGAGAGAGAAGAGTGAGACGAGAGATGAAGAGAGCGAGAGATGAATGAGAGCGAGACGATGATGAGAGAGAGAGAGAGAGAGCGAGAGAGAGAGAGATGAGGAGCTTATGAGAAGAGAGAGGACGAGAGAGAGAGAGAGGAGAGAGAGAGAGAGAGAGAATGATGGAAAGTGAGACAGACACAGGACGTATATACAGACAAAATAGAATACGTCAGACACACAGACTTCAGACAGGAAGACAAAGTTTTTTTTTTGTTTTTTTACGTTGGAGCCTATAGCGCCCTGTCAGTATTTATTCTTTTGAGGGATCAGGTGGTTGAACCTTGCACATTTCGGGGGCATGATGGTTTTGCCTCAGCCCGGTAGTGGCGCAGGCTCGATTTTTTATAGTGACATCTGTGATATATAGGTTAGAGATCCCGTTTTCTGTGATGTTTCGATCCTCAGTCAGGATCATGCTGCCACCTGGTGCTCCCTCCGCCGCACATGTAGTCGCAGTCGGAAGAACAGGTATGCCTCATGCGGGTTTGTTTCTTCGGCAACTCGGCGATGGATTTGGGCAGTTGTTCCTTGGTCTACTTGAACTCGGGACTTCTGCCCACCTACCAGGCACTTGTCAAAACCGTAAATTAATGAGGGTTGAAAGAGTTGTCCCCGGCAGGATTCGAACTCGGGACATCAAGCTGCCCACTCCAAGATGCTAATAACTCGGCCACTGCCTCCCCGAACAGGTAAAGGTGAACAGGCATAAATGGACAGATGCAGACTAGTACACAGAGCTATACAGATAAGAAACAGTTGAATAGATAGCCACAGACACGCACACACACTCATACAGCCTGGCAGGTTGACAGCACGTTAAAGTCATATTAAAACTACACATAAGTATTTTCCCGTCTATAAAAATTATTAAAATTTATGATAAGCTTGAAATGATGAACATTTGCATTTGGAATGGATTAAGTAGCAATAGTATAGTAGTAGTAGAAGAAGTAAAAAAACAGTATCTTTTAGAATTGGTAGATACAGTTTCAGTAAAATTTTGTAATCTGTGATTATTTTGAAATTAAATTAACATTAAACTCACACACCACGCACGCACGCACGCACGCCCCGCACACGCACGCACGCACGCACGCACGACGCACCGCACGCACGCACGCACGCACGCACGCACGCACGCACGCACGCACGCACGCACCACCACAACACCCCACACACCAAACACACACACACAACACCACACACAACACACCCACACACACACACACCCCACACACACACCACACCCCACCACACAGACACAGACACAGACACAGACACAGACACAGACACACACACACACAAAACACACACACACTTTTAAAGAGCGACGATCAACAACTCCACGGGATGACTTTTTGACTCTTTAGCCTGCCCTTCCCCTTCCCCCTCTCCTACAACAAGCACAGGAAAAACATGAAAGGCCGGGCCTCTATTTGGTGTGTCACACAAACATGTTTTTGCACCGTTGATCTTTTTATTATTTCATTTTTACTTTGCTAGCATTAAACATGCGATACATATTCATATGTATAATTGAACATACCTTTTCTTATAATTTGAATTTTAAGAATCAGTGAGTTACATGAGAACATAAGGAACATAAGAAAAATAAGGAGACTTGGTCTAATCCCTTATTTGATATATACTTTTATAATTTCTACTGTTTCTTTTCATGCTTAGTGGGTTTTTAATGGATATATGGTTTCCTTCTTTTTCTTTGTAACATCTCGGTAACCTTCCCGTGGTTTCATCGGCCGATTTTCAAACATGGATTAGGGAGAGTCCAACATGGAGCTTCCTGTTAGACACACGTGGAACCAATTTCCCCTCAAGAACGCGTTTTTTTAAACACCAATACCGAGAGCTAACATGGTCTTAGGTTGATCCACCGCTATACCACTCTGCGCCTGGGTTGGCAGCCCTAAACCAGGGAAATATTTTGTTGTGAAGACGATGGTGGAGGAAAACCCTTTGTCTCCGCGTCTGCTAAACCCAGAATAACAAAACAACACACCATACCAAGCCACCCGGGAAATCCAGACAAAAGACAGCTAAAAAAACATATATATGAATTTATAAAAAATAGATATATATATATATATAAAATATGTTTATAAAATCATATATGGTCTATTAGCTGTCTTTTATATATTTATTTTATATATATTTAATTTTAATATATCATTTATATACATTTATATATATATAAATATATATATATATATATATAATATATACATTTATATATACATTTATATATACATTTATATATATATATATATATACAATTTATATATATATATATATATATAAATGTATATAAATGTATATAAATGTATATATATATATAAAATATATATATATATATATATATAATATATATATTATATATTATTAAAAATATATATTTTATAAATATATATATGTATAAATATATATATGTATAAATATATATATGTATAAATATATATATGTATAAATATATATATGTAAATAAATATATGTATAAATTATATATATATAAAATTTATATATAATATATATATATATATATTATATTTTATAATAAAATATATATAATATATATTTATATTATTATATATAAATGTATATAAATGAAATATATATATATAAATGTATATATACATATATATATTATATTATATTAAAACACATATATATATAATATATATATATTATATATAAATATATATATATACATATATATATATAAAATATATATATATTATAATATATATATATATATATATATATATATTTTAAATATATAATATAATATATATATATATATATATATTATAATATATATACAAGCGCTTGTGGGCCCTTCGGCCCCATGTATTTATTTTTGTAGTAGTAGTATATATTAGAAAAAACATGTGATTGAAAAACTCCAATCGTTTTGTTGCTGTCGTTGGTCACTGATCAAAGTGCCTCGGGGTAGACCACGTTCCGTGTGATTCCAAACCTTTGTGTTCCGTGTGATTCCAACACACACACACCACACACGCACACAAACGTCCCTGAGTCTACTGAGTTGTGGAATGCGGCAAAACGTACCGCAGAGTTTTTCCTGTAATCTAATACGCCTAAAGTTTTTTTAGCCCAAAAACCTCCTTTCAAAATGATACAATCGACATGGGACCAAGCCGCTTACCACCTACGATGTATTTCCGATTTTTTGAGCCTACTTCATAAAAATTGAATTTACAGTTTCGGCTACCCAAAACAGACAGACACACACATAGACAGACACACGGCTACTCCTATAGTATATTAGATATATACATATATATATATATATTTTTTACATCACAAAGGACTGGCCAAGGGCAGAACAAAAATGGGTAACACAAAGCCCGCTTAGTTGCCAGTCCCAATAAAGAAGACAGTCAATTCATAAATTATATTGGAGATAAGAGTTTTGGGTATAGGATTTTTATATTTGAAATGTAAATCTATATAAAGATCCTATACCTAAAACTCTTAGCTCAATATAATTTATGAATTTGATGTTCGAGTTGTAAGGCTCGATACATTGGCGAGACTTCGAGAAATCTAAAACCTTAGGTTCGCAAAATATAAAGGTGTTTCTGTTCGTACTGGCCCGAGCTATTTCTTCCCCTTCTCAATCTACAATACGTTCACACCCCCATGATTTGATCACCCATTCTCTATTTATGATTTTAGAATTTATCAAAGGCAAACTTCTCTAGTGATACTAAAATTATTAGAATCCATACACATCAAGCACTTGTCTCCTGATCTAATAATCAAGTCACCTCATGCCAATTACATATACTCAAATGATTATCACCAGTTTCGATCGTCCGACTCTCGTTCCGATCGCCTCATAGGAACCGAAATACTACCTGTAATATTTCGTTCATTCATTTCTCTGCCAAACCCAGACAGCATACACTTCAAGGTTTGTTAAATTATAAAATTATGTTTATAGTTTATAGATAATATAGGATTATTTTATTGTTTAATTTTTTTAGATGTTTTGCTTTTAACAGTTTTAGTATCTTTTAACGAATATAATACCAATTTAGCCTGATGATGCCAAGTGCCTTGGCGAAACCCTTGCACGCACACATAAAGAACCCGAAGAAATGACGAGTGTTTTTGGGGGCCCTGAACATCCTCATGTATCAACTTAACCATAAGTATATATATATATATATATTATATATATATAATAATATATATATATATAATATAATATATGAAAATTTCTAATGGTTTTTCCATTGTTAAAAACTGTGCACAAAAATGCATGTAAAGTTTGGCAACACCCGCCTCCTCGGTCAGGCGCCGGCGGAAGAATACAAGGATACTCTTCTCTCCTTCCCTCATTCCATCCTTTCCTCAAATTCAGGGGTTCCCAAAGTGGCCAGTATCTACCCCCAGGGGTCGATGAGAGCTTTCAGGAGGTCAATGAATGCCTTGGGGGTCTAAATCAATCAATCATTGTGGACATACGCCGGGGGGCGGTTCGCCTCGCCCACCCTACGACGCCACTCCCGGGGGTCACCACGCGCGAGTCCCATGCAGGCTCCTTTCCCAAAACCATGCAGCTCCGACAAGAAACACCCAACTGCACGAGCCTTGTGGACCCCCCCTTGGGCCTCCTCCCCCGCCGAATTGTTCATACAGATACAACCCGATGGGAAGGATCGGTTTCAGGGTAGCGTGCCACATGCCCATATAGCCGAAGTTTGGGGCTGACGGGGCTATGCAGGTAATAGGCCTCGATTCAGTCCACGGTTGCAATCGCTGATTTGACACGTAATCATCTCAGCGATACCCCATAATTCTGCGAAGACAGTTATTACCAAAGGCATCGACTCGTCTTTTCAAGCCCCTATTTTGGGGTCCTTGTCTCAAAAACCGTAGAGTAAGACAGGGATCACAGGCGACTTGAAGATCCGGATCTTTATCCTCCTGCACAGGTACCGACAGCGCCAAAAAATCCTGCTGAGCGAGTCCATAACACCGTGGGCTATGCCAATCCGCCGTAAGACTTCTTGACGTGACCCGGGCCCTCATTATGGACTGCGCTACCAAAGGGATATAAAAATTTCCAAAATCTCAATGTCCTCGGGCCCCACGCATGAAAAAGACTGTCCCGTTTCACCTAGTAATCCTCCAAAAACCTGGACCTTGGTCTTAAGCCAGGAGACCACAAGTCCTAAAGGCTTTGCCTCCTCGTGCAGCGCCTCGAGAGCCACCAACCCGGACCTCCAGCGACTCAGCAAAGATTACTGCATCATCGGCAAAAAAAAGATTAGTGATCGTGGGGTGATGCCGAGGGATGCTCCACAATCACTTTGATCTACAACTTTGCCCAATACCCAGTCCATACAAATGTTGGAAAAGTGATGGGGCAAGGGCGCACCTTTCCCCACTCCCGTATTAACAGGAAAGAAAGCTGGATACACCTCCCCCACACTTTACAGCACTCTCAGTCCCAGAGTACAGACCAGTCATCAAATCAATAGTCCTTGCAGGAATCCCGCTAAGTCGCAAAAGATCCCAAAGTGACTCACGATGCACTGAGTCAAAACGCCTTCTTGAGATCAACATAGGCTGCAAGCATCTCCTTTCGAAACTCACGTCGGCCGTTCCACCAGGACACGAACGCTAGGATACGGCCCGGGTTGTTGACTTACCGGGCTGAACCCGGGACTGCTGAGGTAACTGATGCTTCAGCAGATGACTGCGGATCCATGTCAGCAATAGATGGGCAAGGACCTTGCCTGGCACGCTGAGCAGTGTAATACTGCGGTAATTGTTGCAGTCCTGACGGTCCTCTTTCCCTTTCCAGATAGGGACGACCAGCCCCCTTTTCCAGTCAGGAGGAAGGTACCTGATTGCCACACGGCAGTCAGGACAGCATGCAACCCCCCGGATCATGGCCTCACTCCCAGCTTTGAGGAGCTCCCACTGATATTACAAAAACCAGCTGCCTTTCCACCCCTTCAATTTTCCTACAGCCTGTCTGATCAAGAGAGGGTGTGGTTTTCGTCAATGGGAGGATCGGCATCCACTGCCTGTAACTCCGTGGTGTGAAGCTGCTCAATTGGAGGGTCCACCGTGAACAACTGTCCAAAGTACTCAGCCCAACGAGCCCATCTGCATCGGCATCCGCTGCCCGTAACCCAGTGGTGTGAAAGCTGCTGAATTGGAGGGTCCCAGTAAACAACTGCCCAAAGTACTCAGACCAACGAGCCATTTGTACATCCATGTCCGACACAAGGCGCCCCTCTTCTGCTCGAATAGCACTCGCCCGAGATGGGGGACTTGGAACGGAGCTTCTTTAGGGCTCGGTAGGCGGGTTTGGAGGTTATTAGCGTTCAAATGGCCCTCGACATCCTCAGCGAGGCTCTTGACATACCTCTCCTTGTCTCTACCCAGGAGGGTTCTAGTCCGGCGGGGACAGAGCCCTTGCTGGTCCTGGTTCCCAGCCAGCCTGGCAGCAGCGCGGGCTCTCCTCGATTTTCCCCCAGCGTCTCGGTCGAGACAAAACCACGCCTTGACCTCGGGCGCTCCCAATACACTCCTTGGCAGTCTGTAGAGTTTCACGTTTGAAGGTATCCCACAGTTCTACAGGGGGCCTCGAGGGCACCGAGCACATCAAACCATTTGAGACTGAGACTGGCGTCTAAAGGGAGTCGATAAATGCCTGGGTAGCCAAAAGTGGTCCGAATACCAGGAAGAATAAAGTACCGAAAAAAATACACGTAGTTTTGATTATCTAAAATTTTTTCCCCGGGGGGGGGGAAAAAAAAACCCCCCCTAAAAACCCCGGGGAAACTGGGTTTTTTTTTTTCCCCCCCCCTTTTTTTCGGGGGCCCGGGGCCCCCCCATCAAAAGGGCCCCCCTTTTTGGGGCCCCCCTTTTTCCCCCCCAAAAAAAACCCCGGAAAATAAAAAACCCCCCTTTTTTTTCCCCTTAAAATTTTTTTTTTTTGGGGTTTAAGGAATTTTTGGGTTTTTTTTGGGGGGACCCCCCGGGGGGGGGTTTTTGGGGGTTTTAAAAACCCCCCCGGGGGGGCCCCCAACCCCTTTTTCCCCCCGGCCCAAAACCCAAAAAATTTTAAAATTTTTTTTTTAAAAAAAAATTTTTTAAAATTTAAAAAAAAATTTTTTTTTTTTTAAAAAAAATTTTTTTAAAAAAAAATTTTTTTTTTTTCCCATTTTTTAAAGGGTTTTTTTAAATTTTTTAAATTTTTTAAAAAAAATTTTAAAATTTTTAAAAAATTTTTTTTAAAAAAATTTTTAAAAAAATTTTTTTTTTTTTTTTTTTTTAAACCAAAATTTTTTTTTAATTTTTTTAAAAAAAATTTTTTTTTTTTAAAAAAAAATTTTTTTTTTAAAATTTTTTAAAAAAAAATTTATTTTTTTTTTTTTAAAAAAAAACCCTTTTTTTTAAAAAAAAAATTTTTAAAAATTTTAATAAAAAAAAAAAAAATAAAAATTAAAAATTTAAAAAAAAATTTTTTTTTAAATTTTTTTTTAAATATTTTTTTTTTTTGTTTTTAAAAAAAAAAATTTTTAAAAAAAAAATTTTTTTTTAAAAAATTTTTTAAAAAAAATTTTCCCTAAAAAAAAAAAAATTTTTGGGGTTTTTTTTCCAATATAAAAAAAATAAAAATTTTTTAAAAAAAAATTTTTTTATATATAAAATTATATTTAATATATTAAAAAAAAAAAAAAAATATATATATATATAAAAAAATATAATATATATATATATATATTTTTTTTAAAAAATATAATTTTAAAAATTTATATATATTTTTTTAAAATTTAAATTTTAAAATTTTTTTTTTTAAATTTAAGGGGGGGCCCCCGGGGGGGGGCCCCCCCGGGGGGGTTTTTTTTAAAGGGGGAAAAAAAATTTTTTTTTTTTGGGGGGGCCCTTTTTTTTTTTTTCCCCCCGGTTGTCCCTCCGCAGCACTTGTATTTCCCGTCGATGGAACAGGAATGCAGCGCGGGTTGCTTCGGCCAGTCGACGAAAGGGAAATTTTCAGTTTCTCCTTGGCGGGACTTGCCCCGGGACCTTGTGGGTCATCCCCCCCCCAGGTCTTTTCGGGCCCCCGCTAAAATGGCCCCGGGAAAAAGTTGTGTACCCGGTGGGTTTGAACTCGGGGGGCATTGAGTCACCCCTTCCCAAAACGCAAACCTTCGTCGGCCACCGCCCCCCCTTTTATTTTATAATATATCCTAGCAATTTTCTATCTATCCATCTACCCCTATCTATAATCTTCTTTATATATATATAATTATTTTATATATATATATAAATAATTTATTATTATTTATATATTATTTAATTTTTCTATATAATTATATTTATATTATTTATTTTTTTTATAATATATATATATGATAATATTAATATATATTATATATTACAACAAAAAATCATATATACGTCTTCTTTAGGGGGACGGCAATATACGGGCATTTTGTTACTTTTTTTTTTCTGCTTGCCCTTTGGGCCATTCCTTAATATTTAAATAAAATAAAACCACACACCACCCCACACACACACACACCCACACACACACACACGCACACACGTGTCACACACACCCACGTGACACACACACACACACAACAAAACACAACACACACCCACACACACCACACACCCCCCCAACACCCACCACACACACTAGGTTTGGGCCAGAAAAGGGTTATTTTAAAAGATTTATACTAAAAGGTTGTAATCACCTAAAAGTTGTGATTGGTATCGGGAACAAACCTGATAAAATTTTTTATTTTTAAATGACATCTTAGGGTAAACAGTCCGTTACCATAGCAACCGTTTCCGGCAAGAAAAACAATTGCAAAATTGATATTTCTCAGCTGTAAATGACGTCGGGGTTTCATTTTGGTACCAAAATATGCAGAAAAGACGCAAGAGCATAAAACATATACACAAGTCTGTGAACAATTAATTTTCCACTTTTAAATAAAAAAACACATTTTCTTCCATTTTTGGTCAATTTTGAACAAAAAAAAAATTAGTTTCCAAAATCTCCCAAATGAAGTAAATTACTTCTAATAAGATCATAAACAATACACATTTCTAAAATACACACTCATATTAGCCCCAAACTGTACGAAATGGAGCCATGACCTTTTTTGTCACAACCTCTTGACGTTGCCAGTCCTGCGCTTCTCTCGGACACCCTTCAAAACTCTGTATAGTGCCTGGAGCTGCTCTTCGATTTGGGGGCCTTGTTTGGTTCAAATCTTGGCGAGTCCTGTGCCCGCTCTGCTGCGTCTTGCACAGGAGGTTGGCCAACTTTCTTGCCATGAGGGTAGTTTCCGGGTGGCCCTTGTGAAACGGGGGAGTTTGCAAAGCTGGATAAATCCCCAAAAGAGTAAAACATCTCCAAGATCATTTTCCCCTGAATCTTTGGGGGCTTTACCCCCCAAAATTGGGTGTGGGTGGCCCCTGTTTTTTGTCGTGGATTCTTCGCTCAGGTACCTCACAAGCCTTTTTTTGGGGCTTTTTTGTCAAGATTTTCGGTCCGAGAACTGCCAAAGAGCCCCAATCTCTCTGAGAGATCCCACAAATGGTTTTGTAGCTTCTGTCTGGCCGGGAAGACAAGGAGAAAAATTTGGGGCAGGCCACTTCATTGGGTCCTTCTGATACGGGGCCTCTGCCTTGAGGAGGTTTTCATTAGGGCCGGGTCTTCTGGTGCATGGGCAGCACTCGGTGCCTTTAAACCATGCTTTCGTTAGAAATTGCCAAGAAAAAGAAAGACTGGTGATGTTTTCCCAAATTCTTGGGTGCTATCATCCCCAACTGGCATCAAAAGAGTCCCCCTTAAAGGGTGTACAAAACCCCTTGCTAATCCAACGGGGGGAGGGAAATGCCCCGGGCGCTTTATTATGGATCTCCGACCGCGGAGGGTCCCCCCAAGAAACAGCAGTGTTAGTTCTGCCCAGCTCCGGACCCTTCGAAGGTCCCTTGGTCGTTCTCGATCCATGTCGAAGGAAGGTGATGTGTTATGTTATAGCCCCAACTTTTTTGTGGGAGCAGTCACCTCGACCAATGTGTAGTTGTTGTGGTTCAATTCGCCCCAATTGTTCCCATCGCTTGAACAGCTTTTCATTGGGTCCTGTGGGTTGGGGCCATAACCCAAAAAGAGCAAGATGCCCCCCAACAAATCTGGATGTGGTGTCTCATGCCAGTTGCAGAAGACTTCTACCAAAATCTGCTCCAGTCTTACACGACTCCCCTCCAGACCCCAGAGTTTCCCTGCTTTTTCAAAGACAAAGCACCTTCCGGGGGGTTCCAGGATGTCTTGAGGACCGAAAAAATAATAAATAAGGGTGACTAAAAAACGCTAAAATACTTAAAAATGAAAAAGCATTGTTTCGTTATTTTTTTCCACGATCTAATCAAAGAAACAAGCGAGTCATTTTTGCGATGGGAAAAAAAACGTACAAATGGATGAGTTAATAATACAAAAAAAACAAATAAAACTGAAAATCACCTAAAATCTTTGCTGCCTCATTTTTTGCATTTTACCTCCTTCCATCCCAAAAATTGATATAAAATTCCTGGGCCTCCTCCCTGTCAGTAACCCCCCGCCCCCCGTTCCATTTCCTGCCCACTGCTTGGGTTGTCAGCTTCCCATCCCCGTGTAGTGCATACTCTTGGAAGTGTATCGCAAATTGCCCCTTGTAATATCTGCCGCCTTCTCAAGCCTTGCAGCTGTTTCCCTCCTTCCCTTGTGTTCACAGACAGGTTGTACTCCTCAAGGGTTTTTCCCCCCCTCTTTACAAAAGGGAGCACCAGTTCTGTCCCGCCCCATTCGGTTGCGACTTTCAGCAAAGAAGCAGGCCTCCATAGGGAAACTTTCCATCTTCTTCTGACCTTTGGGATACACAGAAAAATGGGCTTGGTATCTCGTGGAAACTTCAGACTCAGGGTCGTGCTTTCTTCTACGGGTCTGCCTATGGGCAAACAGTGGGAGAGCTAGACTCCTTTCTTTTCTCTCCTCGCTGCCTGCTGATCAAAAAACTTGCGCTTCTCTTTTTTGCTTTTTTTCTGATCGCGTGGGGCCCGAGTTCGGGCGAGTAAACCCCCCGTACACCTTCCAGGTACAACCTCTTCTTCTTCTGTCTTTGCTTCTCCCCGCTGTTGTTTTGCTGCCAGTCTCTTCTCAAAAATCGGGGTTAACAATCCAAAAAGCTGCCTCGTGTTTTTTCCAAAACTCCTCCCTTTTCTTGGTCTCTGTATTTTGTCCTATTCCCTTACCTTCCTTAGTTTGTACTCCCCAATATCTGTAAGGGCATCTGTCTATCGCTTGCCACGATTTTAAGGGGAATCCAGTTTTACCCCCCCATTTCCCGCAAGTCCCTTTTTACAAGTCTGGGGGCATCCAATGGGGGCCCGACTAAATGGCTGTTTCTGCATTGTTTATGATACCCATGGTACTGAAAAAGAAACCCGTTCCCCCGTTGGGGGAAAGGGCCCGTAATCCATGTTTCCGGACCGAATGGGGGCACTTGTCAAAGAGCCACGCAAGGTCTTGGTTTTGTATTTATGCCTTTTGAAGTGGGACCAGCAATTAGAAAAAAAATATGCCCATTATTACATAAAGTTTGAATTTTATACACAAAAACTGAAACAAAAATGATTTTTTCAATTTTTTTATTGAAATTTTATCACACCCCTGTCTGTTTCATTCATCTTTGGGTTTCAATTCTGCATATTTTGGTACCCAGCATCTCTTTAGGGTCATTTAAAGCGGATAAATCATTTTTTTAGGCATTTTGTGTAGTTGTCGGTATGGGTTTTCCCCGGTACAACTGTCTTACCGTGACTCATTTTTTTTTTCCAAATTTACATTTTTTTTGTTTTCCCGACACTCACTCACAACTTTTAGGAAACTTACATTAAAATTCTGAAAAACTTTTTTTTTTTTGGCCCATCCTAAAACACAACACACAAAAACGAGGAGTGAAATGAGAACAGTAGTGAAGGATAAAAGTCTGAATGGAAAATTTTTTTATGGGGTACCACGGATCATCTTGGGACCCAAA
>JACEEZ010017262.1:27500-46938 GCA_016584305.1 Chionoecetes opilio
GGAAGTTTTCAATACTCCGGAACTTCATCCCCCCCCTGCCCTGGTGCCATGAATGTTCCGGAACTATTGACCTTTCTGCTGCAGTGTCCGGTTTCCCCACCACACCGTGTATGCTCAGTCTAACTCATCCCCTAAGAAAACCACCTTTTGGCCGCCCCCCCTGCTGGCGGGGCGGGCCCCACCCTCACGCAAAAACCCGTCATCCGCCTCACCTGTGCCTTCCTGGGAGGACAGGTCACTACCACCCTGTGATAGCATCATGGGCTCACCGGGGCTCTAGTTTTCCCCAAAGGGGATCCTCGCAGCCCAAAAACAAGAACAACAAACACAACAAAACTTTTGTTCCCCAAAAGTAATGGTAAAGGGGTGAGGGAAGGGAAACACAACAGGTAAACCACGTATAAAGGGGGAAAAAGGGCAAAACCAGGGGGGGATTGATTCAAAAAGAGTACGGCATATACGTAGCTAGGTAATATACTGGGACTCCGTGGTGTAGAGGAAGCACGCTCTTTTTCAAAACCGAGAGTCCCGGTTCGATCCCCGGGCGAGGGGAAAAACATTTGGGCTGTTTCCTTTAAAAAACCCGAGCCCCTGTCCACCCGCAGTGAAGGGGTACCGGGTGTTAGGGGGGGGTTTGAAACCCCGCCTCCCGGGGTGCGGGCTTGGGCCAACACAAAACACAAACAGACATCTCTGGGGGTAGTCGAGAGAGAGCTGCCGGGTTACAGTGGAGATCCTCCAGCTCGTCGATAACTGACAAATTCTTAAAACAAAAACAAAAAAAAAAATACCGTATCTGTACTACTTACTGCCGTATCTCTGTCTGCTGGCATCACTTTCCTTCTATTGTTTCTTTTCCCCCTTATACAGGGTTTTTCCTTTGTGTATCCTTCCGCCCCCTTCCGCCATTATGTACTTTTGGAAAATATGTGTTTTTTGGGAAAATTCTAGCGTTTGCCATCTCCCCCCTTTCCCCCAAACAAGCTTGGGGAAACCCTTGGGGAATGCGGGGTTTTAGGGTGGGGACTAAAAAATCGTCAAAAAACCAGTTTTTTTGGATTGTGTAGGAGTCAAAAAATCTATTCTAGGGAAATTTTCCCTTTAGATAGGGAAAATTTACCAACCTTCAAGCTCCGAATTACGGGCCCCCCTCGAAATCTAACCAAACCTAAGAAATTAAACCTAACCTCCTAGCGAGGAGCTCTGCTCGCGAAATCTTCCAACTTAGCGAAATCCCCGATAATCAAAACCAACCTAATGGGGCCCCTCGACACCCCGGTAGCCAATTTTTTTTCCCTTTACTCTTAGTGGGGGGGGGGGGCCGATACCCCGGCATTCGTTTGTGGGGATGTCACGGGTTTCTTGATTTTGAAAAAACCCAATAAATTTTTCCCTAGATCTATGGAATTTTTACGCCACTAAATAACTCAATAACATATGGGGTTCAACGCATATTTTGTCCCCCGCTAATACCCCGCATTCCCCCAAGGTCCCCAAACTTTTTTTGGGGGGGAGAGGGGAGTAGGGGAAAAACCCCCTAAACAATACCTGTTATTTATAGGAGGGGAAAAACAAGGTTTACGTGCGTCTCACTCTTCTTCCCTCTTGTGCCTGCATCGCCTCTCTTTTCTTCCCTTGCCGCGGACATTTTTTCAATGAGGTTTTGAACTAAAAACTAAAAAAATAAGGAACTACAAGAGGCCGCGAGGCCTACCGTGGTATTTTCCTGTCACCAAACACTCCTCACCCCCTTTCATTCCCCACCCAGAACCTACCGCCCCCCTTTTAAAGTTTCCCTAATGACTCCGCACTAAAACCTTCTACTAGCCTTTCCATCATTCCCACCCTTTTGGAAACCAGTTTTTCCCTTTTTCCCTTTTCTAAATCTACGCTTTTCCAGTTTGAATCCTTTACTTTTGTTCTACCCGGGTTTAAAAAAGCCGAAAGAACTTTTCCTCCTCTCCTTTATTAAATCCCTTTACCCATTTAAAGAATCTATCAGATCCCCCCTTACTCTGCGTCTCTCGAGTGAGGTAATTTTAAATAACTTCAATCTCCTCTCTAACAAATTTCGCATCCCTTGTATCTTTTTGGTCATCCTTCTCGCACTTTTTCTAACAACACTTTCCATCCTGTATATGGAGCCAAAAAAGACTGCATGTTAGGTGGGCCCCACTAGACCCGATAAAACTTTTAGAATAAATTCCCCACTTTACTTTTAACACTTTTTGGTAAGAATCCCCAAACTCATTACTCTATTTCTGGCCCCAATACATTGTTTCCAGGCGGTGGGCTGGGGGCCCCCCTCCTTTCCAAGATCTTTTCACCTTCTGATCTTTTTTTAGCGATACATTGCTTATTGTTTTCTATTTCCAGGGTTTTTTCTACCAAAAATTCAAACCTACATTTACAATATAAATTCCATCTGCCATCTGACGCCCCCTCGTTAATTTTTCTAAGTCTCCCTGCAAAATGTTTACGTCCGACTGTGATCCAAAAAATCCTACCTAAAATTTTATCATCAGCAAACTTGCATATCACTTGTAATCCCACTTCCAAGTCGTTGATTTTAAAACAAAAATAGTTAAAGGGCCCAAAACAGACCCCCTTTTTGGACTCCACTTTCACCCCGCCCATTAGGGTTTGGAACCCCTTAATTGTAACCCTTTTTTGCCTATTCTTACCAAGTCTGACCAAGAAGAACCTTCCATCTAACCTGGGGCCCTACCTATTTAAGAGTCGCTCGTGTGGTACTTTTTGTCAAATGCCTTACAAAATCCAGATATATTTAAATTTTCAAAAACCCTTTCTTATTTCCGTTTTAAAACTTTCCTATTTAAAAAAAATCAAAATTGGTGGACTGACCTACCCCTTTGGGGAATCATGGTTGTGAATCATTGATTAAACAGTTATTCCCAAGTGTCTCTAAATTTTTTTGCAATATAGTTCCAATAATTTACCCACCACTGATGTTAACTTAGGGGGCGATAATTTGACTTTAGTCCCCTGTCTCCCCCTTCTTAATATGGGAACCCCCATTTCCTTTTCCCCCAATAATGGCACATCGCCCATCTCAACCGATTTCCAAAATGTGCACTAAAGCTCACTAACAACCCCCTTTCATTCCTTTAATACCCTGGAACCCTTCATTGGCCTGGCGATTTAAAAAGTTTTCATTTTTCTATACCTCCTCCCCCATTTTTCCCCAGTTTTCCACAATATCTTTGAGTTTCTCCTCCGTTCCTTTGAAATCTGTTCACTACAGGATCGTCTGTGTACCCCCCCCCCCCGTAAAAAACTTAAGAAATAAACATTAGACTCCTACACATATCCTCTCCGTATTTAAGACCCCACCCCGTCCTGACCTTTAAGGGCCCAACTAATTCCCCTTTTCTTTGTTTTATAAACCTGATAGAACCCCTTTTTGGTCCCTTCCCCTGTTCGCTATTTAAACTCATAATTGTTCTTTGCAATCGGTTTTTTTTCTTCATGTCCTCGCCCTCACTTTTTACTGTTCTTTTTTTACCCTCCTGCCTTTAACCTTAAAAAATGCTTCTTTTTTCCAATGTTTTGTTTTTAAAAATTTGGGGGTCATCCATTTTTGGGTCACTCTTTTGGGCCTTTTCTCCCTATAAGGGAATATTTTTTTTCTGTCCGTCAATTATTTCCTTTCAAAAAGAGATATAAACATCCCCGGCTCCCATCACTTCCCCTTCTAACCTCTTAAATTTCCTCCTCACCCTGATCTCCTTTCCCGTTAACCGCTCAATTTTCTCCTCAGCCTCGACCCCCACTCCATATCTGACCGCGCCAATTACCCCAGGGCCTTCCCAAACCTTTATAATTGGCCTTTCCAGGACAACGCCTTGTCTGGGGAACTTTCTGCTCCTCCATCCCAACCTCTTATTAATACCCCAGGTGTCTTCTTAATCCGCATAATTGGCCTTTCGAAATTTGGGATTCGATGCCTATTGCCCCTTAATTTTTCCAAATTCCCCTTTTAAAACTAAATCTTATCTCTAATGGTGCTATTACTAATTCCCCCCCACCTCCACATTTTTAACTAAACGTCTCATTTGTCAGCCCAAGATCAGAATATTTCTCCTTAATAGGCTCCTTGATTTCTTGACTTAGGAATTTCCGGGGTTATATTTTAAAAAATTCATCTGCATCGCTGTCCCCTTGATTAAATCCCATCTATTTTCCCAAATTAAAAACTCCCCCCAGCATAAAACATTATATCTGGGCCTTTTTTTTCTTCCCTATAGGAGCTGAATCCTCTTTACTAAGTTTTGGGGGCCTATACCTACACCCAAAACCCTTTTCCCCATTTTCCCCCCGTAACCTCTACCCATTTTTCTTTAGTTTGAAGGTTAAAAAGTGGAGTTTGGTTTGGTTAGTGAATCTAAAGGTGGAGTTAGGTTAGTGAATATAAAGATGGGGTTAGGTTAGTGAATCTAAAGGTAGGGTTAGGTTACATTAGGTTAGATTAGTGAATCTAAAGGTGGGGTTAGGTTAGTTAATTTCATATATCCTATACGCTTCTTACTAAAAATATGTGATATCTCCAAAAGTAATGATTTGCGACAGAAACTCATTGAGGGTTTCTTAGAATCCATTAAGGTAACCAGAAAGCACACTCCCAATTGTGTAGGTAATTCTGGGACTAGTGTAAAAAATTTACCTTGTTTCCAAGTATTAAATTTTTGTTTTTCCGGAAGTAGTATCTCCACTACGTGCTGAAGCTGAAATGATAGCCCTCCAGAAGGTAGCTATGACTGCGTAGTTAAAACAAATCTTTACCTTCCTTTCTGCCAAAAACAAGAGCTAAATTTATTATAAACATATCAATACTAAATAGAAAATAATAATGCCTTCGAAAAATGTTGTGTCAAATAAACAATGAAAACCCTTTATTCATCATTTTCATCTATTAGTAGAAGTGGAACTGTCGTCGAAAATTTCCGTCGGCGAGAATTCTCGGTTGTTGTCTCGCCGAGAATTTGGGTATACGAGAGTATTACCATGGACGGCCGTGGGCAAATATTTTCCCTGTCCACTCCAGCTGCTCCATGGTCATCACTGCAGCAGCTGCACTGCTCAGTGCCTGCTGCATCTTGCCAATGGCTAGGAAACAATCATAATGTTATTATAATTTTCATTCCCGCTGTCAGTGTATGGTTCCTTTTTTATTTACTCTGGGAGGGATGCATTCAACGAGAGTCCAATCAATCAATCATTGGGGGCATACGCCGGGGGGCGCGTCGCCTCGCCCACCCTACGACGCCACTCCCGGGGGTCACCACGCGCGAGTTCCCATGCAGGCTCCTTTCCCATACCAAGCAGCTCTCGACAAGAAACATCAACTTGCCCCAGCCACGAGCCTTGTGGGCGCCCCCTTGGCCTCCTCCACGCCGGATTGTCTCTTACAGATACAACCCGATGGGAAGGATCGGTTTCAGGGTAGCGTGCCACATGCCCATACAGCCGAAGTTGGCGCTGACGGACTATGCAGGTAATAGGCCTCGATTCAGTCTCACGGTGCAATCGCTGATTTGACACGTAATCATCCCAGGCGATACCCCATGATTCTGCGAAGACACTTATTACCAAAGGCATTGATTCGTCTCTTCAAGTCACTATTTAGTGTCCATGTCTCACAACCCATAGAGTAAGACAGGGATCACAAGCGATTTGAAGATCCGGATCTTTGTCCTCCTGCACAGGTACCGACAACGCCAAATACTCCCGCTGAGCGAGACCATAACACCGTGGGCTATGCCAATCCGTCGTAAGACTTCTTGACGTGACCCGCCGTCATTATGGACTGCGTACCAAGGTATGTAAAATTTTCCCAAAGATCTCAATGTCCTCGCCACACGCATGACCAGACTGTACTGCTTCATCTAGTAAGTCTCCAAAAACTGGACCTTGGTCTTGAGCCAGGAGACCTCAAGTCCCAAAGGCTTTGCCTCCTCATGCAGCGCCTCGAGAAACCATCACCAGGATCTCCAGCGACTCAGAAAAGATTACGGGCATCATCGGCAAAAACAAGATCAGTGATCTTGGTGTTGCCGGATGGATGCTCCCCCAATCACTTTGAATCAAACAACCTTGCCCAAATACCCAGTCCTTTACAAGCGTTGAAAAGTGATGGGGAAAGGACGCACCCTTGCCTCACTCCTGTATTCACGAGAGTGCCCATACATAATTCCCCCATGGTTCAGCCGTACCTCTTGACAATTCTTTGTCACTCAAAAGGGACTCAATTAGCAGAGAAACGTCTCTAATGGCACGAAAATGCCTGGGTTGGCGCGGCGGAAGAGTTGTTTTGCTGCCATGTTTACGGCTTATGTCAACAAGGATCCTTATGGGACCTCCGGAATCCCATAGCGCTTATGGGGAATTTATGGGAAAACACGGCAATTATGGAGATTTTCGGGACTTATGGCGAACTTCGCCATTGTCTGCTTATGGGAAAACCCATAAGCTATTATAAATACGGGCCCCTTTGGGTATTTAACTTAAACTACATATCTCTAGAAATGTCCCGAAAAAAAACTGGATTTCTTTGCAAGTGGAACACTGGTTCACTGTAACATCAGGGTTGCTTGATAGTTGGCCGGGTTTATGACCAAATTAACTGATAAAAAAGTATAAGTTTTATATTATATGTATTAAATACAATGTATTTAAAATGCTCTTTAAAAGTATTTAACTACTGTATTTAAATACATGAAAAGCAATGTATTTAAAAAATACATTCTAAATACACAAATGTATTTAAATACGTATTTAAATACATATGTATTTAAATTCTGCCCACCTCTGAGTTGGGGGAGTTTTGCCTCCTGGCCTGGTTTCATCATGATGAAAACAATTCAATTACATAATAGGGATCATTTATGTTGTTTAACACGGTAGGTTTTTTCACAGCCTTAATATTCAACCTCATACTTCCCTTCCTCCCCAACTCCGACTTGAAAATAATTTTAGGCGGACACCTGTCTGTGTGGTGTGTGTAAAGAGCGTGTGTGTGTGTTATTCACCCATGGTCTTGTCCACGCGAGCTGGCTCGCGATCGCCAGTTTCGGGAGAAAAGAGAGAGAAAAATAAGATAAGATTTTCATCCTATCTAGACACTTTGCAAAGTACCAACTACAAGGTTATTGACTATACAAAGCGCCGCCACGTCAGCACGAACTAGGGGGAAACTCGAACCGCTGACCGAATGCACAGGGACGCTACACAGTGCGAAAACTCACGTCTTAACCAACCTTGCCCACCCTGACGGGAAAAGAGAGAGAGAGAAAAGGAGAAGAGAGAAAAGGAGAGAGAGGAGAGAGAGAGAGAGAGAGAGAAAAAGAGGGGAAAGGGAGAGAGAGGGGAGAGAGAGAGAGAGAGGAGAGAGAAGAAGGGGAGGAGGAGAGAGGGGATGGAGGGAGGAGGAGGAGAGGAGGGGTGGACGGGGGGAAAGGGAGGGGAGAGAGGAGGAGGAGAGGAGGGGGGGGGGGTGGGGGGGGGGGGAGAGCCTTCTACATCTTTCTTTCCTTCCTCCTCCCCCCCTGACTTGAAAATTATTTTAGGCGGACACATGTCTCTGTGTGTGTTGTGTGTTGTGTCGAGGTAGGCACTTCCGCAAACATTCCGCAAAACCCGCAAACCCCAAATTTTGCGGGAAGTCCGAATTCGTTTGCGCTTTGCGTTTAAGGAAGTACTTCCCAAACGCAAAAAAAAGTCCAAAAATTCCATGGCCGTGGTGACTTTGAACACGATTCCTGCGCGGTACTCGCACACCCAATGTCAGTGTGAAACGCAAGGGAGACTGTTTTCCCATAGTCAACCTTGACCCCCCCCAGTTATCGGGTGAGTATCATTGACAAAGTACTTTATCGTATCCTCAAACCCTTCTTCCGGCCTCACTTTGTAGGTACATCTTTTTTTTTTAACATAGTTTGGTTTGAAAGTCATATACACATTTATCTGGGTGATGTTGTACTGTCATTGAAATATCTTGATGTTACTGTAAACTTTTGTTAAGTGAGATCCAGCAGTAGATACTGGGAAAAACAATGTTTGGCGTTGGGCGGGCTCGCTCTAATAACATTCACACGTCCCTCGCCGACTGGGTCATGTTTATAGTATGGTGTTTCTCCCCAAGTTTTATGAAAACCGCAGGATGCTAGAAAAACTGACCCAACTCTATCTTTCTGAAACATTTCCGTAATAATAAGCGTTATATTAGGAGAGGGAGTCAAGGGCCATAAAACCAGTGAACGGACACGGCGAGATCCCCAGTTGGTGTGTAATTATGCGTTTGCGGTGACGTGTTATTGCTTGCAGTGACCATGGCTAGCGGGTAGAATTAAATATTATTGCAAGATTGTTTTGTGAGGAATTAGTGGTTGGGGGGTGAGGCGAACATCTGACCCTGCGTTAGCTAGGCCGAGGTGCGAGTTAACCACATCCCTCGTGCCATGCAAAAAAATTTTGTGCCTCTGTTCTCTTGCCGCACGATGGTTTGTCCCGGGCACTTGATTGCGCCCTTATGGGGGCCCACTACGCTCCAACATCCTAAAGGAGTGCCGAGGCCCGTTGGTTGCCGGTTGGGAAACCATGTACGGGGTTCTTCTTCAGTATGAGGAGGAAGTTTCAACTGGAGGAGGAGGACTATGGTGCGCAAAACTGTAGGTCAGTTGGAGGGAGAGGACCTGAATGATCGGTTTTTGTTGAGACAACACGGCCTACCGCTCTGAAAACCCGTAGAAAATGTTTCCCAAAATTTCGGACGTCAAGAAGGGCCAAAAGAGCAATTTGACTTCCTTAATTTGAAATTGGTTTCAGGGGAAGGGGGGAACATGGCCGGCTCAAGTGGATTGTCACCAGTAAAATCTGAATTGAGGAGTTAAAGGTTAAGGGGCCGGGATATCATGTCAATGAAATATAATTAGAGGTAGGTACTTATACAAAATTTTTACTCCTTAGTTTTTTTGATCAATTGGGGCCAATGAGGGGGAGGTGAATGTAAGTTATAAACCTTGTTGGGGGGGCGGGGGGCCTGAGGGTTAAATAGGAAAAAAATAACTAATATATATCAATTGACATCAGTGATTAGTAAGAAATTAATTAATTCCTACCAAAAGTGCTTACCTTTATTTTTGCACTTATGCACGGAAAAATCACGAAATTTGGGTTTGTGGAGTGGGGGGACTTGCGGTTGGTAAAAGTGCAAACTTAAAGAAATTTGTGGATTGCGTTGGGGAAAGAAAGGGATTAGTTTGGGAAATAAGGAAAGTAGAAATAGAAAGTAAAGTAAGGGTAGCAGATTTGCGTTCCCCCCCGGAGTGATTTTCTTTTTTTGCGGTGGCCCTCCTCGGGTTTTGTGTGTGTGTGTGTGTGTGTGGGGTGTGGGTGTGTGTGTGGTGTGTGTTGTGTGAGAGAGAGAGAGGGAAGGGAAGAGAAGGAGAGGAGAGGAGAGAGAGAGAAGAGAGGAGGAGAGAGAGAGAGAGGAGAGAGGAGGGAGAGAGAGAGAGAGAGAGAGAGGAGAGCGAGAGAGAGAAGAGAGAGAGAGAGAGAGAGAGGAGAGAGGGGAGAAGGAGAGATGAGGAGAGAGAGGGAGAGAGAGAGAGAGAAAGCTTCTACCCTTATTATTCCCTTCCTCCCCCAACCTCCTAACCTGAAAATATTTAGGTGGAAAACCTGTTTGGTGGTAGTGTGTGTGTGTGTGTGTGGTGTGTGTGTGGAGAGAGAGAGGGGGAGAGGGAGAGAGAGAGAGGGGGAGAGAGGAGAGAGAAGAGAAGATTAGAGAGGAAGAGAGAGAGAGAAAAAGAGAGGGAGAAGAGAGAGGAGAGAAAAGAGAGGAGGAGAGAGAGAGAGAGGAGGGGGAGAGAGAGAGGAGAGAGAGAGACTTTAATTCACTTTACGAAGAATGAGCAGAAGGTATACATATACCAGGCAGTTTTGCCCTCCTTCCCCCTTAATACTGTAATTTTCCCTAAATGGTCTGTACACTTAAGGGCCTATCAAACCGGGCAAATTTTATGTGGTTCTGGTTTCAAATCATAGATTATTGCGTACGTGGACCTACTACTACCGTGGTACTCCTATCTCACTCAAAGTCATTACAAAGAGATCTGCCAAAGTCCGACCTGAAATTTCCTAGTAGGCTAGGGTCTTTCTATAAAGAGGGTAACGCCACCCATTGGTCCTATTTTAATCGCTACTGGGCGCCATCTTGCTTCCGGGGCCTCTCCATATACCCTAAACCTGCGGAAGCTCTAAAGGGGCATGACCGCGCAGTTATATCATGTGATACATGTATAAATGATATAATGTATCTTCTAAAAGTTTGTGGCAATAATATTATCACAAAAAACACAGAAAAAACACACTAAATATATGCCCTTATGAGACAGACAAAATATGCATTCACTGAAATCTCCATTTAAAATTTGAGAGACAGCTTATAACATGGAGATATCAATGAAGGGGAAAATTTTATTAACTTTCCATTGACATATTTCGTTTTATAATGAATGAATTAGCACCCATGCATAAATTAGCGTTAAGTAAATAAATAACATCAATCAGGGTAATATATAAGCAGGCGCGCTACCTTTTCACCCCCACCACTGTGTGAGCGACTGAGCGAGGCTCTCTCTCCGCACTCTCACACCGCACTCTCACCCCGCTCCTCTCACACCGCCCCCTCTCACACACACAGTAGCTGCAGTTCATTATTTTTTCTACTATGCAGTGCTTAAGCTGTGTATTAAACTGCAGTGCCCCAATTGGGACTATTCCTTATAAATTGTAGACATGGGTAGAGTGATTATATATACTTTTCAAGTTCACGAGATAGTGGTATATATCACTACCGGAAAATAGTGACAATGCAAGGTATAATTCTATGATTTTATCAGGTACTTGAATATCATATTCTCGAATATTCAAAATATTCATTTCGTGCATCGCTGCCATCATATCGCGGCACCAAAGTTAAAATCAGGTTTATCTCCCGCTCGGCGGTGTCCGCTCCAGCGGAGGTGGAAACCATTGGTCCCATCTAGAGAAAGTCAGTCCATTTTAACCTGTGCTTTCCACCCACTGGATCGGGACGTCAAAGGGTTTCCAGACCGAAGGGTTGGCCGGGGTCACGGCCCACGGGTCAGTTATATAGCCTGAACACTGTGACTGTCACTGAGGAGAGCTCTGTCGCCATAGTCAAAAGTTATCGTTGCCCGCTTTTAACCATGCTCTCTCTTTCACACACACACACACGCACACGCACACGCACACGCAAAGCCCCACGCACACGCACACGCACACGCACACGCACCACAAACTCACACACACAAGCTCACACAAGCTCGCTCGCATACACACCACACACAACAACACACACACAAAACACACCACACACAAAACACACACACACACACACACACACACACACACCCCACACACACACCCCACGCACGCACGCACGCACGCACGCACGCACGCACGCACGCACGCACGCACGCGCACACACACACACACCACAACACACACACAACACACACACACACACACACACAACCACACACAACACACACACACACACACAACACACACCCCACACACACACACACCACACACTTTATATGGTTACCATCAATACTTGTAATATTATGCAACAAGTGCTTGTGGGGCCCCTTTGGACCCTGTATTGTAGGCCATGGGCCAAGTAGGGACCACCTGCACCCCCCCCCCAACCCTCCGACCCAGGGTTTTTTTGGACCATTGGGATTCCCTGAAGTGGAAATCAACTGGAACAGTGAAAAAACTTGAATGCACTGTCCATTTGGGACCCATATTTGATGTACCCCCAAAACATCAATTTTTTCATCGACGCCGCGCCATTTTCATACTTTTGTTCTGTTCGGCGTCTATGATGGTTAATATTACTCCATAATAAAAGTGTAACTATCAGAAGAAAGCTGTGCACCTAATGATCAATATAAATAAACATATCACAAATTTAAAGGTGTCTTGGTTTCATTACGGAGGGTGAATATGAGTCCCCCACGGTTTCTTATCGCAATGCGGAACCTACTGAAATATTTAACATTTTATAAAAAAATGGAATTTGGAACACCTGATAGATACTATAGGGTGTTTTTCTTACATTCTACATTGGGTTTTAGCTTTCATTTGGTAACAAAAACCTTCCCAGCCTTCAAAAACCTTTCTTACAGCCCGTCAAACTTACGATCAGACCGTAGAATCATCAAACGCCTTTATGCTGACGAAGAATTTTCTTACAGTAAATTTTTCGCATTAAGGAAAGAAAAATTGATGTTGCTAAATAATAACAAAAGGGTTTATTTTCAGCTGCTATTTTATATGTTATGAATCTCATCGAAGCACCACTGAACTCATTTACTTAACTTTCAATTTTTCACTTATACGATAATAAGTACATCAAAGTTTATATCCAACATTATCTCTATTATCATATGCTGAATACATTTTTTTCCATCATCACCTAGTCATCATCCAAACACCACTGAACTCATACTCAACTCTCAAAATTTCCCCTTATTTCAGTAATACATGTTCATGAAAAATTTATATCCAACATTTTTGATATTATCATAACACTAAACAAAGAAATAATCACATTTGGTTTTTTCCATCATCACCTTGTCATCATTCAAGCACATCTGAACTCAACTTTAAAAAAAATTTACTTATACGATAATACATACAAGTTGTATCCAAAAATTATTTGCTATTATCATAACAAAAAACTAACAAAAACCAATAACAATGTTTTTCCTAATCACCTAATCACTTGAAAAAAAGGACATGTAATTGCAAAGATTAAATTTAACACAAAACATGTGAATTTCATGTCAAATATATCAAGTCCATGTTACATGTGCCTTGTTACATGAATGTCTCAACATTTCTCATTTGAAGAACATTACTCATCATCGTCACTGTCATCACCATCACCTCCCATGCTGGCTCCATTCATCACACGTACTGTCAGACCGAATCGTCACCACTGTCAGCATCGTCAAAGGGCCCCCTGAGCTATGTTCCCGCCAGCTGTCGTGGGAGTAGATCTCCTTCGTACCACACAGGATCCATATGGCCATTCTCCCCTCCCAACCATGACCTTTGGGTTGCCTTTGGTATCCTTGGTCGGGGAACATGTGCTCTCTTCCAAATTCCGACTTGGTGGTTGACCTCCGGATGTGCTGTGTAAGGTCCTCTTACATGTTGGAAGAACTGGCCATGTCGACGTTGCCCGAGGGAAGCAGGCGATTCTCCTTGGCACATAAAATCATTTATGCGCAGGTGTCTCATGTCTCAACGTTTGTCACCTTTGATGCTCTCACATGTCACATGTGAAGCTGTCCAGTTTATCGTTCAACTCTTTGCACATCCCACGTATCTCCAAGTTTCTTTGAGACAGGGATGTTTATTTCGGGAGACGCATCATAGTTTTCAAAGGCTTGATTTTGCCAATCCCTCGGAAAGCGTTAGTGCTGTCGCAGCCAGTGTATGCATGGAAAGCCATTAGAGATGTGCATTCTCTTGGCCGAAGTCTGCAGCAATCTTGCTAACGTTGATTAGCCGTTGCTTGTTGCCTGTGCTGTGTCAAACAGTATCTGTGTCATCCATGGATGCAGCATCGTGCAGCAGATGAAGAACACATCCAAATCTGGGCTCTTTACCCGAACAAACTCATAGCTTTGCTCCCGAGCGTAATTGATGTACAATATCACGCGCGAGTCAGTTTCTCTTGTGAGTTTCCCTGCGCTGGCAACTCTGGCTTCTGTTTTCTGGCCATCAGTAGATGTGAGCATATGGTCTCGGGTCTATGCCTGTTCGGCATGAGACGCCGAACAGAACAAAAGTATGAAAATGGCGCGGCGTCGATGAAAAAATTGATGTTTTGGGGGTACCATCAAATATGGGTCCCAAATGGACAATGCATTCAAGTTTATCCACTGTTACAGTTGATTTCCACTTCAGGGGATCCAATGGTCCAAAAAACCCTAGGTCGGAGGGTTGTGAGGAGGGTGCAGGTGGTCCCTATTTGGCCATGGCCTATTGGTGTTGTAGTCTTATATATTAGACAATAATGTGAGTTGCAAACTCCAATCGTGTTGCTGCTGTCGTTGGTCACTGGTAAAAGTGCTTCTGGGTAGACCACCTATCACCACCGTAGCCTGCCTCAGCCCACCCCCACGCCTGTCTCACCTCAGCCCCATGCCTGCCTCACCCGAGCCCACGCCTGCCTCACCCAGCCCCAGCCTGTCTCACCCCAACTCCCTGCCTGTCTCACCCCAGCCCACGCCTGTCTCACCCCAACCCACGCCTGCCTCACTCCAACCCCACGCCTGCCTCACCCCAGCCCCACGCCTGTCTCACCCCAGCCCATGCCTGTCTCACCCAACCCCACACCTGTCTCACTTCAACCCCACGCCTGCCTCACCCCAGCCCCACGCCTGTCTCACCCCAGTCCACGCCTGTCTCACCCCAGCCCCACGCCTAACTCCACCCAGCCCCACGCCTGCCTCACCCCATCCCCAGGGCTGTCTCACCCCACTCCACGCCTGTCTCATCCCAACCCCACGCCGTCTCACCCCAACCCCACGCCTGTCTCACCCCAGCCCCAGGCCTGTCTCACTCCAGCCCACGCCTAACTCACCCAGCCCCACGCCTGTCTCACTCCAGCCCCACGCCTGCCTCACTCCAGCCCCACGCCTGTCCTGCATGTACACACACACACGCACGCACACACACGCACGTACGCATGAACGCATGCACGCACGCACACCACACATGCACACACACCCCACATACCCACACTGTGACCCACACATAACACACACTCACACACACGCACACACACACGCACACACACACACACACACACACACACACACACACACACACACACACACACACACACACACACACACACACACACACACACACACACACACACACACACACACACACACACACACATACATGCACACACACATACACACACATGCACACACTCACACACACATATATGCATGCAGTCACACACAAACACACACACACACACACTTACACACATAAGAGCATAAGAAAATAAGGAAGCTACAAGAGGCCGCGAGGCCTACACGTGGTAGTTCCTGTCACCTAACACTACCTACATCCACCTTTCATCCCCATCCATGAACCTATCCAGCCCCTCTTTAAAGCTCCCTTATGACTCCGCACTAACTACCTGTCTACTGAGACCATTCCATTCATTCACCACCCTATTTGTGAACCAGTTTTTCCCTATTTCCTTTCTAAATCTACGCTTTTCCAGCTTGAATCCGTTACTTCTTGTTCTACCCTGGTTAAAAGCCGTAAGAACTTTTCCTACCTCTCCTTTATTAAATCCCTTTATCCACTTAAAAACTTCTATCAGATCGCCCCTTACTCTGCGTCTCTCGAGTGAGTGTAATTTTAATAACTTCAATCTCTTCTCATAACTAAAGTTACGCATCCCTTGTATCATTTTGGTCATCCTTCTCTGCACTGTTTCTAACAAGGCTATATCCATCCCGTAATATGGAGATAAAAACTGAACCGCATAGTCTAGGTGAGGCCTGACTAGAGCCAGATAAAGCTTTAGAATAACTTCCCCACTTCTACTTTTAACACTTCTGGTAATAAATCCTAATACTCTATTAGCTCTATTTCTGGCCTCAATACATTGTTTCCTAGGTCGGAGGTATGGGCTCACCCTCACTCCAAGATCTTTTTCACCTTCTGATCTTTTCAGCGATACATTGCTTATGGTGTATCTATTACCAGGGTTTTTTCTACCAACATTCATAACGCTGCACTTACCAATATTAAATTCCATCTGCCATCTGACTGCCCACTCGTTAAGTTTATCTAAGTCTCCCTGCAATAAGTTTACATCCGACTGTGATCCAATAATCCTACCTACCTTAGTATCATCAGCAAACTTGCTGATATCACTGCTAATCCCACTATCCAAGTCGTTGATATAAATCGAAAATAGTAATGGACCCAAAACAGACCCTTGTGGAACTCCACTTGTCACCAGTCCCCATTCAGATTTAGAACCATTAATTGTAATCCTTTGTTGCCTATTACTTAGCCAAGCTCTGATCCAATGAAGAACCTTCCCATCTATTCCATGAGCCTTAACCTTATTTAAGAGTCGCTCGTGTGGTACTTTGTCAAATGCCTTACTAAAGTCCAGATATATTATACTAATCCTTATCATTATCTGCCGTCTCATAAACATTCCTATAAAAACTCAATAAATTGGTGAGACATGACCTACCCTTGGTGAATCCATGTTGTGAATCATTGATCAAACTATGTTTATCTAAGTGCTCTCTAATGTTTTTTGCAATAATATATTCCAATAATTTACCCACCACTGACGTTAGACTTACGGGTCGATAATTTGACTTTAGTCCTCTGTCGCTGCTTAAATATGGGAACAACATTTCCTTTCTTCCACAATAATGGCACATCGCTATCTCAACCGATTCCTAAAAATGTGCACTAACGACTCACTAACAACCTCCTTGCATTCCTTTAATACCCTGGGATACACTCATCTGGTCCTGGCGTTTTAAAAAATTTTCATTTTATTTATACCCTCTTCCACCATTTCCCTAGTTATCACAATATCTTTGAGTTTCTCCTCATCGCTTCCTTTGAACATCTGTTCACTATCAGGTATCGTCTGTGTATCCTCCTCCGTATAAACACTTAGGAAATAATCATTTAGACTTTTACACATATCCTCATCCGTATTTAAGACCTCACCCTGTCCTGACCTTAACGGCCCAACTAATTCCCGCACACGCACACAAACGGCAAGTCCATGAGTCTACGGAAGTAGTGACATGCGGCAAGATGGTACCACAGAGTGTATTCCTGTAATCTAATATTTGAAAAGGGTTTTTTAGCCCAAAATCCCCCTTCAAAATGATTCAATCGACATTGGACCAAGCCGCTTACCACCTAAGATTTATTTGCGATTTTATGAGCCTACTCTCATTAAAATTGAATTTACAGTTGCGGTTACCCAAAACAGACTTTTTCACTGACAAATTCGGGCGGTTACTGTCCCCCTTGAGCAAGGGGATGGGGGTGTGTGGTGTGTGAGGTCCCAGCAAAGCCCAAAGCTCGGTAATAATGAGCTTCAAGCTCGCACTGAGAGGGTGAAAACTGGCGATCGCGAGCCTACTCGCGTGGACAAGACCATGGGTGAATAACACACGCACACACACGCACACACACACACATGCACGCACGCACGCACGCACGCACGCACGCACACACATGCACACACACACACACACATACACACATACACACATACACACACACACACACAACACACACACACACACACACACACACACACACACACACGCACACGCACACAAACGGTAGGTCCATGAGTCTACGGAGGTAGTGAAATGCGGCAAAGCGTTATCGCAGAGTTTCTTCTTGTAATCATATACGCTTAAAAGTGTTTTTAGCCCAAAACCCCCCTTCAAAATTATTCAATTGACATGGGACCAAGCCGCTTACCACCTACGATTTATTTGCGATTTTTTTAGCCTACTGTCATCAAAATTAAATATACAGTTTCGGCTACCCAAAACAGACAGACAGACAGACAGACAGACAGACAGACAGCTACTCCTATAGTATATTAGATTTTACAATATCTTATGGTTATCTAAGGTATTAAACGCCTCAACCGTGTTACATTTAACTACTTGTGCTGGAAGAGAGTTCCGAATATTAACAACTCTATAAAAGAAAAAAGTACCTCGCTTCGTTTGGCCTAAATCGCTTCCCAATGATCTTGTATCCATTACTACGGGTATTGCTTGTCCAATCAATATTCAAATATTCGTTTATGTCAAAATTATTAATTTTAAGCCATGGAACATTTTAAACAATTCTATTAAGTCTCCTCGCAACCTACGTTTTGACAAACTGAACAAATGAAGTTCCTTCAATCGCTGTTCGTATGGCTTGTTTCTCAAGCGTGGAATAATTTTAGTAATTTTCTCTGTACTCTCTCCAGCTTGACTGTATCTTTCTTATAGTGGGGTGACCACAACTGAACTCAATATTCAAGATTAGGACGCACGATCGCATTGAAAAGGGAAAAAATGACCTTTTCAGACTGTTACCCTTTTATTCTTATTCTTTAATGGTAACGGGATCAAAACCCATGTAAGATACAGGTCAATGACCTGTAGGAGTGATTGCCTGTGATGCCCTCTTGATAGGCAGGTAACTTGCTTTGCTGCCCAGAGGTATACATCAATGAAGTGGTATAAGGTGGTATTGGCTAATCGTGGTCGAGCGGTTTTTAAGTAATTTATAAGTATTTTAAAGTGCCAAAGGATTCGAGTAAGACAATAAATATACTAAAATATATATAATATATGTACACTATGAAGTTTTTACAATAATAATGTCACGGGGCTCAATAATAATGTTTGGGGGCCATTGAAACTAATGTATAATAGACAGAGCCAGAACAATTAATATCGTGACAAGGTGCTCTCACACCTTCAGGTGTGTGACACACAGACTCTCAGAGGAGTCTTGATATCGGAGCGCTAGGTATCGCGTCTTCTGTTGTTCTCCCTCTTTCCGGCCAGTTGCAGCATATATGGAGTTTTGGCCGGAACCTCACAGCTTCCAGCATCCATGTCTCCCAGGCCTGTGGTGCGCGGTCAGCGTCAGCATCCTTGGTCCCTGCGCTGATATGATACACACACAACTTGTGTGTACATTCTGGAGCAAGGGGCGAGGTGTTTACGTGTTGCCTCAAGACACCAGGCTGGCTATCCACGTCATCATCATATGGGATGGCGTGGCTACTTGGTCAGCATAATGTCATCAAAAAGTGGCAGTGCCTAAGACATCCTGCTATAGTATAGATACTAAGATTATACACATACATATAATATCTAACCAGTGCCGTAATAAGACTTACATTCGAAAGTTCTTCCTATGAAACCAGTTAATTTATTAGCTCTCTTAACTTCTGAACAATGTTTACTAGGCTTGAGATTGTTGCTTATAATAATCCCCAAGTCTTTTCTTCGGTAACATTGGGAAGTTTACGTCCGTCCATTGAGTAGGTAGTTAATTTGATCGTTATTACTTCCTATATGAAAAACTTCACACTTATCGGTATTTAATTTCATCTGCCACTTATTTGTCCAACTAACTGAGTGATTAATGTAAATTGCATTGCATCTTATCGACAGTTATGATTACTTTATTCGTATTTTAATATCGTCCGCAAACATTGATATCTACAGGGAGGCATTCGTCTAAAAAGATTAAGGAATATCGTCTTGCAACATTT
>JACEEZ010017263.1:0-82500 GCA_016584305.1 Chionoecetes opilio
TAGGTCCCCAATATGATGTGAAACGTGTGTGGTTTTTATAGTCCGTGGATCGGGTAATGAAAGACGATCTGTTTCCCCTCCATGTGTGTGACACTTTTCCCCATTTTTCCCATGTGGGGCTTCACCCCTTTTTTGGCATCCATATACTTTTAATTAATTTAAAAAGAGAACTGTGTTGGCGAGAGAGTGACGCGTGACCAGGTCAACGCATTAGATAAATTGTGTAAGAGAAAACAGGGGGTTTTCCACCTTAATGAGTTTTGGGGTTTATTGGTGGTTTTTCCCTTTGGGGGGGAGGGGGGGGGGAGGGGAAGAGAGAGAGAGAGAGAAGAGAGAGAGGAGAGAGAGAGAGAGAGAAGAGAGAGGAGAGGAGAGAGAAGAAGAGAGGAGAGAGAGAGAGATAGAAGAGAAGAGGAGAGAGAGAGAGGAGAGAGAGAGAGAGAAGAGAGAGGAGATGAGAGAGAGGGGCAGAGGAAGAGAGCGAGAATTGAGGATAAGAAGAGGAAAAGAGAGAGAGATGGAATTGATGGAGAAGGAGGGAGATAGAGAGAGATGAGAAGAAGGACGAGAGAGAGAGAGAGAAGATGATGAGGGTTAGAGAGAGAGGAGAGATAGAGAGAGAGAGAGAGAGAAGATGAGGAGAGAGAGGGAAGAGGAGAGAGAAGCGAAGAGATAAGGAGAGAGAGAGAGGAGAGAGAGAGAGAGTAGAGAGAGAGAGTAGAGAGAGAGAGAGAGGGAGAGAGAGAGAGGAGAGAGAGAGAGAGAGAGAGAGAGAGAGAGAGAGAGAGAGAGAGGAGAGAGAGGAGAGAAGAGAGAGATAGAGAGAGAGAGAGGGTGTGTCCTTAATGAGGTGCGGTGGGACGGGCGGAGAGGACAACGCACTCGCCAAATTTCTCTCCCCAAAGGAGAAGTGGCAGACAACAAGCCTAACTTTTCCTGGTGGAGAAACAGCGCAGCTCCACCACGCTTGTTTCTTTTGTTCCAGGGGTGATGGAGGCGTTTGTCTGTTAATTTGACAAGCCTCTGATGCTATTTTCCTCATTGCAGCAATTATCGAGATTATGGCTGTGTTGTCCTCATCATAACCTAAACCCTCGGCCATCCATCTGGTGGTTGTGGTGCGGGACTTTAGTGGTCATAGTCTTGTTTTTGAAGTCCCTGGTGATACATTTCTGACATTTACCTCTCTCCGTGCGTTCATTTTAAGTTCCCAAACAGAAAAAGACTCGCTGTTTCCCATTTTTCATCGGGAGCAACACAACACAAGGGAAATGTTTCCTTGTTTACAGCCAGACTTTTGATGTTTGTATGATACGGTTTTCAGGCCTCGGCTGGTAACCCGCTGCCACCAGAAATGTTGGCGGGAGTTGACAGGAATGAAGTACTGTTGAACTACTCGGGTTGATATTTCTATCATATGTACAAACACTGGCTCCCACGCACCACACCCTCACCCCTACGTTGCCCCCCTCTATACATGTGTATATCATATACAAACCACTTCACTCTGCTGGATCCCTCCCCGCCCACCCCTCTATTCGCCTGCCCGCTCGCAGCTTTCAGTAATTCCCTGATGTCTTTTTTCCATTAGTTGATAATCCCTCCTGACTCGGTGACCATTTGTGTTGGCGGAGGATGGATAATTGCGGCGTGATCCTGTGTGTGTGTGTGTGGGTGTGTTAGTGGACGGGTTGTTACATAATTGCAAGCGTGCTGATTGTTAATCATCATCATCATCCTTACAATTCACTTTTAATTCCACATGCTGGTCCACCATCACTTATTTGTCCACAGTTTTTCCAACATAGGGAACTGATAACAATAACAAGTGCAAATTTTGTGTTGTCGAGTTTGCCTGCCATGCCCTGTGTCATCGCACCGTGCAAAATGATATTCGGTCCCGCTGTACACATCTCGTGGTTGTCCCGTGCATTCATTACTTGTTGCAGGCACAGCACGTCCAAATAAGCTAAAAACACAAAAATTCGTTGTGTGTGTGTGTGCGTAACGAGAGAGAGAGAGAGAGAGAGAGAGAGAGAGAGAGAGAGAGAGAGAGAGAGAGAGAGAGAGAGAGAGAGAGAGAGAGAGAGAGAGAGAGAGAGAGAGAGAGAGAGAGAGAGAGAGAGAGAGAGAGAGAGGTAATTATTCAGCAGAGATAGATGGCAGAGAGAATTGATAGAAAAGTTATGTTAAGTAGGGAAAAGAAGAAACCTGGCAGAAGAAAAAGGAGAAATGCAAATGAGAGGGACCAGTAAAGATAAGAACGAGGAATATAATGCAGGCAGCAACTTAAACCAAATATCTTGACTACAAATATATAACAATTATTTTTTGGGGTAAATGGCCAGTCTTCCGTCAGCGTTTAGACAGACATGAGTTGGATGACGATATTGACCTTTTTTCGCGGAAGGCGCATATTTGCCACTCTACTTGTATCCACCTGTCCGTGTGTTTGTGTGCGGCTACGCGTCTAGATATCTGTCTGTTCAGTCTTATGTTGATGTTGGCATCTCTCTATTATGTCTGTATTGGTTTGCCTACACACTGTCTATTGATTCATATGGTATTATTGATATATTCCTTTGTTGTGTGCAGACTTACTGTACTGTTGGAAATCATGTTACTGATGCGTCATCATCAGAGCAAGAACAGTAACAGTAACAGCAGCAGCAGCAGCAACAGTTAGGACAATAACATTGAATTTTTCAACTACTACCACTATTTCTACTACTACTACTACTACTACTACTATGCTACTACTACAGTATACTACTTTTGCCTCTACTATTACTACTACGACTACTACTACTACTGCTACAGTATACTAATATTGCCTCTACTAATACCACTACTACTACCTCCACTAGAACTACTTCCACTACTACTTATACTACTACTACTACTACTTACTGCTCTACTACTATTACTATTACTTCTGCTACTACTGCCACTGCTACTTCTACCATTACTACTACTACTACTACTACTACTATACTACCTTACATTACAACACCTACCACCAACTCATTGACACCCACACTTCTAAAATACTAGCCTCTCACAACACAAATAACTAACCTTATGTAACGATGATTTTTTTTCTATCACTACCAGGCTGAGTGAGTGTGCGGCAGGCGTGCCAGGGGGCCCTTACATCCCCAGTAAGTATCCTGCCAGGAAGGAGAGAGAGAGATAACCACTTTTTTGATCTGCCGGAAATGTGCAAAGGTGAAATAAATCCTCCTAGGTCAATACTTCGCCGAACCGAGGCTGGGTGGTGAGTGAGTGGGTGTGGATTCCGCGAGTGGAGTGCGAAGGGCATGCAATGATTCCAAGGGGGGGAAAGTCTCTATCACCCACCACCATGACTCCACAGGAAGATTAGTGGAGGCTGAGAACAAAATCAGAAGTAAGGGAGAGAAAACACAAGCGAGTGAGATAATTTTACACACATACACCACGCCGCACCTGGTGCTCCTTGCCTGCGAGAGTCCTGGACGTTCCGTCATGCTCAGGGACCGCCACAACGCCGCAGCAGCCCCTCTTACTGGCCGCCTCCTCTGGTGCTGCCCCTCGCCCGCGCCCAAACCCTCGTGGGTGAGTATTTACTGAGTGTTGGTCACGCGAGGCGCTTTCTGTGCCTCCGTGTGCCTGCGTGCGTTCTGGGTGGTATTTGTGTGTGTGCGTGGTGGTGCGTGTGTGTGTAAGAGAGATTGTCGGAATTACTGATACTATCGGCAACTAGAGGACGATGGTAGGCCTATGTGGTAACACAATTATTTGGTGAGTTGCGTGGTAGTAATATTATTGTTGTCGGAATTGCATCATCATGGTAATGGCTGATCATTAGAAAGAACAGAAAAGAGAGAGGATGAAAAAAAGAAGAAAGTGAGGCAGGAAAGAGAAAGTGAGATAATAGATCGTGTTGGGAAGCGGCGGCGGGGGGGGCAATCCAAGGTTTGCCTTTCGGAGGCCGCTCGCGAATTTGGTTTAACTTTCGGGGGTTAGTAGGTTATTAGGTGGTTCCGGTTTCTCAGCACATTTCAGTAATTTGTTTAATCACATGAGGTTATTTGCAAGAAAATCCTGGTTAGTTTTGAAGCTACACCATGCGTTTAGGGGCACATCACCGGGAGCTCACCGCCAAAAGGCCGAACCGCGAAGCAATTGGAGAAATGCGTCGGGTGATGGCATCGGGTGCGCGGGTCCAAATCGCCTAATCATGATGTCCAGCAACGTAACCTCTACGTCCTTGTAATTTTGAACGCCTGTTGATTAGCGGTAATGCTTCTCTTGGCTACATTTGATTCGCTGGTCACACACATTGAGCCTCATTAAGGAAAAAAATATATGGATTAAAAAAAAAAAAAATGAAAATGTCGCATTCAACGCACCGACTTCTATTAGTTGAAAAAATTCCTAAAGGATGTCAGAGGTGTACAGGCGTCAATACCAGATGGCGGTGAGTGTCATTTACATTACTAACTCCCATAACCATGCTGCTTTCTTAGATGTGGGTTTGTGGGGCGTCTATCTTTTGGCGCAACTGTATGTGTGTTCTGTGTAATTAATGTATATGTTTTGAGTCGGGCGGCAGGTGTTGGGTCCAGAGAAAACAGGTGTATATAATTGCATATTTGTTTTTATTCTGGTCTCATATCCTTTTATGTCGTATTCTATTACACATTCATAATTTCTAGAATTTGATTATACATTCGATAATGTATTCGAATAATATTAATATTCGAAAAAAGAAAAGACATTAGAATAATTAAATATGTATAGACATTAAATATACTAAATACGCTTAGTCATTATTGATGTATAATCAAATTACTAGAATTAGAATTAATAGAAATACGAGCTAATAAAGGATATGAGACAAGAATACAAACAATATGCAATTGTAATATAAAGAAATAATAAGGCGAGAGTGAAAAATAAACCTGCAAACTTAAAACACCAAGTAAAAAATTGGAACATGAATCTGTAATATCAGGAGCGATGTGCTCCTAAAAATTTTAGTAATATTTGTCACCTCCATGGTGTAGTTGCTAGCGCGCCAAGCTACAATCGCAGGCCTTGGTTCAATTCGGCCAGGGGAGGTGCAGCCAGCCCATAATGTTCACCCCTTCTTTGGGATGGTCGCTAAATGGGTTCCTGGGGAACCTGAGGGAAGTAACTGTGGTAACCCTGGATGTCACACTAGCCCTGTGTCCCGGGTAACATTCTCACCCACCACAAGCATGCTCAAGGGCTAATGGCGACGGAGTTGAGCACCGAGGCCCGCGCGCAACGTATCCCCCATCTTCACCGATGGGGTGAGGAGGAGTTGTGCACCGGGCAGCGCAGGTGGACAGGTAGAGGGGCCAGTTTCAGAATGACGTGGGAAATGTGGTCGTTTCACACCGTAAGGCGTCCAAGGATGCCACTAATTAACAGTTTGTAATCATATGATGAATTAATTGCGAGTGAACCAGACCACAGCTGCCCAGTCTGGACGCGAGCCTGTAATTGCCAGCACCCAACGTCACCAGCACGCCACCCACGCCGCCTTTTCCAACACACCGCACACACACCAACGCACCACACCACAGCCCCACCCACACACACACACACCACCACACACACACACACACACACACCCACAACACACACACACACACAACCACACACACACACACACACACACACACACACGCACACACACACACACACACACACACACACACACACACACACACACACACACACACACACACATATCCTAGGTTATTTAGGTCAGGTTAAGGTTACTACTAACCTCAGACCAGATGTTTCCTTTCCCACTTTGCGTTTTTACTTTTCTAGCTTAATAATTCATAACATTTTTTTTTTTTATTTTTTTCCTTTTCGTATTTCATTCCTACTTGCCTTTTTCATATGAAAGTTCAATCCTATGTTAAGAATTGTTTTTATATTTTTCCTTCCTCGCAGATAATTGTCACGTGGAAGTTTTATCACCGTGTTTATAATTTCTTTTACATAATATATAATTTACAATTTTTTTTTGACTTATTCATTATTGTTTTGTTTCGAAGTGAACCTATATGTGCATCCCCCTATGAAGTTTATATGTAGTTTTTATTGCATATGCGATAATTTATTATCTGCAGTTCCTCAAGCACCGACAGTTTGTTGCTGACGTTTCTCTATTACGACCACCAGCAAATTATGCTAAGAGGCAGGTCTTTGTGCGACGTTTGTTGCTTCAATGGAGATTTCTGAAGCTCTTGAATGTTAGTCGTGTGGCTGCCTTGTGATAAAAATGACCCACCGAGTGACGACAAGCATATGCTTGTTTGCCTATATGCTTTGGATGGAGTCGAGCTGCTTCTTCGAACTTACTGACTGCCTTATTTCTTCCTTCTGAGTTTTTAAACACACCAGCATTGGCTCGGCGACGGAGTGCCCTCGCAACCGTAAATTAAAGCCCCGGGTCCATAAAGGCAGGGGAAGGTCACCGCGTATGCCGCAGGAATGGGCTGCACTCGGCACTTGGAACCCTCGCCAGGCCTGGCTAAGAGTTCCCTGGCTGAGAGCAAGGCTCGGGCGGCCGACGGTGCAGGAGTCCTTGGTGGTCGATGGGCTGGCGTCCTCGAGGCTCCGTCCTCAGACAGAGCCTTGGCTGAAGGCGGTGCTGCTCCCCCAGAATGACATCTCAAACACCTAGGATGAAGCTTTGATTTCCCTAGTTTTTCAGGTGATGTACCAATGGTGTATGATTTTTTACTTTCACATGTCATGGTTGTTGATTAACTCATCCGCCTCAATTTCAGTACTTGCCGGTTTGCGCCGTCAAGACAGTCCTATTAATGTTTTGGTCCTCAGCCTGTAAGGAACAAAAACTACCTTCGAGGCCCAGAAACGTTTCATGAGGAGAATTACTAAGACCTTGAACTCTTTGTACCGGGCGAAGCAACATTCCGCGGTGGTGCATGCAGAAGGGCTTTCCCCCACACGCACACACGATTGGCAACAGAATATTTCATGCATAAAGGCAACATGCATCACCACAGGGGAAAAAAACATAGTCAAGAAACATTTCACAGATGCGAATTAGTTTTCCTTTACGCCGAACAGATTTGCGCATTACCATATATGTACGCCACTTCTTAACAAAACTGTTTTAAAGTTAAGAAAATTTCGACATACTCCAAAATGTACATCAGAGGAAATATTTATTCATTATTACATAAAGTATGTTTTTTCTTCCTTTCAGAAAAAACGCGCATTTTTCTCCCTTCCATCTGTTTTTTTCCTGTTGTTCATCAGATATTCTTTCTCAGTTTAGATTTTCCCCATCAGGAATTTTCCCTCTTCGCCACTCTCTTCTCCTCTCATAATTTCATTTCGCACTCTTGCAAGGTAACTTTTCATTTTTTATTTTATCCCATTCTAGCTTTTATTTCCTCCATCAGGATCATCCCTTTGATAATATTTCGTTCGTTGTTTTTCCTCTTTGTTTTTTGGAATTTTTCCTCTGCTGCTGCATGTTTTTTTACATTTTTTCCTGTTTTTTTTTTAATTATTATTTTCTTTTATCTTCGGGTTTTCTTTTATCTAATCACATGTATATTTGTTTTTTGTCTGAGTTTCGTTTTATTAGTATATACATTTCCTCTTTCTGTGCGATCACGCTCAACATACCACAATGTCCATACAGAAACTTTATCTCCGATTTACGCAATTTTCAAAACTTTATGAAGACAGTATCGACTTGTCATTTGTTTTTGTGTTTACGCCGAATATTCATATCACGTTCACATCGTTCAAAATGTTTTCCAATGTTTCAATTCCAATGTTTCAAATGATTGGATTATATATAATATATACAGTATATATGTATACACACACTTTGGTTATACGTAGTATTAATTTCTTCTCTGTGCACTTCTATACAAGTGCGGCGGAGGGCACCAGGTGGCAGCTTGAGCCTCAAATCAAATCACCAAAGGTGTCACTTTAAAAATTTAGCCTGTGCCACCACGGGCGAGGGCCAACCATCACAGCCCTCCAGAATATGCAGGGCCAACCACCTGAGCCGTCAGGGAAAGAAGATAAAACCTATGGAAGGAAAATATTTGCCTACAGGCGTTATAGGCTTGAGCGTAAGAAAACTATAATAATAATAAAAAAAATTATGTTTGATAATAAAGTAAAGAGTGGAAAAAAACTAAGATACGAGGCATGCCGAGATAAGGAAGCGATAGGAAGTGATGGAGGGTGATGGTGAGGGGTGGGGATGGAGGGGAGATAATAGAGGGTGTTAAGGAGGGGTGACTGGTGAGGCTTGGAATGATTACTATGGTGAGGGTGATGACAGGGGTGAGGGGTGGTGAAGGAACGGGAATTACTGATGAGAGTTGAAGAGTGGTGACGCATAGTGACATGTGAGTGGTGATGGTGGTGAGAGATTAGTGATAATGTGATGGTTTGTGAGGTAGGTTGATAACAATTTGATGTGCTGAACAGTAATATTCAATATAAGTTATTCATAGTCTGTTATATTTATAGGTGTAAAATAACATAAACAAAAGAGATTATACGAGAGATGTAAAGGTACTTTTGGGGAAGCGGTGGTTAACGTCTTGGAGTGGTGAGTTCGATGTCCCGAGTTCGAATTCTGCCGGGGGCAACTCTTTCGGCCATCTTTAACGCTGTTGACAAGAGGCTGGTAGGTGAGCACAAGGTCCCGAGTTCAAGTTCCACCAAGGAGCAACTGTAAATCCATCGTAGAGTGGCCGAAAAAACCTGCCTGCATTCTTGTTCTTTCGACAGCAACTTCATGTGCGGCGGAGGTATCACCAGGTGGCAGCATGAGCCTATGCTGAGGGTTGATTATCACAGAAAATGGATCTTTCATAAGAACATAAGAAAATAAGGAAGCTACAAGAGGCCGTGAGATCTACACGAGGTAGTTCATGTACCTTCACCTGTAGATCACAGGTGTCATTATAAAAATCCAGCCTGCGCCACCACGGGCGAGGGCCAACCATCTGAGCCCTCAAGTAAAAAAAAAACTAATAGTCTGCATGCGCTATAGACTGCAACGGAAAAAAAAACCTTGAATAGACTAGTTCTCCTAGTTCTCCTCTAGACTAGGAGACTCCATCTCCTGAAACTCATGCCCTTTATATTTCTGCCCGTAATCATGCCAAATCTTTACTTAAACCAAAGACTACTCTATACTGGACTTACTACTCGTGCTCCGCGCCAACCCGCCCATGACCAGTGGAGGCCAGTTTTGCGATTCCTGACATCTTCGAACATCGCTCCCATCTCCCTTCCTATGGTTTATCAGTATAAATGATATACCGCTATCTTCGTAAATGTTTGTTCTATATTATTATCAAATAAAAAACAGTAAAATACATTAAAGAAATGTCATTATGAGAGAGTGAAGAAATATGCATGACCTCAATATTCACTTAAAACTGTTCGCCATTTATATTTTGGCTTATAAAACTTTTTACATGAAACATAGCAATAAAGCGGATTTTTCATTAGCTTTCCATTGGTATATTTCGTTTTCTGATAAATGAATTAGAACTATGCATAAATTATCGTTAACTAAAATATAACATCATCGATCGGATCGGGGAAGTAAAAAAAAGTGTTCCATGAATACAGTAGACTATGGTTTATCATGTATAAATGATACACTGTTATCTGCATAAATGTTTGTTCTATAATATTATCAAATAAAAAACTGTGAAATACGCTAAAGAAATGCCATTATGAGACTCTGAAGAAGTATGCATGAACTTAATATTCACTTAACTCTTCGCCATTTAATATTTTCTTTGAAAATATTTTTACATGAAACATATCAATGAAAGCGGAATTGTATTAGCTTTCCATTGATATATTTTCGTTTTCTGATAAATGAACTAGAAACCATGCATAAATAGCGTTAACTAAAACAATTACATCATCAATCGAGTAGTTTTCCCGATTTGATGAGGTTATTTATTTAGTTACGCTAATTTATGAATAGTACTAATCATTTAGTACAGTGTTTCATTTTTAGTAGAGTGTGTCCCCTCCTCGGGACACACTCATTGTCTTGGGCGACGTCAATGCTACTACTAGCACTGTAAGAGATGGCTTACGAGTTATGTTTTGGTCCCCATGGCTCCGGTACCAGAAACACCAACAGTTCTCTGCTTCTGAACTTTGCAAGATCCAGAAGGTTGAGAATTGCAGGTTCTTGGTGTCAGAGGCCAGAGCTGCACCACTGGACATGGTATAGTAATGCCGGAGGGGTAACAAAGGAGATCGACCACATCCTCGTTAGTACTCGTTGGAGGATCCTCCAGAACTGCAGGGTTTACCGGAGTGCTGAGTTCTTTGGAACAGATCACAGACTTGTTGTTGCTACACTTAAGCTTCATGTCAAGTCCCAGAAGAATATCAAGAGGTAACCATACTGTGTTTCATCTTGAGAAACTGAAGGACTTGACATGTGCCTCATGAGTATGCAGTGCAGTCCTCAAATCGGTTTTGATGTGCTCGGTGCTCTCGGGGACCCTGTTAGAACTGTGGGATACCTTCAAACGTGAAACTCTACAGGCTGCCAAGGAGTGTATTGGGGAGCGCCCGAGGTCAAGGCGTGGTTTTGTCTCGACGGAGACGCTGGAGAAAATCGAGGAGAGTCGCGCTGCCAGTCTGGCTGCGAACCGGGACCAGCACAGGGCTCTGTCACGCCGGACTAGAACCCTCCTGAGAGAGACAAGGAAGGTATGTCAGGAGTCCCGCTGAGGATGTCGAGGGTCATTTGAACGCTAATGACCTCCGACCCGCCTACACGAGCCCTGAAGAAGCTCCGTTCCCAAGTCTCCTTCTCGGGCGAGTGCTATTCGAACAGCAGATGAGTGCCTCGTGTCGGACATGATGGGCAGATGGCTGAGTAACTTTGGGCAGTTGTTCACGGTGGACCCTCAACTGAGCAGCTTTCACACCACTGGGTTACAGGCAGTGGATGCTGATCCTCCCATTGACGAAACCCCACCCTCTCTTGACGAAGTCAGAGAGGCTGTAGCAAAGTTGTGGGGTGGAAAGGCAGCTGGTGTTTTGTAATATCAGTGCGGAGCTCCTCAAGCTGGGGGTGAGGCCATGATCCGCGGTTGCATGCTGTCCTGACTGCCGTGTGGCAATCAGGTACCTTTCCTCCTGACTGGAAAAGGGGGCTGGTCGTCCCTCTCTGGAACGGGAAAGGGGATCGTCAGGACTACAACAATTACCGCGTGTATTACACTGCTCAGCGTACCAGGCAAGGTGCTTGCCCATATATTTCTGACACGGATTCGCAGTCATCTGGTGAAGCATCAGAGACCTCACAGTCTCGGTTCACGCCTGGTAAGTCAACAACGGACCGTATCCTAGCGCTTCGTGTCCTGGTGGACGCCGACGTGAGTTTCGACAGGGGATGCTTGCAGCCTATTTGATCTCAAGAAGGTTTTGACTCAGTGCATCGTGAGTCACTCTGGGATGTTCTGCGACTTCGGAGGGATTCCTGCAAGGATTATTGGTTTGATAACTGGTCTGTATTCTGGGACTGAGAGTGCTGTGAAGTGTGGGCAGGTGTATCCAGCTTCTTTCCTGTGAATACAGGAGTGAGGCAAGGGTGCGTCCTTGCCCCATCACTTTTCAACGCTTGTATGGACTGGGTATTGGACAGGTTGTAGATCAAAGTGATTGTGGAGCATTCACAGGAACTACCACAATGTAGGCCTCGCGGCCTCTTGTAGCTTCCTTATTTTCTAATGTTCTTATGTTATCCGTCGGCAACACCAAGATCACTGATCTTGTTTTTTGCCGATGATGCAGTAATCTTTGCTTGAGTCGCTGGAGGTCCTGGTGATGGCTCTTGAGGCGCTGCACGAGGAGGCAAAGCCTTTGGGACTTGAGATCTCCTGGCTCAAGACCAAGGTCCAGGTGTTTGGAGACTTACTAGATGAAGCAGTACAGTCTGTTCATGCGTGTGGCGAGGACATTGAGATCTTGGAAAGTTTTACATACCTTGGTAGCGCAGTCCATATGACGGCGGGTCACGTCAAGAAGTCTTACGGCGGATTGGCATAGCCCACGGTGTTATGGACTCGCTCAGCGGGAGTATTTGGCTTGTCGTACCTGTGCAGAAAGACAAAGATCCGATCTTCAAGTCGCTTGTGATTCCTGTCTATACTCTATGGTTGTGAGACATGGACACTAAATAGTGACTTGAAGAGACGAATCAATGCTTTGGTAATAGTGTCTTCGCAGAATCATAGGGGTATCGCTGGGATGATTATGTGTCAATCAGCGATTGCAACGTGAGGCCGAATCGAGACCTATTACCTGCATAGTCCGTCAGCGCCAACTTCGGATATATGGCATGTGGCACGCTACCCTGAAACCGATCCTTCCCATCGGGTTGTATCTTGTAAGAGACAATCCGTCGTGGAGGAGGCCAAGGGGCGCCCACAAGGCTCGTGGCTGCGGCAAGTTGATGTTTCTTGTCGAGAGCTGCTTGGTATGGGAAAGGAGCCTGCATGGAACTCGCGCGTGGTGACCCCCGGGAGTGGCGTCGTAGGGTGGGCGAGGCGACGCACCCCCCGCGTATGCCCCCAATGATTGATTGATTGAATAATTCATTTATCAAAAACGAAATATATCAATGAAAGGCTAATAACATTCCGCTTCTATTGATATGTTTCATGTAAAATGTTTTCTCGTATAATATTAATGGCGAAGAATTTAAGTGAGTATTAAGTTCATGCATATTCTTCACTCTCTCATAATGACATTTCTTTAGTGTATTTTTATTGTTTTTATTTGATAATATTATAGAACAAACATTTACGATGATAACGGTAATATCATTTATACTGATAAACCATAGGAAGGGAGATGGGAGTGATGTTCGAAAATATCAGGAATCCGCAAAACTGGCCTCCACTGGAAATAGCCCAAACTGAGTAGCAAGTCCAGTATACAGTAGTCTTTGCTTCAACTTACCAAAAACTCTTTCATTCATAGAGAAAATGTCAAATCTTTCTGAATCAAATTCCTCTCGTGACTTCTGGCATCTAGCAAATGACATCTCTAACAATTTTTCTTCTGCATCTTTCCCTCCTATGCTTCACCCAGATGGTTCCACAGCTGTCTCATCTGCTTCTAAAGCTGAACTCTCTTCGCTCAAACCTTTGCTAAAAATTCCACTCTGGTTGATGAAGGGCTTATTCCTCCATCTCCTCCACCCTCTGACTATATTATACCTGTCATTAAGATCCTTCGGAATGATGTTTTCTTTGCCCTTTCTGCCTAGATCCTCGGAAGGCTAACGGTCCTGACGGAGTCCATCCTATTGTTTCTCAAAAACTGTGCTTCTGTGCTTGCACCCTGCCTGGTCAAACTTTTCCGTCTTTGTCTATCTACTTCCACCTTTCCTTCTTGCTGAAGTTTTGCTCACATCCATCCTGTTCCTAAGAAGGGTGACCGTTCTAATCCTTCAAACTCTGTCCTATAGCTTTGACTTCCTGCCTTTTTAAAGTTTTTGAACACACTAAAGACTTAGAATNCACACATACATACACGCGCGCGGTTACCTGGTGCTCCCTTGCCTGCGAGAGTCCAGGACGTTCCTCGGTCATGCTCGGAACCGCCACAACGCCCGCCGCAGCCCGCCTTCTTCTGGCCGCCTCCCTCTGGCTGCTGCCCCTCGCCCGCGCCCAAACCACCATCGTGGGTGAGTATTACTGAGTGTGTGTGTGTGTGTGTGTGTGTGTGTGTGTGTGTGTGTGTGTGCGTGTGTGCGTGTGTGCGTGTGTGCGTGTGTGTGTGTGTGTGTGAAAGAGAGATTGTCGGAATTACTGATACTATCGCAAACTAGATGGAGATGGTAGCACTATTGGTAACACAATTAGTATTGGTATAGTTTGCTGTGGTAGTAATATTATTGTTGTCAGGAATAGTGGCATCAGTCATGATAATGGCATGATCATTAGAAAAGACAGAAAAGAGAGAGGGATGAAAAAAGAAGAAAGCTGAGCAAGGGAAAGAGAAAAGTGAGATGAACCAGACTCGTGTTGGGGAAGGCGGCGGCGGCGGCGGCTGCTGTCGGGTGGCATATTCTCAATGCGTTTGCCCTTTTCGGCAGGCCGCTCGCGAATTTTGTTTAACTTTCGGTTAAGATTAGGTAAGGTTAGGTTAGGTTAGGTTCCGGTTCTCATAATTTACAGGTAACTTTGTGTTGGAATCACAATGAGGTTATTTGCAAGAAAATCCTGTGGTTAGTTTTGAAGCTACAGCCATGCGTTAGAGGGCCGCCAACCTGCCGAAAAGGGCGAACGCATTGAGAATATGCTGTCGGGTGGATGGCATCGGGTGGCGCGGGTCCAGAATCGCCTAATCATGATGTCCAGCGTCAAACGTAACCTCTACGTCCTTGTAATTATTTGAACGGCCTGTGATTAGCGGTAATGCTTCTCTTGGCTACATTTGATTCGCTGGCACACACATTGAGCCTCATTAAGGAAAAAAAATATATGGATTAAAAAAAAAAAAAAAACTGAAAAATGTCGCATTGCACGCACCGACTTTGTATATGTAAAAAAATGTCTAAAGGAGTGTCAGAGGTGTAACAAGGCTGTCATCAAGTACCAGGATGGCGGTGAGTGTCATTTACGTTACATAACTCTCCATAACCATGCTGCTTTCTTAGATGTGGGTTTGTGGGGCGTCTTATCTTTTGGCGCAGACTGTATGTGTGTTCTGTGTAATTTAATGTATATGTTAAGAGCGGGCGGGCAGGTGTGGGGTCCAGAGAAAACAGGTGTATACAATTGCATATTTGTTTGTATTCTTGTCTCATATCCTTTATTATGCTCGTATTTCTATTACACATTCATATATTCTAGAAATTTGCATTATACATTCGAATAATGCATTCGAATAATATAAGTATTATCGAAAAAAGAAAAAAGACATTAGAAATAATACTAAATGATGTATAGACATTAGAAATAATACTAAATACGCTTATCATTATTCGAATGTATAATGCAAATTACTAGAATATATGAATGTGTAATAGAAATACGAGCATAATAAAGGATATGAGACAAGAATACAAACAAATATGCAATTGTACTCATATAAAGAAATAATAAAGGCGAGAGTGAATTATAACACCTGCAACTTAAAAACAACAAGGTAAAAAATTGGAACTATTAGAATCTGTAATATCAGGAGCGATGTGCTCCTAATATTTGTAGTAATATTTGTCACCTCCATGGTGTAGTTGCTAGCGCGCCAAGCTACGAATCTGCAGGCCTTGGTTCGAATCCGGGCCAGGGGAAGTCGGCAGCCAGCCCATAAACTGTTCATCCTTCCTTTCGGGGATGGTCGCTAAATGGGTACCTGGGGAAACCTGAGGAAGGTAACTGTGGTAACCCGGATGTCACACTAGCCCTGTGTCCCGGGGTAACGATTTCTCACCCACCACAGCATGCTCAAGGGCTAATGCGACGGAGTTGAGCACCGAGGCCACGCGCAGCATAGCGTATGCCCCCATCTTCACCGAGTGTGAGGTGAAGAGAGATGTGCACCTGGACGCCAGTGTGAGGTGACAGGTGAGAGGGAGCAGGTGCAGCACATGACGTGGGAAATGTGGTCGTTTCACACCGTAAAGGCTGTCCAAGGAATGCCACTAATTAACAGCTTTTAATCATATGATGAATTTAATATTGCGAGTGAACCAGACGACAGCTGCGACGCCAGTCTGGGACGCGAGCCTGTAATTGCCAGCACCCACATCACCAGCCAGCCCAGCCACACGCACGCTCTCTTTCTCACACACACACGCACACACACACACACGCACACACACACACACACACACACACCACACACACACACACACACACACACACCACACCACACCACACACCACACCACACACACCACACACCACACACACACACACACACACACACACACCACACACACACACACACACACACCAAGCACAGCACACCACACACACACACACACACACACACACACACACACACACATATCCTAGGTTATTTAGGTCAGGTTAAGGTTACTACTAACCTCAGACCAGATGTTTCCTTTCCCACTTTGCGATTTTACTTTTCTAGCTTAATAATTCATAAAGCATATTTTTTTATTATTTTCCTTTTCGTATTTCAATTCCCTACTTGCCTTTTCTCATTATGAAAGTTCAATCCCGTATGTTAAAGAATTGTTTATATTTTTCTTCCTCGCAGATACTTGGTCCACGTTGGAAGTGAATTTATCACCGTGCTTTTTATAATTTCTTTGTACATAAATATATAATTTACTGATTTTTTTATCTGACTTATCATATTATTGTTTTTGTTTCGAAGTGAACTACTATATGTGCATCTCCCCCTATGAAAGTTTCATGTAGTTTTAATTGCATATGACGTATAAATGTTATTTATCTCCTTGCATCCTGCAGGCACATGTGGTTGGCTGAAACGTTTCTTCGTATTACGACCACACAGCAAATTATGCTAAGAGGCAGGTCCTATTTGCGACGCTTGCTGCTTCATGGAGATGTTCTTGAAAGCTCTTGAATGTCTTAAGTCGTGTGGCTGCCTTGTGATACAAAGAGATGATCCCACTCGAAGGTGACGACAAGCATATGCTGTGTCGTTGCTATATGCTTGGGAGATGAGCGAAGTCGAGCTGCTTCTTCGAAACCTATACTTGTAACTGCCTTTATTTCTTCCTTGCTGAGTTTTATGCTGACAAACACAGCATTGGCTCGGCAGCGGCAGTGAACCTCGCCAAATACCGTAACATTAAAGCACACGCGTCCAATAAAGGCACGGAGACGGTCACCGCGTATGCCGCAGGAATTGGGCTGCACTCGGCAGCTTGAAAGCCCTCGCCAGGCCTGGCTAAGAGTTCCCCTGGCTGAGAGCAAGGCTCGGGGCGGCGACCGGTGGCTGGAGATCCTTGGTGGTCGATGGGCTGGCGGGTCCTCGAGGGCCTCCCGCTCCTCAAGGTACAGAGTCTTGGCTGAAGGCGGTGCTGCTCCCACCAGAATGACACATCTCAAAGCACCCTAGGAATGAAGCTTTGATTCCCGTAGTGTTTCAGGTGATGGATAACCAATGGTGTATGATTTGTTTACTTTCACATTGTCATGGTTGTTGATTTAAACCTCATCCGGCCTCAACTTATCTTCAGTACTTGCCGACTGTAGTGCCGCCCGATCAAGACAGTCCTATTAATGTTTTGGTCCTCAGCCTGTAAGGAACATAAATACCTACCTTACCGAAGGCCACAGAGAACGTTTCATGGAGGAGGAAATTACATAAAGACCTTGAACTCTTTGTACGGGCGAAGCAACATTCCGCGGTGGTGCATGCAAGAAGGGCTTCCCCCACACGCACACACGATTGGCACACAGAATATTTCATGCATAAAGGCAACATGCATCACCACAGGGGAAAAAAACATATTCAAGAAACATTTCACAGATGCGAATTAGTTTCCTTTACGCCGAACAGATTTGCGCATTACCAATATATGTACGCCACTTCTATAACAAAACTGTTTTAAAGTCTAAGAAAATTTCGGACATACTCCAAAATGTACATCAGAGGAAATATTTATTCAGTTATTACATAAAGTATGTTTTTCTTCCTTTCAGAAAAACGCGCATTTTTCTCCCTTCCATCTGTATTTTTCTCTGTTGTTCATCAGATATTCTTTCTCAATTTTGATTTTCCCCATCAGGAATTTTCCCTCTTCGCCACTCTCTTTCCTCATCTCATAATTTCATTTCGCACTCTTGCAAGGTAACTTTTCATTTTTATTTTATCCCATTCTAGGCTTTTCATTTCCTCCATCAAGGATCAGCCCTTTGATATATATTTCGTTCGTGTGTTTTTCCTCTTTGTTTTTGGTATTTTCCTCTGCTGCTGCATGGTTTTTACATTTTTTTTCCTTTTTTTTTATTGAATTATATTTCTTCTATTCTTCGGGTTTTCTTTTATCTAATCACATGTATATTTGTTTTTGTCTGAGTTTCGTTTATATAGTATATACATTTCCTCTTTCTGTGCGATCACGCTCAACATACCACAATGTCCATACATAAACTTTATCTCCGATTTACGCAATTTTCAAAACTTTATGAAGACAGTATCGACTTGTCATTTGTTTTTGTGTTTACGCCGAATATTCATATCACGTTCACATCGTTCAAAATGTTTTCCAATGTTTCAATTCCAATGTTTCAAATGATTGGATTATATATAATATATACAGTATATAATATTATGTATACACACACTTTGGTTATACGTAGTATTAATTTCTTCTCTGTGCACTTCTATACAAGTGCGGCGGAGGGCACCAGGTGGCAGCTTGAGCCTCAAATCAAATCACCAAAGGTGTCACTTTAAAAATTTAGCCTGCGCCACCACGGGCGAGGGCCAACCATCACAGCCCTCCAGAATATGCAGGGCCAACCACCTGAGCCGTCAGGGAAAGAAGATAAAACCTATGGAAGGAAAATATTTGCCTACAGGCGTTATAGGCTTCAGCGTAAGAAAACTATAATAATAATAAAAAAACATTTGTTTGATAATTATAATAAATTAAGAGTGGAAAAAACTAAGATACGAGGCATGACGAGATAAGGAAGCGATAGGAAGTGATGGAGGGTGATGGTGATGGGTGGGGATGGAGGGGAGATAATAAAGGGTGTTAAGGAGGGGTGACTGGTGAGGCTTGGAATGATTACTATGGTGAGGGTGATGACAGGGGTGAGGGGTGGTGAAGGAACGGGAATTACTGATGAGAGTTGAAGAGTGGTGACGCATAGTGATATATGGGTGATGATGGTGGTGAGAGTTTACTGATAATGTGATGGTTTGTGAGGTAGGTTGATAACAATTTGATGTGTTGAACAGTAATATTCAATATAAGTTATTCATAGTCTGTTATATTTATAGGTGTAAAATAACATAAACAAAAGAGATTATGCGAGAGATGTAAAGGTACTTTTGGGGAAGCGGTGGTTAACGTCTTGGAGTGGTGAGTTCGATGTCCCGAGTTCGAATCCTGCCGGGGGCAACTCTTTCGGCCATCTTTAACGCTGTTGACAAGAGGCTGGTAGGTGAGCACAAGGTCCCGAGTTCAAGTTCCACCAAGGAGCAACTGTAAATCCATCGTAGAGTGGCCGAAAAAACCTGCCTGCATTCTTGTTCTTTCGACAGCAACTTCATGTGCGGCGGAGGTATCACCAGGTGGCAGCATGAGCCTATGCTGAGGGTTGATTATCACAGAAAATGGATCTTTCATAAGAACATAAGAAAATAAGGAAGCTACAATAGGCCGTGAGATCTACACGAGGTAGTTCATGTACCTTCACCTGTAGATCACAGGTGTCATTATAAAAATCCAGCCTGCGCCACCACGGGCGAGGGCCAACCACCTGAGCCCTCAAGTAAAAAAAAAAACTAATAGCCTGCATGCGCTATAGACTGCAACGGAAATAAAAATCTTGAATAGACTAGTTCTCCTAGTTCTCCTCTAGACTAGGAGACTCCATCTCCTGAAACTCATGCCCTTTATATTTCTGCCCGTAATCATACCAAATCTTTACTTCAACCAAAGACTACTCTATATTGGACTTGCTACTCGTGCTCCGCGCCAACCCGCCCATGACCAGTGGAGGCCAGTTTTGCGATTCCTGACATTTTCGAACATCACTCCCATCTCCCTTCCTATGGTTTATCAGCATAAATGATATACTGCTATCTTCGTAAATATTTGTTCTATAATATTATCAAATAAAAAACAGTAAACTACAATACAAAAATGTCATTATGAGAGAGTGAAGAAATATGCATGAACTCAATATTCACTTAAACTATTCGCCATTTAATATTTTGCTTTAAAACTTTTTACATGAAACATAGCAATAGAAGCGGATTTTCATTAGCTTTCCATTGGTATATTTCGTTTTCTGATAAATGAATTAGAACTATGCATAAATTATCGTTAACTAAAAATATAACATCATCGATCGGATCGGCAAGTAAAAAAAGTGTTCCATGAATACAGTAGACTATGGTTTATCCGTATAAATGATACACTGTTATCTGCATAAATGTTTGTTCTATAATATTATCAAATAAAAAACTGTGAAATACGCTAAAGAAATGCCATTATGAGACTGAAGAAGTATGCATGAACTTAATATTCACTTAAACTCTTCGCCATTTAATATTTTCTTTGAAAATATTTTTACATGAAACATATCAATGAAAGCGGAATTGTATTAGCTTTCCATTGATATATTTCGTTTTCTGATAAATGAACTAGAACCATGCATAAATAAGCGTTAACTAAAACAATTACATCATCAATCGAGTAGTTTTCCCGATTGATGAGGTTATTTATTTAGTTAACGCTAATTTATGAATAGTACTAATTCATTTAGTACAGTGTTTCATTTTAGTAGAGTGTGTCCCTCCTCGGGACACACTCATTGTCTTGGGCGACGTCAATGCTACTACTAGCACTGTAAGAGATGGCTTACGAGTTATGTGTCGGTCCCCATGGCTCCGGTACCAGAAACACCAACAGTTCTCTGCTTCTGAACTTTGCAAGATCCAGAAGGTTGAGAATTGCAGGTTCTTGGTGTCAGAGGCCAGAGCTGCACCGCTGGACATGGTATAGTAATGCCGGAGGGGTAACAAAGGAGATCGACCACATCCTCGTTAGTACTCGTTGGAGGATCCTCCAGAACTGCAGGGTTTACCGGAGTGCTGAGTTCTTTGGAACAGATCACAGACTTGTTGTTGCTACACTTAAGCTTCATGTCAAGTCCAGAAGAATATCAAGAGGTAACCATACTGTGTTTCATCTTGAGAAACTGAAGGACTTGACATGTGCTCATGAGTATGCAGTGGCAGTCTCAAATCGGTTTGATGTGCTCGGTGCTCTCGGGGACCCTGTAGAACTGTGGGATACCTTCAAACGTGAAACTCTACAGGCTGCCAAGGAGTGTATTGGGGAGCGCCCGAGGTCAAGGCGTGGTTTTGTCTCGACGGAGACGCTAGAGAAAATCGAGGAGAGTCGCGCTGCCAGTCTGGCTGCGAACCGGGACCAGCACAGGGCTCTGTCACGCCGGACTAGAACCCTCCAGAGGAGAGACAAGGAGAGGTATGTCAGGAGTCCCGCTGAGGATGTCGAGGGTCATTTGAACGCTAATGACCTCCGACCCGCCTACCGAGCCCTGAAGAAGCTCCGTTCCAAGTCTCCTTCTCGGGCGAGTGCTATTCGAACAGCAGATGGGTGCCTCGTGTCGGACATGGATGGGCAGATGGCTCGTTGGGCTGAGTACTTTGGGCAGTTGTTCACGGTGGACCCTCCAACTGAGCAGCTTCACACCACTGGGTTACAGGCAGTGGAGGCTGATCCTCCCATTGACGAAACCCCACCCTCGCTTGACGAAGTCAGAGAGGCTGTAGCAAAGTTGAGGGGTGGAAAGGCAGCTGGTGTTTGTAATATCAGTGCGGAGCTCCTCAAAGCTGGGGGTGAGGCCATGATCCGCGGGTTGCATGCTGTCCTGACTGCCGTGTGGCAATCAGGTACCGTTCCTCCTGACTGGAAAAGGGGGCTGGTCGTCCCTCTCTGGAACGGGAAAGGGGATCGTCAGGACTACAACAATTACCGCGGTATTACACTGCTCAGCGTACCAGGCAAGGTGCTTGCCCATATATTTCTGACACGGATTCGCAGTCATCTGGTGAAGCATCAGAGACCTCAGCAGTCTCGGTTCACGCCTGGTAAGTCAACAACGGACCGTATCCTAGCGCTTCGTGTCCTGGTGGAGCGCCGACGTGAGTTTCGACAGGGGATGCTTGCAGCCTATGTTGATCTCAAGAAGGTGTTTGACTCAGTGCATCGTGAGTCACTCTGGGATGTTCTGCGACTTCGAGGGATTCCTGCAAGGATTATTGGTTTGATAACTGGTCTGTATTCTGGGACTGAGAGTGCTGTGAAGTGTGGGGCAGGTGTATCCAGCTTCTTTCCTGTGAATACAGGAGTGAGGCAAGGGTGCGTCCTTGCCCCATCACTTTTCAACGCTTGTATGGACTGGGTATTGGACAAGGTTGTAGATCAAAGTGATTGTGGAGCATTCACAGGAACTACCACATGTAGGCCTCGCGGCCTCTTGTAGCTTCCTTATTTTCTAATGTTCTTATGTTATCCGTCGGCAACACCAAGATCACTGATCTTGTTTTTGCCGATGATGCAGTAATCTTTGTTGAGTCGCTGGAGGTCCTGGTGATGGCTCTTGAGGCGCTGCACGAGGAGGCAAAGCCTTTGGGACTTGAGATCTCCTGGCTCAAGACCAAGGTCCAGGTGTTTGGAGACTTACTAGATGAAGCAGTACAGTCTGTTCATGCGTGTGGCGAGGACATTGAGATCTTGGAAAGTTTTACATACCTTGGTAGCGCAGTCCATAATGACGGCGGGTCACGTCAAGAAGTCTTACGGCGGATTGGCATAGCCCACGGTGTTATGGACTCGCTCAGCGGGAGTATTTGGCGTTGTCGGTACCTGTGCAGAAAGACAAAGATCCGAATCTTCAAGTCGCTTGTGATTCCTGTCATACTCTATGGTTGTGAGACATGGACACTAAATAGTGACTTGAAGAGACGAATCAATGCCTTTGGTAATAAGTGTCTTCGCAGAATCATAGGGTATCGCTGGGATGATTATGTGTCAAATCAGCGATTGCAACGTGAGGCCGAATCGAGACCTATTACCTGCATAGTCCGTCAGCGCCAACCTCGGATATATGGGCATGTGGCACGCTACCCTGAAACCGATCCTTCCCATCGGGTTGTATCTGTAAGAGACAATCCGTCGTGGAGGAGGCCAAGGGGGCGCCCACAAGGCTCGTGGCTGCGGCAAGTTGATGTTTCTTGTCGAGAGCTGCTTGGTATGGGAAAGGAGCCTGCATGGGAACTCGCGCGTGGTGACCCCCGGGAGTGGCGTCGTAGGGTGGGCGAGGCGACGCACCCCCCGGCGTATGCCCCCAATGATTGATTGATTGAATAATTCATTTATCAGAAAACGAAATATATCAATGAAAGGCTAATAACATTCCGCTTCTATTGATATGTTTCATGTAAAATGTTTTCTCGTATAATATTATATGGCGAAGAATTTAAGTGAGTATTAAGTTCATGCATATTTCTTCACTCTCTCATAATGACATTTCTTTAGTGTATTTTATTGTTTTTTATTTGATAATATTATAGAACAAACATTTACGATGATAACGGTATATCATTTATACTGATAAGCCATAGGAAGGGAGATGGGAGTGATGTTCGAAAATATCAGGAATCGCAAAACTGGCCTCCACTGGAAATAGCCCAAACTGAGTAGCAAGTCCAGTATACAGTAGTCTTTGCTTCAACTTACCAAAAACTCTTTCATTCATAGAAAATGTCAAATTTTCTGAATCAAATTCCTCTCGTGACTTCTGGCATCTAGCAAATGACATCTCTAACAATTTTTCTTCTGCATCTTTCCCTCCTATGCTTCACCCAGATGGTTCCACAGCTGTCTCATCTGCTTCTAAAGCTGAACTCTTCGCTCAAACCTTTGCTAAAAATTCCACTCTGGTTGATGAAGGGCTTATTCCTCCATCTCCTCCACCCTCTGACTATATTATACCTGTCATTAAGATCCTTCGGAATGATGTTTTCTTTGCCCTTTCTGGCCTAGATCCTCGGAAGGCTAACGGTCCTGACGGTGTCCATCCTATTGTTCTCAAAAACTGTGCTTCTGTGCTTGCACCCTGCCTGGTCAAACTTTTCCGTCTTTGTCTATCTACTTCCACCTTTCCTTCTTGCTGGAAGTTTGCTCACATCCATCCTGTTCCTAAGAAGGGTGACCGTTCTAATCCTTCAAACTACTGTCCTATAGCTTTGACTTCCTGCCTTTTTAAAGTTTTTGAATCTACACTTAATAAGAAGATTCTTAAGCATCTATCTGCTCACAATCTTCTATCTGATCGTCAGTACGGTTTCCGTAAAGGCGATCTACTGGCGATCTTCTAGCTTTCCTAACTGAATCTTGGTCATCCTCCCTTAGGGGTTTCGGTGAAGCTTTTGCTGTTGCCCTTGACATATCAAAAGCTTGTGATAGTCTGGCACAAATCTTTAATTTCCAAACTACCCTCATTCGGTTGTTATCCTTCTCTCTGTACCTTCATTTTAAGTTTCCTTTCAAACCGTTCTATTGCAGCTACTGTAGACGGACATTGTTCTTCTCCTAAATCTATCAATAGTTGTTTCTCCAGGGTAGTGTCCTATCACCCACTCTCTTTCTATTATTCATTAATGATCTTTTAAGTCTAACTTCAAAGCCCTATTCACTCCTACGCTGATGATTCTACCCTGCATTTTTCAACGTCGTTTATTAGACGTCCAACTCAACATGAACTAAGTGATTCACGGAGAGATGCCACCGAGCGCCTACATTCTGATCGTTCTATAATTTTTGATTGGAGCAAAGCAAACCTTGTTTTGTTCAATGCCTCAAAAACCCAATTTCTTCACCTATCTACTCGATAAAACCTACCAGTTAACTATCCCCTCTTGCTCAAGACACTCAACTGTCTCCTTCTTCTACAATGAACATTCTAGGAGTATCCTTTATTAAAAATCTGAACTGGAAATCTCACATCTCATCTCTTGCTAAAACAGCTTCTAAGAAGTTAGGTATCCTGTGGCGTCTGCGTCCTTTTTTTTCTCCCTCCCAACTGCTTGCTCTCTACAGGGGCCTTATCTGCCCATGTATGGAGTATGTCTCACATGTTTGGGGAGGATCCACTCATACAGCTTTCCTAAACAGGGTTGAGTCAAAAGCTTTTTGTCTCACCAACTCCTCTTCTCTGACTGACTGTCTTCAATCTTTAAATCACCGCCGCAATGTTGCTTCTCTTGCTCTCTTCTACCGTTATTTTCATGCTCACTGCTCTTCTGAACTTACTAACTGCATGCCTCCCCCCCTCCCGCGCCTTGCTGCACAAGACTTTCTACTCATTCTCATCCCTATTCTGTTCGTCTAGCTAGGCGGATATGTGGCCAAATATAGGAGGATTGTGGCTTTGGTGGTAAAGGCACGAAAATTGGCACATTTGAAGGTTAGTATATACTAAACGATTTAAGATATAGAGCCAAGCTCAATTTTACCCCTTGATGCCCAGAAATGACAAAATCCAATATGGCCGCCTTTTAAAATTGTGAAAATTAAAAGTCAAATATCTTCGCCAAAAAAGACATAACTAGACAAATAAAGCGATTTATAGTTTTTCGCTATGGGGAAAACCTTTGGGAATCACGTTTTGATGATAACATGGAACAAAAAATAGTAGAAAAAAAAGTAAATTAGCTCGCAAAAAAATGGAAAATGCAGAAATTTTTAAAGGGTTTTGGGAAATAATTTTAACCCAACGTCAAAAAACCCACATAGTTTGTCAAAGAATATGACCCCATAATATAAAACCCAGTGTGTATACCTTATCACATACATTATATCTTATTCAAAACCAAACTAGAAAGAAAAATATTTTTTTGGGTAAAAAGGGCGCGAAAAAAACAGCATATCAAAAAATAAAAAAAACAAAATGTTAAATAGACCATATTATCAAAAAAAAAATAAGCACTGGGGGCACAAAATTAAAGAATATTTACAATGAACAATTAAACAACACAAGTTAAGGCTACATTTGATCACAATTACCAGCGCAGTTGCAGAGTGACGTGCACTTCAGATCAGTTTTGACACTTTTGCAGAGTCCCCTGATCCCTTCTTACAGCCACACCTAGCAACTCAAAAGGGACACTGCTGCTTCTGGAAAACAATGCCAAAATGGCTCCCATCCTCCAAAGTATTCTTTTCCATCCCCATGACTCGGGCGAAAAAACTCTGGAGCTCGTATGTGTGCCTGCCCCCAAACCCATGTCCGCCCTGGTAAATGGCACGTTTTGCGTGCTGCAAAAGCGCTGCGCAGTTGGGGGATGGATCAAGGGATCTTGCTTTGGTAGTGAATAGATGTTTTGGGCTGAGTCACCGGTAGCTTCAAAACTCGTTCTGTATATAGAAAACACCGACGACTCTAATCGACTACATCATCATTTGAAGTTGCTGGCTTGCAAAAACTTCAAAAATACTGCAAAAAAACAGCATTGAATATTTCCTGTGTAAAGGCATTTGTTTCCCCCTACCAAAAAGGAAGAGACCGTGTCAAACCCGGTGAATGCGTGGAACTGGGAAGAGCCGTGTTTTTTCTGCCCCCCAAAGATGGGGTTTGATTTGTGACTGGGATGTATCGAAGGTTTTTGCCAGTACCATACGCTATCCAAGTTGCGTGTTCTCGAATTGCACAACAGTCGAGACACCCAGGATGACGACATCCGTGTCCACTGTACGCAGCAGCAGCCTGCGATAACCTTTTTCCGCTGCATCCTGATTTGCGAAACATCCTGGTGTCGGCCTTCGTGAGTACAAGGTGCCAACGATGAGACATCCTGATGAACAGAAAAAAAAAAACATTCTCGCGCATGTTGAGATCATTTCCTTTTCCGGCAAAAGATTTTCCACCATTGAGTCCCAAAAAATGAAAGAGCTATTTTGTTGTCATCTATTCTCAAAACTTTTCCCAAAATTTCCTGGATTGAGTTGTTGTTGTGACACGCCTTCTGACCCCCTTTCCTCGTTTTTCTTTTTTTGTTTTCCTTTAGACTATCCTGGCGAACACATCGCCAAAAATGTAAACTTGTTGGTTTTTGCCAAGGGCCCTTTGATGTACCCGGGAACCTAGTGTGGGTAGTTGGAAAGGTTTTCCCCCCCCTGGCCTCAGTATATTGACGATAGCAGCTCCACCCAGTATGTGACGTCGACGTTGGGGGGCTCCCCTTTCAGATGTAAAAAGCTTCTTAGAAAATCTTAGATCCCTTTGGTACCAACCCGTATTTTTCCCCAAACTGAGTAAGGCTGGGGGTATGCATGGTTTTCATGCTTAAAGAATTTTTCCAAATCACCGTCCGTGTTTGGGATGCGAGCAAACCCTGGAGAACAGTGCACAGTCACCATGAGCGATCTACCATCTGTGTCATTTGGATGGAGTCCTTGTGGGTCCCCGGGAAACAAGGCCAATTTTTTTTGGGAATCGTATCCGATACAGGGTTTGTTCGCTCAAAAAAACCGCTGAGTGACATGCTGTCGTATTGGCCCTGACCCGGTTTCTTACCCCACGAAATTTTTTAGCTACAGTTTGATCTGGGATGTCTCTGGTATCTAAAACCAGAAGGTCGCCACTGTTTTCCCATGAAGGGTTTACCGAGGTCTTGTTATTTGCACAAGAGCCCCGACCTGCGGGCAAAGGAGCTTGTGCGGATCGGTAGCTCTGATGCCTGATTTTGGTTTTTGGAACATACTCACCCTTCAAAAGGGCGGTTTTTTTCGTGAAAACGTCCCCGCGGAAAGGGGGCGATTCGGGTCCCCTTTCACAGGGAGGTATTGCAACTGTTGAAGTCGTGCTAGAGACTTGAAAAAAACATTTCAAACGGAAAGAGAGTGCCCCTGTCGCTAGGGTTTGGGAAAGTGTCTGAGGGATACCATAGACATCATCTAATTGTTTTATGTGCATGCCAACTGGTGTTTCACCAAATTTCCGAAACTTTTAAAATTTGTCACCCACACGGGAAACCAGCCCAACATTGTCCTTTTTTGTTTTTTGCTGGGCACTGAAGAGGCTTGGGAATGTTTTTGGGAAAGGCACAACGACTCCAATCGTGGGAGGATAGAAAACTGCGGTAATGGTTCAGTTTTAGATGCCACGAATCCCTAACTTTGATCTTGCTATAATTTCTGTTTGGGGGCAAAGAAACCCTTGTTTTGTTCAAGCCTCAAAAACCCAAATTTCTTCACCTATCTTCGAAAACTACAGATAACTATCCCTTTTCTCAATGACACTCAACTTTTCCCTTTTCTAAATGAAATTTAGGACTATCCTTTTAAAAATTGAACGGGAAAAATTCACATCTATCTCTTGCTAAAACAGTTTAATCAAGCTAAGTGAAAGAAAAAAGTGTTTGGCCGGGAGCCCCTCGTGCCCTCCCCCCACTCCCGCCCGCCGCTGGCAGGCTCAAGGGTGCTCCAATGGAACTTCAAGGGCCCCGGGGCAAGAGCCCCTGGGGTCCTCCGGCCATGTGGAGGAGGCCCTTTGGACCTCTTCTCCTGCAGGAAACGCGACGCCGGAGCACTTTGAGTGGAAGATAGCGGGATCACGGTGTACTCCCTGCATTGGGGAGGATGGGCGTCGAGGCTTTGGTAGTGGTACGCAGCGCTCTTGCACCCTTTCGGATTGAGGCCCCGGGACTGTGGGAGGGGTGGAGGTGATGGCAGTCAGCTGGAACTTCCAGGCCTCCCCTGACTGTATTACAACGTGTACAGCAGCGGAGGGAGGAAATGGAGGCCGAGAGTTCCTCCCTCGCCACACAAGCAGCGTCCTGGTGGGTGGCGACTTCAACGCCCACCCCAGATGCTGCAGCGTCCCCCCCCCAAACCCGGCGGGTCGCCCCCTAGCCGGGGTGCTGGAGGAGGTCCCGGGAATTGCCCTCCTAAACACCGGGGACCCCACTCACGTCCGGGGTGGCGGGCTGGACCTCCCCTTGATCCCCAGGCCCCTGGCCCCGGGACGCCTCCTGGCAGGCCCACCCCCTTTTTGACCAGCGACCACTATGCATCCCACAACATGCGGGTCACCCGGCCGCTCCCACAGCTCCCGCCCCGCGGTGGAATATACAGGGGGCGGACTGGGCATTGTTTCGGGCCCATCCGGCCGAGGGTGGGCCACCTACGGCCCGGAGGATCTGGACCAGCGTAAAACGAACTGACGTTGGCCATTGAGAGGGCGGCGGAGGCACCCATACCAGGAAGGTCCCCGCCCCGGGTCGCAGGTACAACCAGAAGGGTTGGTTCTACAACCAGGGGTGGGGAACAGAACCACATGGTTAACATCCCCCGAAAGTTGTAAGCAGGCGGCCGACACCCAACAATTGGAGCTGCTGCTGGGGTTGTGAGGCACGTCGGCAGGAAAGGGGGGGTTGGGAGGCCAATGGTCGAAGGGTGCGCGGGTTTTTAACCCAAACCACCAAACGGGCCCAGCTTTGGGCAAGGGAGACTGCCTCCGGAAAGAGACCTCCCGCCCTCCCGCCCACCCCCAGCCGTTACAGGGGGCCGAGCGCCTGGGGGGGATGTTTGTCTCGAGGGGGAGCAGCGACCAATCCCGCCGTGCCAGCGGCTGCAGGTTCAGCTTCAACCTGTGCGCGAGGCTGCATCGGCGCCGCTCGCGCTCGCCCCGACGCCCCCCGACAGCCCCTTTATTCCCGGGACTGTTAAGGGCCCGGAAGGGACGGGACACCCCTCCCGGGGGCTGATGACGTCACCTACTGATGCTGCCGGGGGGGCGGATCCTGGGCCCCGATAACCTCCTGGCTGTGGCCCCCTTGCCCCCGGGGTGGAAGGAGGCCGACATCCGCCCATCCCTAAGCCCAGGGAACCCACCAAGCCAGCCCAATCTCCCAATAGCCTGCACGGCCAAAACGGGGGAGGATGGTGCTGACCCGCCCCTGTGGCGCCTGGGAGACCTCCCCCCACACTCTTTGGTTCACCCCGGGGGGGGGCCCTCCAAAAAGCGCATGGCCTCCTGGCCCAAATCGACAACCCCCCCTGCTGTTTGCCGTCTTCCTTGACCTGAGAAGGCGTTTGAGCTGGCCCAAAGCCACGCCATCCTGGCCGCGCGGGCGGCGGGGCTGCGGGGCAGACTCCTCGCCCGGATTGAGGAATTTTCCTCGGGACCGCCCGGGCCCGGGGCAGGTTCCAGGGGGCAAATCCGCTACAGGGGGCTGGGGGAAAAGGCACGCCGCAGGGGGGGTCCTAAGCCCCACCCTTTTTAACCTCCTGATGGGGGCAGCGGTCGGCCTGCCGTTTTGGGGGGGCACGGCCTTTTCAGCTACGCCCACGACTTGGTCCTGGTCGTCACTGGCCGGGGGGACCGGGGGTCTGTGACCCAGAAGACCTTGACCTGGCAGTTTCAAGGCGCGAGCGGGTCTCAAGATATCGGCTGAGAAGTCCAAGGCCATGGTGTTTAAAGGGCCCCTGCCCCCCCGGTTGTCCTTACAGAACAGGGGATCGGGTGGCTTGGACCCCCCCTTTCCCGTACCTCGGAATGTGGGGTTTACCGGGGCTCCACTTTAAACTCAGGCACTATCTGAGGGAGAGGGCGGACCAGGCTCAATTCATGAGGGCCATACAAGGACACACGCCCGGGGCCACGTCACAGGCTGCGCCTCTTCTACGTGCACACTTGCGCGCCCCCTGTTGTCTCTTTTTTCGCTCACTCAGCAGAGGAATTAAGGGCCTTCAAACCCAGCTTTGAGGACCCGCTGGGGGGCCCGCGCTGGGCCCAAAAACCCCCTCATGCAGGCGGGGGCACGGTTGGGGCCCCTAGCCACCAGGGTACGACAGATGTGGCCTGTCGGGGGGGCCAAGATCCTCTGCCAGGAAGGGGGTCTGTCGGCGGGACAGGCGTGCAAGGTCTTGCCACAGGAGTAGCGTGACCTATCCCGGGCAACACCCGGCTGCAGAGGGTGGCAGACGCCGCCATCCACCTCCCCCCGGGCCACCCACCTCGCTGGACGGGCCCGACCGCCCCGCTGTAAAATAGTCCTCCCCCCCGGGCGCCCTCTGCCGCCCAGGGGATTTTTCGCCACACTGCCCGGGCCGCAAGGGTTTGCACGCGGGGGAGCTGAGGCAGCAAAAGCCCTGCAGGGGGTGGGGGCAGCCAAAGTTCCCCGCAGCGTCGCCCGCAGGCGGTGGCGACGCCAATGTTCCCGCACGTCGTTGGTCGCTATCCCACTACACCGACGGCTCCGTTTACCCTGGAGAAGGCCTGACAGGTGCTGCGGGGGTACGGGGGGTGAGGTGCTGTCCCGGAGGGCACCCACCTTGCTCCACGCTGCAGACGGAGCTGGTGGCGATAGAGCGCGCCCACAGCACGCCTGGGCCGACAGGAGGGGGTTTGTGGTGATTCACACCGACTCCATGCGCCCGCAGGGCCTAGGGAGCCCCCCCACCCATGGACAACGTGCAGCCCCACCCCCCGCCCTCCGGTCCACATCCAGGGCCTCGCCGCGCAGGGGGCCGGTAAGGTTCGACTGGGGCCCAGCCACATAGGCGTCCGTGGGAACGAGGCGGCCGAGGGCGGCCCCGGGGGGCCCCTAGACATCCAGCGGGGGCCTTTACTGTCTTACCCAGCACCAAGGGGGCCCAAGGTACTGGGGCCCGACGCGCTGCCGCGGCCCAGGCAACCGTTGCCCCCCGGGGTGCAGGCATCGAGGAGCAGCCGGCACAAAAAAAGCCACGAAAACAACGAGCCGTTACGCCCCACCCGAGCTGTCCCCCAGCCGAGGAGGGCGTTTACCCGACTTCGGCTTGGGGTACGTAACCTTGGAGGGCTAGGGACGGGGTTTGAGGAGCGGCCGTGTGAGCACTGTCCCCATATGACCCCCATCCCTGACACACTACCTGCTTTCCTGTCCCGCTACAGAGGGCTCAGACAGTGCGTCGGCCGGGAAAACGCGGCCGCCCCGTAGGCAGTTTTTAGAAAAATCGACCTGCTGTGGAGGGGCGCGTGGCCCCCACCCCCCCGATGAACACTAAGGAGCGGGAGTCACCTCACGCCCCGCCCACCCCGTGACCCGACTGTGGCTGCGGCTACAGCGGCGGGTGATGCCCGCTCATTTTTTATGGTTTTTGGATGTATGTGTATGGTTGTATTTTATGTAAAAATATGCACCTGCGTGGAGGTGGCGCGTGCCGCCCCCCCCCCCCGATGAAAATAAGGAGCGGGAGTGACCCCTTTGCCCCACCCACCCGTGACCTGACTGGGCTGCGGCTACAGCGGCGGGCTGATGTCCCCTCATTTTTTAGGTTTTTTGTGTATGTAGGGTTTAGTGCATAGTATATGTAATTATATATTATGTAATAGATGTAAATAAAAAATAATAAATAATAAAAAAGGTAGGTGGCTGTGGCGTCTGCGTCCTTTTTTTTTCCCTCCCAATTGCTTTCTTCTACAGGGGCTTATCCCCCCATGATGGAGTATGCCCACATGTTTTGGGGGGGATCCACTCATCAACTTCCTAAACATGGTTGATCAAAAGTTTTTCCCTCTCATCAACCCTCTCCTCTGACTGACGGCTTTAAACTTTAAATCACCGCCGCAATGTTGTTTTTTCTTTTCTCTTTCTACCGTTTTTTTCATGCGCACTGCTCTTCTGAACTGCTAAAACCCTGCTCCCCCACTCCCGCCCTCGCTGACAAACGTTACTCTTTTCATCCCTTTCTGCCATTTCCTAATGCAAGAGTTAAACAGTTCTTTTCTCTTTATCCCTTTTTATGGAAACTCTGGAACTTCTTTTGTTTCTATTTTCCCCTTTTCCATGAAATAAAACTTTCCCAAAAGAAGAGAACAAGCACCCCCGAACTAAACTGGCCCACCCCCCGGTTTTTTTATTTTATTTCTTACGTCTTATTATAGGGATGGCAACTCGCGGGCTTTGGTTACCCATTTTTGTTGTGCCCCCGGGGGTTCCTGTGATGTAAAAAAAAGAAAAAAAAAGAAGACTGTAATCTTCACGACTTACATGCTTCCCCGAATGGGGATTTTACTTTTGATCTCACCTGCAAGAAGAGAAAAATTATATTAAAAAATTTTATATTTATATTTATCAGAAATCAGCTAATCGGGTTTTTTAAAGGGCCCTTTTAGCGACAAGATGCTGCCATTGGCTTTTATGTGTGAAAAAATAAGAAAAAGTTTTATTTATGTCTATGTGAAATATTCAGAAAAATTGACGTAAAATAGATTTTCAGATTTAAATGGCGGCCCTCTTTTTATTTCCCCCTTTTGGGTGTCAAAGGGAAAAATTGCTTGGCCTATATTGAGATCATTTAGATGTCATGCATCAAATTTGCCAATTTGGTGCTTTTACCACAAAAAACCACAAAATCATATCACATATCCCCCTATAATCTTTCCCAAGGGAAGTTAACCCGTACTTTACTCTTTCATCCCTTTCACTGGTAAACTCTGGGCTTCTTCCCGTTTTTATTTTTCCATTTTCCCATATTTAAACTTTTCAAAAGAAGAGCAACAAGAAAACTCCCGAACTAAATTTGGCTCCACCCTTTTTTATTTTATTTTTCTTTTCGTCTTTTTGATAGGGGGAACTAGCGGGGGTTTGTGTTTACCCATTTTGTTGGCCCTTGCCAGTCCTTTGGGGGTAAAAAAAAGAAGAAGTTAGATCCGCCTAAATAAAATGACACCTAACAGCTCGAGATTATTGACGATACATTTTCCCCCCCAAAGGGCCAGAAAAAACCCCAAGCAAAAAGGGGTGACTGGGGTTTTGAACGCAGAGACGCTATAAAACGAATAAAAAAAGCCCGGCAAACCACTGAGCTATACTGTCGAGTAGAAAGGGGAAAAGAGGGAAACAATGGGGGTTTTAATGAGGAAGGGGGAAGGAAAAAGAAGAAAAAAAAAGAAAAAGGGAAAAAGGGAAAAAGAAGAAAAGTTTGCGCGAAAACAAACTAGCAATACAAAAAAAAAAAAGGGAAAAAAATTTGGGGGAATTAACAAAAAAAGGGATTGTTTGGGGGGAAAATTGGGGGTTAAGCGGGGGTAAAAGGGGAACAGGAGAAGCGGGGAAGGGGAAGTTGGGGGTTTTGGAAAGAAAGGTTTTGGGGGGAAGAAAGGGGGGGGGAAGGGAAAATCCAGGCGCGGGCAGGACCGGGGGGTTTTTAAGCAAGGAAAAAGGGGGTTAAAAATTTCCCCCTCATGATGAAATACGTAAAGGGGAAAGTTTTTTAGGGGGTTTTGGGGGAAAAAACCCCTTTGAAAAACCCCCCCTCTCCTTCCCGATCCTCCCTTTTCTCCCTCCCCCACCCCTTTCCCCTCAAACCGTTTCCCCCAAACCCCCCCTTCAACAGCCTCAAAGTAACCTTCCCAGACCCTCCTTTTACTCCCTTCCTCTTCCTCCCTAAAGGCAAAAAAGGCCCGGAAAATTTCTTTATGGTCTTTTCCTTTTTTTCCTCTTTAAAGTCCCGCTTCCTTTTATTTTCCCTTTTCCCTTCCCTCGCATCCCTTTTTCCATCTGCGCTCCTTCCACATCGCCCGTCAGACATCACTCCCCTTTAAATTCCCTTTTTTTGTAAAATTTTTTTTCCATCCCCGCTCACTTTCCCTTAGGTTTTTTTTCCCTCTTCTCTTCTCTAGGCCTGGTTCGCCTAAAATTTTGTGGGTCCCGGAACCTTCCCCCTTCCTCCCGGGGGGGCTTAATAACTATTTGTTCCTTTTTTTAGCCCGGAATAAAATATTTAGTACCTTTAAAAAGCACGCGGGCGCCCCATTAAAGGGCCGCTCCGAAAAAACAAATGCCTGCCTCCCAAAAAGAAGGGGGGTACTCCCCTCCGTCCTCGGCCAAAACAGTTTAATTTTCCCCTCAAGAGATGAGAGAGAGAGAGGTTGAAATAGCCACATTTCTTTTGCTTAAAAGGGTTACCTTTTTTTCCTCCTTCCACCCCGGTTTCCCTCAATAGTTACCAGAAAAAGGGTCATATCAAAAAAATATTGCTTATTTCTTTTTAAAACATCGCAAATGATGGGGTAAAATTAAAAATTGAAATAACGCACGGGGCCTTTAAAAGGGTTAATAATTTCATGTTCTTGTTTTTTTATTTTTTCCATTCGGTGTCAAATTAACATTTAAAATTTTAAATTTTTTATGTGGGTGTCATCCGAGTGTTGTTTTTGACGACCCGGGAAGGCAACGAGGGGAATGCTGGTGACATGAGCCTCCCCGTCACTTACATCAACGAAAGCAGGAAATCAGGACCCCAAACCCGGGGGCCCTGTAATGGAGCGGTCGCCCCTCAACCACAAACAATCACTTTTCCCTAAACCTTTTACGTTTTTTACCAGGACTGTATTTTCCCCCATTACTTTGAGAGCACAGCAGGTAACTGATGAAATCCCTATTAAATTTGCGTTTTTTAATTTTTTACAGAAAAAAACAAAAAGCTTTTCCCCTCCACCCCAGGGGGAAAAATAATAATAGAAAAAGGGTCACAAATAAATAAAACAAAAAAAAACCAGTGTGCTAAAAGGGGCCGTGTAAATCCCTACACTCATTTTCCCCAAACCCAAACTTAAAATTGAACTTGGTGAATGAAGATCTTTAAATACACATCTTTTAGTGGAACTTTAAATAGTGCGGGGGCCCAATTTTGGGTCTCCGATGTTTCCCCTGTAAAAACCTTTTTTTGATGAATATAGAACTCCCCCCCCCCACACACACACACAACACTAACCTAACACAAACCACACATACCGCCATGAGGGTCAAGTTGTATCCCCGCTGGGGTCTGGAACTCTGTGGTTAGCCTTTTTGGACAATTCTTCACGCCCCCGGGGGGGTTTTTCCCCGCTGCCCATAAGGGCGATTAATGTCCCCCTTAAAGAAAAGGGATGGGGTTGTTTTGGTGGGGGTTGAGGCCCCAGAAATTACCCCAAAAGTTTTGGGGGAAAAATGAGTTCCAAGCTGGGCCCCCCGGGGGGGTAAAAAGGGGGCAAACCGCGAGCCCAAATTCGCGTGGTCAAGACAATGGGGAATAAGTCCACCCAACACACACACACACACACACACCCCCAACAACGCACCACCACGCACGCACGAAACGCACCCCACGAAAGCACGCCCCGACACGCCCGAAAAGCACCCCCAACGCCGCACGCACGCACGCACGCACGCACGCACGCCCCCGCACGCCGCACGCACGCACCGACGCACGCACGCCCCGCACGCCCAAACCCCGCACGAAAGCACCTAAAGCCTTTGCATTTCCCCTTTCCCTTTCCCTCGTTTGAAGAAATTGCAGAAAAAAAGCGAAAAAAATTTTAAAAAACCGCAATAAATTTTTGCCAAAAAGAGGGTAAACCCGGGAAAAAAAGGGGGCCCTCGAAGGGGGGGAGGAAGAAAGAGGGGGACGGATAATGAGAGAAAAATATACATACGGGAAAAAAGGAGTTTGGGAGTGAAGGAAATTTAGTAAAGGAAAAATGAGGAAATGTGTAGAAACTAGAATGAATGAAAGGAAGGAAGGGAGGAAATATGGGGAAAATAAAGGGTTGAGGAAGAATAAACGAAAAAAAGGGAAAGAGAAAAAAATTGAGGGAAACAAAAGGAAAGGAAAGAGGACCCATTATTTATTATAATTATTATAATTTTTTTTCCATTTTGTATCATAATTGTTTTTTTTATTAAATAAATATTATTGATATCTAATTATCATCACCCAGGGTTACTCTCCTCGTAGGGCATATTTCTGGGAACAGGGAATTCTTTGCAATAGGGGGGGAGGACGAAGTTGAAAAAAAAAAAAAAATTAGCAAGGTGGGAAAAAAGGAAGATGCACGGGAAAGTATCTTTAACGGGGGAAAAAACCACAAAAAGGTTTTGACAATGGAAATGAGAATGAAAATTTAAAGGGGTGAAGAGGAGGGGAGGAGGGGAGGAATACATAGGAAAAACATAGGAGTAACAGACCCCGGGAAACTTATTGGTCCATAACTAGGGTATCTTTTTGTACTACATACTGTTTAACTATCAACTACATGTAGGAGGGCGGGTTTTGAAATGAACCATGTCCCTAAAGAAGATGGGAAACCCTGGAAAATTTCGTAGTGGGGAAATGATAGGATATGAAATATACTCCTCCCAACTATCACTATCACTACTCGATCCGGGGGACTATAATATGCAATCGAAGGGCACTATCAATACCCATTTACTTTACGTGGGGCGAAAAGTCTGTTTTTAAAGGGAAAGTTTTTGTGCTGGTTTCGAAACATTTTTCTGGTAAACTTGTTCCATCCGATCAAAAAACTCTAACATTGAAATAATATTTACGGAGATCGTTATGCAACGAGACCGTTTTTGTTTTAAAACCTTTTTCTTTTATCACTTTCGGAAAAAGTTCGAATAGGGTTTTTTTCCCTTTATCAATGGGCATCAAATCCCTTTTTAGGATTTTTAAAATTTTTCTATCAAAATCCCCCCCCGGATTCTTTCCATTTTTTTAATGAAAAAACATAAATTTAAAAATTTTCCGCAAATTCATTTAATTTCCCTTTAAAATGAGTTTTTGCAAGGAAAATTGGGAAATTTTGGTTTGGTTCTTTCCCTTTTTACTGATTCCAAATTTTGGGTTGATCCCTTTTGAAAACAAGGCGACCAGAATTATACGGCAATTCAAGTGCGGGCCCTTAAACCCAAAAACCTTTTTATAATCGTGTCTTTTCTTTTGGAGTTTATTTTTTCAAAGTTGCTTTAATGAAACCCCCATCATATTTTCCTTTTTGTGGGAGCTAGGCAAAAGCGGACTTGTTTTTTAAAAATAAATTTCTGATGATGACACTAAAAAACCCTTTTGCCCCGCTGAACCTCAGCTAACGATTTTTTTTTTTCCTTTGAAAAGTTTTATTTTTGGGGTTTAAACGTTTTCCCATATGCATATTTTACATTTTTCGGAATTTAATTTTAATGCTATTTTCACTTTCAAAATTTTAATTTTTGGCCAATCCCGGGGTTTCAAAATTTGCCCGTTTTCCCCAGTATAGTTTTCCGCCCCCAATTTGGTGTCATCTGCAAATTTCGATATTTTTGGGGACAAGGTCCGCAGTCCCGAAAACTTGATTTAATATTTAGAAAAAAAATTTGGGGCCCAGGAACCCGAGCCCTGAGGCACCCCCCCTAGAAAAATCCAACAACCCGATGCCCCCGCCATTTATTTTTTCTACCCCGGTTTTTTACGGTTTTGGGAAAACCAATCGCCAAATTTTCCCTTTTACATAACTGCTCTCCTAAGCCCCGTTTCCCTTAGCTTGGGTCAAAAATCGTTTTTTGGGAACTTTTAATCGAAGGCTTTTTGAAAATCAAAGTTTTTATTTTTATCCGAGGGAATTTTAGCGTCCAATTTGAATAAAAGGGCATTGAAAAAAACGAGTTTGGTTTGTTAACAGGATCTCTTATTCCCAAAAACCCTGCTGGGAGTTTAAATATTGAGTTATTTTCTCGGGGAAAAGACCTATTTTATCAAGCAATAAATTCTCAAAAAGTTTTAAAAAATCACAGACGTTAGACTAATTTTGGGGGATTTAAATTTCTTTCGAGGCTTTACTTCCTTTCTTGAATATCGGTGTAGCATTGAATAATTTCCCCCATACTGGAACACCTTTTTGTCCATTAAACGATTTTGTTGGAAAAAGGTCTTTTTAAAGGGAAAACGAAAGGTTTTTTTCTATGAAATTCGCCGAAGGAAAACTCGGCAGGGGACGTCAACCCCCACGGGTTTTTCTGGGTCAAGGGTTTTGCAAATACTTTTTATTTTTTGTCCTTTCTGTTATCTCTCCAAATTTTAAACTATCACTTTCCCCCCCCAAAAATCCCGCCCAAACCCTGTTTTCTGGTTTTGGGAAAAGGGGCTTCGTTTTTCTTTAATAAACCCCTGCATTAAAGTAGTCCCTTGAGTAAGGACGCCAAAAACTCTAAAATTTTCATTTTACCCCCCAAAATTTGTTCTTATCTTTTCAGTGGCCCCCAAAAAATGTTTTTGGGCATTTTTTTACTCCGAAAGTATTGAAAGAACATTTTTTGGGTTTGTTTTGGGGTTCCTTTGCAATTTTTTTTTTCATTTCACGCCCTTTTTAAGAAACCCTTTAAAAATTTTGTCCTTTGGCACCGGGGGTTTTACGGTTTTTTAGTTGGTTAAATCTCTATGTCGCAGTCCGCATTTGATTTTTTGTTAAAATTTATTTTGCTCGGCGCTTTCCCGCCGATGTTGGGTTTAAATTTTCCCTTAGTCTCCAACAGGGGCTGTTTTTGGGTTTTTTAAGGCCGTTTTTCCCTTTCCATGGGAAAAATATTTTTTAATTTTAACCCCTTGGAGTTTTATCCTGTGAATAGAAATTTTTACATGTTTTTTGGCGTTTTTTCCATTTGTAGGTCAAACCAATCAACTTAACTTTGCCTTGTACCCTGCGTCTTGTGAAATCTGCTTTATTATTTAATTTGGGAAAACTAATAAAAAGAATTTTTTTTTTTGATGTCTAAGTTGCAATTTATGCCGCATCTGATTTTGTCCCGTGATCACTGTTTTTTCCAAATGTTTCACCTATATCGGCCCGTAACAATCAGATAATGTTGGGAAAAAAACTAAAACAGGGTCTATTATCCCTTGTAGGCTCCGGGCCCCCTGTTTTAAAGGGAAAAATTCGTTTACCATATCAAGCAATCGCAAACCTTTAAAATCCCGCAGAAATTTTTATTCCCGTTTATAAAGCGGTAGGTTAAAATCTTTCCCCATATTTAAATTTTGGGGCGTTATTTTTGTTTGGGGGCAAAAATTACTTTTTTCTCGTCATTTCAGGAGGGGAATCTACTTCCGCATTTTATTTAGGAGGACGATATAAATTTTCCCCAAAAGTTACAGTTTACCGTTTTAAAATTTTTAAATTTTTTGGGAGGGCGGGGTCATAATGATCTTGGGTTTACTTTTAAACCGGGTTTCGAAAATTTCTTGCAAATCATCTTTAATTAAAAAAATGACACCTCCACTGCTTTTTTGCGTACGACAATTTTGGAAGTCCCCTTTTAGCCCGTAATGGCTATTTCAATAAAAAGGGGAAGGGGGGAGGAAAGGAAAAAGGAAAAGGGGGAGGAGGAGGAGGAGGAGGAGGAGGAGGAGGAGGAGGAAGGAGGAGGAGGAGGGGGAAGGGGGGAAGGAGAGGAGGAGGGGGAGGGGGAGGAGGAGGAAGATCGAGGAAAATATACTGAAGAAAAAAAAAGAAAATTATTGAGGAGTAATAGGGGAGGGAATAATAAATATGATTTTTTTTCACTCAGTTTATCAAATCTTGGGGTGGGGGGGTTTAAATAGCTTCAAAAGGAAACGGTGGGGGGATGGGGCGGGAGGCTAGTATTCCTACACATATTTCTGCTGCTTTAGGTGAAGGTTTTAAAAGGGCTATAGTTTTTGATTTAGTTTTTCTTTGGGGATAAGGAAAAACAATTTCTTTTCCATTAGCCAGTAAAAAAATAACATTTTATGTAATGTATTGACTTTTGTAAAATTATCTAATATTTTCTGTAATTCAATATAAAAGAAGAGAGGAGAGAAGAGAGAGAGGAGAGAAGAGAGAGAGGAGAGAGGAGAGAGAGAGAGAGAGAGAGAGAGAGAGAGAGAGAGAGGAGAGAGAGAGGAGAGAGAGAGAGGAGAGAGAAAGAGAGAGAAAGAGAAAGAGAAAAGAGAGAGAGAGAGAGAGAGGGGCAGTTAATTGCTTCAAGGGAATTCGTCACGATTAAGATGTATTTCCCCTCATCTCCGCCTTTCCCTGGGACATGGTTATGAGTCTTTTACTCTTGGAAATGTGTTACATGTTTTAATATTTCCTGAAAGGCCATTAAATATTACACATTGAGGCGTGGAGGCGGTTGGAGGGGAGGGAATGCTTTTTTTACCTAGTACACCAATGGTCGCGATAAATAAAACATCGCTTTTTTTCACAGAAAGAGGATTTAATAGCGTGAAGTTAGGGAGATAAACTTAATTACGTTGCTATAATCAAATCGAAAAAACCCTGCTGTGAATTCTAATAAAAAAGTAAATGAAAGAATGGAAACTAATATCGTTGATCTCTACTTATTATTTTTACCCTTTGAGAAAAACACAGTTAGAATGTATACAATAGCGTGATTTTCAAATGCTTTACATTACTGGGAAGGTATACGTCGTAGTCGAAGGCGAGGTTGTTTGGTAGCATGTGGGTGTCTTCGGTCACTCAACGATGGAAGAAACAGTTGCTCCTGGCGGGATTCGAACTCGGGGCATCGAGCTCACCACTCCAAGACGCGAATCACTAGGCCACCACCTCACCATACGATAAATGGAAAGAAAAAGCAACGAGAAAGGAAATAAAACTAAGCTTACTATTACTTTTAGGATACAATTTAGCATAATATACAATGAAGTTTATTGCAAAATGTTAACTCTATACGAGGATATTTGAATTGTTATTAAAGATCAGTACATTTTTTATGTGTATCTGATTTTTTTTTTTTCATTAAATGCGCTTGCTCATAAATTATGTTATGAGTTTCGTTTAAGTGTGTTACCGGTGCTTTATAATAATGCGCTCTTTCCTGCATTGCATAGTGTACAATATACATATAAATACGTGTATAATAGTATCTATCTAATTGTGAGTAGTGATAGTAGATAGAAAGTGGTATTTTCATCATCCCCATTACCCTTCTCCTCGTCGTCCTTATTAGTACAAGCAGTAGGAGTGGAGGACGAAAAGGAGGAGGCGGAGGAGGTATATTATAGTTAGACACCTGCTGTTACGTCTGCAAAACGTTCCCTGGGAGGTACTTAAGGAAGGGGGAGGGTGGGGATAGGGAGGAGGGAGGGGAGGGCGGGTACAGGCTTATCGTTCACCCTCCTCCTCATGTAAGTACCGTGTTGTTGGCTCCCTTCGTGTCTCAGTAACACTTGTGAACACTTGCAGCTTCCCTACTGGACAAAAAATATCGTTCCCTTTGCACCTCCTTGCACGCACCTCATACACTTACATAATCTTGATATCATAACAATATTCACATATCTACACAATCTATACAACATTTGCACAATCTGATATAACAGCATGGTGATGAAATGTGGATATACACCAATTTTATAACTGTGCTTTCAAATTTGTATTTGGGGAAAGGTCCAGAAATATCCCTAAGAGACCGTCCACAATATTTAATAACTTGGGTTTTTTTCTACATATACTTTTGCAAGAATCGCGGTCTGACGTCGTTTTTTTTATCAACATCACCTGTTTCTTTTCCAACTCAGCTGATTTTCCCGCCAACGCTCGCTCGTTACAGCGCACCCGTACCAAGGACCCAGGTGGAGTCAGTGGGATGTTGGTTACCTCTATTTTCCTAAATGGCTGCCAGCACATAAAGGTAGGGAGTTAAGTAGGAGAAACTCATCTCTCCTCACGGGGAATCGAACCTCAGACTATTTCAATACGAGCAGGTAATATCTAACTCGGGAATAGGATATGGAAGGAATTAAATATGTAATGATACAAATGGTCATACATTTAATACTTTTTATTTCAGCTTCAGACTTGATAATCCAAAAAATAATGCTGAGGCACAGTTTAATAATTTCCAGGCCTTATTTTTCCTTATGGTGGCAGTGAGAATAGAAGAATGAGTTTGCTTACATGTACTTGAAAATATTGTAAGTACTTGAAAGTCCTTGAGTATATTTAAAGCAAGTACAAATACAAGTACAAGTACTTTGGTTTTTAGAATATAAAGAACTGCCTGGTTAATAGACAGGCGATGCGCTGCTAATATCCTGGGTATTGATTAATCATTAGGAAGTAGTCCCCGTGAGCCCCAGGAAGTCCACTTATTTAAGGATGAATGATAACAAATGTTATTTGGCGTGATATGATGATAGATAGATAGAGATAAATATGATAATAATTTTATATTTTTTAATAAAATATATATAAATTATAATATATAATATTATAATATATATATTTTAATAATACATAGATGAGGAAAATAAAAAATATATGTAAGGCCTTTTATATATACATTTACACCAATAAAAATTTTTTAAAGATTTTTAAAAGATTTGTTTATCATCAATCAAGAGAACCTATTCGAGTTTTTCCCAAAAAGTGACAACAATAAACAGAGATTAAAACGATTGGTAGCGTTTCACACTATTTTCGAAAGAATTAATGTCAAACGGTGAAATAAATTTCCACTAATGTTGTCGAGCCAGCATAATAACTACATTTTTAAAAAAGCAAAAAAGGCACTGTACATTTAAATATTAGTTTTGATATTACCCAACGAGTTTTTTTTTAACTTTCCCAGGAGTATTAGGTAGTGGTAGTTTTTTTGTTAGCATATCATTCCTCTCATTCTTCCCATGAAAAATTCCATATCCATCATCTTTAGGGGATGGTAATTTTTTCCCTACTGTTCTTTACATGTAGTTTGATAGCTCACCCCAGGGGTAACAAAAAAAATATGTTTGAAAATCGCCGGGTTTTTTTAGTGAATTTGACTAATTTTTATGCTCGAGTCCCAAAAAGACCTTTGGTTTTTTCTCAACAGCAGGTTTTTTTGCTACAGAAAATTTAAAAAAAAAACGTTTTCGTAAAAAAAAAATTTTTGCGGTCATCAGCTGAGAAACCCCTGATGATTTTTCCGTTTTCCTCAAGAAATAAAAGTCGCGTATCCAAAATTTCATTCAGTTTTTTTTAGTCCTCAAATTTGAAAACCTAATTACCCATAATATTAGTAAAAGAATGAGCGTTAGTGACACAAAATTTTCAGAGTCACGGCTTTAAATCGCGTTTTTGATTTCGGTGTGAGCAGCTGCTGGGTTGTCTCTCTTCAGCGACCACAGTAGTCCCCCATCATGACTGGTCCCCCTCCCTGGTACCTTCCTCCTTTTGCGCATGCCCTGATGGAACCTTTCCCCCTGCTCGTCCTCATCGCCCAAAGGGTTTTTTCGGGAAATTTCTCCATGTGTGAGAACAGGAAGGCATTTTAATCTCACAAACACCCGAGTTTTTTTGGAAGGCCCTCTATCATGCTCTTGCGATCTGGCGTGTTTGCCCCTTCGTGTTTCCCCGGAAAAGTTTTTCACCCCTGCAAAAAAACGATTTCCACGCGGCCCCTTTAAAGCGTGTTCATGGAGTTTTTGGAACTCTGTGCCCTTTTTTAGCTGCCGTATCTGTGGGCCCATCGAAAAATGCCGGCCTTCGCTTCTCAATGGTCAGTCAGGAAAGGCCGGCACAGGTTTTGAAGCACCTCCCTCCTTTCCAAGCGCGGGGAAAAATGTTTATTCCCCAAAGCTTCAAGTGTAGCGGTGGGATCAATATCTTTCCCGGTCAAAAAGAGGTTCTTTTATGATGTTTCTCGCCCCAGGTATAACTGCTCTCGCCCCGGCCAACTCTTTCTTTAATAGTGCTGGGCTCTGTCTGACTGCCCCACATGATAAAAAGATGGGGTTTTTGTGAACCCGGCTGCTGACCAAGTAAAAGTTCACCATCTTCAAGTCAAAGAGATGACCCATTTGTGCCCATTTTGGGTTTTTTTGTCGAGCACGTATTCACTGTTCATATTTCTTTTTGGAGTTGTAAAATTTTTCGCAAGAGGGTTTGAGGCAACTGGTTCCCGTTGTGGAGGAGCCACACTTCAAAGAGCGCTTACAGCTGCAATAAAAGAGTCGCCAATCTCTCGGATCGTATTGAGGAAGCCCCCGAGTTTAACAAGAACCGGGCATCTGGGCGTAAAAGAGGTTTTCCCCTGCAGAAGTACCCCAGTAGGCCCTCATGCCTTCTACGAAAGAAAGTGCGCGCGTCCTTCCCAAGTAGATTTTTCTCTTTGAGTCTGGAGGCCAACACTCGGAAAGTTTCGACAAGCTGAGACCCCGAACAGATCATTAAAGCTCACATTTTTAAAAAGGGCTGGGGACTATTTTGTGCTTCATACTTTCTTTTTTGTATATCCTCGCTGTCCGATGGTGGCCTCGTCGCGCGTCGGGAAGCTTGTGAACGCTGGTACAGGAATTTCTTTGGTAGCCAGTGGGGCGGCGGGCAGAGGGAAAGGCGGGGGGACTGGAGGGTGGCCGATTTTTCCGGTGATGCCATTTGATTGATGGGAAAAGGGAAAAATCCCATGCAGGTCAAACGGCCCCTCCAAACCATGGAATCCCCAAAATTCAGTGAAGTTTTTTGCGCCCCTTTGTCCAACCCCCCGGGGTATTCACGCACGTCTGCAAAAGGTGCGGTGCCCAAGGATTATCTTGGTCACCCCCCTTGACTTTAAAGTAAAGCCCCCGTTTTGGCGCGCTTACAAATCCCGTGATGTTCTTCCCGCCCCCGACAGGTGATTGCCCAGATGTAGCAGAAACTCAGGATTATTCCTGCATGACCGTCGCGCCGAAGCCCTCAAATAAAAAGAAAAAAAAAGAAAGAGCAGTGAGGTCAAAAATGAAATTTTAGAATTTTAAAAATTTAGAAAAATTTAGAAAGGGTAAGGTGAGACAGGTTTGATTTATTGGCTAATTTAATTCCCTTACGTCGTGCATTGTAATTCTATTTTCTTCAAGAAAAATATGATTGAAAACAAACCCCTGATTTAGCATATTATAGCTCGTAGGGAGGGCCCATGGCTGTATCTCAAAGTTGACCTTTAAGCAAAATCAAAGTGATATTCGGGCTCAGAACACCTAAATTAGCTAAAAACAACTGAGAAACCCCTACGTTTTTTGGCTGTTACCCAGTTAGTTGTAGCAGTATGTAGTTCAGCAGTTACCCCCATAATGACCAAAAATATCCAGGTATCGTTCTTCGCAGTATTCCTATAGGGATTCCCTCTCGGCTCCTTTTCTTCCCCCCGTGATTTTGCCCTTTTTTTTCCCAATGTTTCCCTTGCTAATGTCTCTTGCTCGCCCCTCCTCCCCCCTTCTCCCCTCCTTCCTCCCTCTCTACTTTCCCCCTCGAGAAAATAGTTGCCCCGGCGGGGGGTTTAGTAAAATACCCAAGCTGCCGACGACACCTTTCGCCAACTATTCTTCCTTAAATTTTTAAAACGTGTTAAATTTTTCCTTATATTTAGCTTTACATGCCTTAAAATACCTGAAATTCTTTACTTTCGTCGTCTTTTATGTCTCATTTTCTTTCATAGTGAGTATTTTGTTCCTATTTAATGGGTATGTTCATTCAATTTTGTTTTACGTGAGATCGCCGGTTCGTTTTATATTATTTTTATTATTATTTCAATATTCAATTTTCGTATTTTTTTATGATTTCCTCTTCTCCTCTCTCTTCCTCCCTCTCTCTTTCCTTTTTTTCTCCTCTCCTTTTCTTTCTTTTCCCTTTTCTCTCCTTCCTCCTTCCTCCTTCTATCCTCTCTCTTTCTCTCCCCCTCTCTCCTTCTCTTCTCTCTCTCTCCTCTCTTTTCTCTCTCTTCTTCCTCTCTTCTCTCTCTCTCTCCTCTCTCTCCTCTCTCTCCTCTCCTCTCTCTCCTCTCCTTCTCTCTCTCTCTCCTTTTCTCTCTTCCTCTCTCTCTCTCTCCCCCCCCCCGTCAGTTGTAACCCCCCGGAATTGCACCTTTTTTTTTTAAGCCTTTTTAAGCTTCACTGTTTTTTGTCTTCTTATAATAGTTTCTTCTTCTTTTCTTCAGAATAATGGCTCAAAGGTCGCAACACAGTCTTAATAGTAATCCTCTCAAAGGAATACCTGCCCAGGTATCATTGTGAATATTATACTCAACGATCGCCTCATGTTTATTGTTGTCATGTTGAATTATATATTAATATATAGTCTATTATATATATATGATATATCATATATATATTAATATATATAATATATATATTTATATATTATATATATTATATATTATATATATATATATATTATATATATAATATATATATATATATATACACATATTTTTGCTTACAGGCTTAGCATTGTGTGCTATTAACTTAAGGTTAGGTTAAAATAGATTTGGATAGGTTAGGTAAAGGTTATGTTATGTTTGGTTTATTTGTTCTTTTATCATAACGTGTGTCTGTCATTAGCATATATTGCTGTTTTTATCTATTTATTAATGTGTTTCTGTTTATATTAATCTTACTTTTCCTCTATACATCTGTGCATGTTTTGCATCCCAGTTCAACGAGTAAAACATTATTAAAAGAAACACAGTAACATTCTTGGCTCAACCCCCTTAATGGTTCCTACAGTGTGACTCTATTTAGCCTTTTTGTGTTCACGGGGCTGCCTCCTCTTCTGTCCTCCTGCCCTCATTTTTCTTCCGTTTTCTGTTTCAATCTCTTAGTTTTATCTGTCTTTCTTTACCACTCATTTTTTTGTGCTTATATATCTATATGTTTGTCTTTCTATCTATATTAATGTCTTTTTAGCTGTTTGTGTATAGTATATGTCTTACGCCATCTTTCCATTTTCTTCTTCTTCTTCGTCTGCTTAACTGGAAGCAAGAGGTAAATGTGGGCGAACAATTGGAATTTTCCTCCGCCACCTGGCATCCCCACGGCCATCCCTGGAAAGCAAGGCGGCTGGAAGAAATGTGGAACTGGAAATGTGTTAGCAAAATAGGACCATCACGCAGCAGAAAGCCATCCACTTTGAAGCCTTCTCAAGAACCACCACTACTTGAATAGCTTCAGCCTCATTTCCTTAACAACTCTCTTCTTAGAAACAAAGTGATGCCATTGTCTGTGTAATAGTAGAAGTCTTCCCTGGAATGTCGAGTGTAATTGTGCCTGTGGAAATATCGTTCATTGTAAGCTCTTCAAGGCCGTGGTACTTGAGCCTCATCATCCACCGCCTCATCCACATACGGATATACTCTCTTTATTATGTGTCGCGGAATCATGAGTGTCTGCCACTTACTCGCACACCACCACCACCACTACCACCACTACCATGCAGCATCCTGGGTCAAGCGACGCGAAAAACCTCTTATTGCCGAGTCTTCCGCGAACCAATTTCAATACGTTTTAACCGTTATGCCTATACTGCTATAGAATACTTTAAAAGCAATAAATGGATGCTACTTCTATCAAGGCAACGGTTTTTTTAGTGTGTCGAGGAGGAGGAGGAGGAGGAAGAGGAGCTCGGCAGTTTGTGTAGGTGTACCTTTTATCGGCAGCTGTGTCTCACAGCCGCCACCCGCATGTTAGGTTACGCCTCACGCCAGGCTGGGGCTGAAGGCTGGCCTTCACATGTAAAGACACACCTTCGTGACTCTCTAATGTGCGTGGAGAAGATGGTCTTTAATTGTCTCTGTAATGTACTGCCAGAAACACAAACGGACAGACAGACGGACGGACGGACACGCGGACTGACAGCAATTGCATTCATGATGTAATTTTTTTTCATTGTTGTTGTTATTTTCACCATCGTTGTTGTTGTGAAGTCGTTATCAAAGCGGCGATAGAACACCTGTTGTACGCAGAAGGTGGCGCCGCTGTTTGTGTTATCCCTGGGACCAAGGTCTGTAGAACACAAGGTCTGCTCACTTGATGGTAGCGAGCTGGGCTGTGACGTCACGCGTCTTCAGGCAACTCAGTCATGTCTTTACATATCGTGTACTCTCACCCTGAGAGTCGTGAGATGAGAATATCCTATCATAGAGAATGTATGTAAAGATGAGATGATCATTATCCTAACATCATATATTTCCTTCAGACCTTGCCTAACATTGCTATAGACGCAATAGTATACTCCCCTCACCCATCAGCATCTTCCCACACCCCTCAGTGCCTCCCCACACCCCTCAGCACCTCCCTTCACCACTCACCGCCTTCCCTCACCTCTAACCGCCTCCCCACACATTTCTCAGCACCTCCCCTCACCCCTCAGCAACTCCCCTCACCGCCTCCCCTCACCACCTTCCCTCACCTCTAACCGCCTCACCAGACATTTCTCAGCACCTCCCCTCACCCCTCACCAACTCCCCTCACCGCCTCCCCTCACCCCTCACCACCTCCCCTCACCCCTCATCGCCTCCCCTCACTGCAGAGGACAACTAAAACAAGGGGAGCGGTGCGGGTCAAGGCAAGGAACGCGCATTAGGGATATGATAAAGTTCTTTGTATCTTTGTAATATTTTCTCGCTCTTTTGTTTAATGGCGCGTGATTATTGCTGTGGTCTTTTTGTTTTGTGTGATGTTTATATATTTATTTTTATGTGTGCGTGCGTCTCATGTTTCCTTTTTCTTCCATGTAACATTGACGTGCAGAGCCCAAATGTTTGTGGTCCACTTATCTGAGGTGTTTTTAGTTTTGTTGTTTAATGTTTGTTTTTTCTTTACTTTGGACCAAATGTGTTTACTTGAGCATTAATGGAAAGATTACTGCATGGTGGTGGTGGTGGTGGTGTGGTGGTTGTGGTGATGGAGGTGGAGGTGGTGGTGGATAGTGGTGGTGGTGGGTGGTGGTTGGTTGGTTGGGTGGTTGTGGTGGTGGAGGGGGGTGGAGGTGGATGGTGTGGTGTAGGGGAGTAGGGTGCCCATACCTCATCAATCATCATGGGGCATACGCCGGGGGGCGCGTCGCCCGCCCCCCCTACGACCCACTCCCGGGGTCACCACGCCAGCTCCCATGCAGGGTCCTTTTCCCATACCCAAACACTCTCGACAAAAAACATCATTGCCCCAGCCAGGCCTTTTGGCGCCCCCTTGGCCTCCTCCACCCGGATTGTCTCTTACAGATACAACCCCATAGAAGGATGGGTTTCGGGTAGGGGCCCAAAATGCCATAAGCCGAAGTTGGCGCTGAGGACTATGGGGGTAATACCTCGATTCAGTCTCAGGGCATCGCTGATTTGACACTAATCATCCCGGTGGGGTGGGGGTGGGGGTTGTGTGTGGAGGGGAGGTGGTGGTGGAGATGGTGGTGGTGGGTGGGGTGGTGGTTGTGGTGGTTGGGTAAAAGGTGGAGGTGGGGGGGGTGGTGGTGTGGGGGGAAGGGGGGTGCCCCAAAAATTTTAAATCAAAAATCATTGGGGAAACCCGGGGGGGCGCGTCGCCTCCCCCACCCTACGACGCCACCCCCGGGGCTCCCCACGCGCGAGCTCCCGAGGCTCCTTCCATACCAAAGCGCTCCGACAAAAACTAAATTGCCCCAGCCACGAGCCTTTTTGGGGCCCCCCCTTGGGGCCTCCTCCCGCCGGAGTCTCTTACGATCAACCCGTGAAAGGATGGGTTTTCAGCGTAGCGGTCACTCCCAATACCCGAATTTGGCGCTGAGGGACTAGCGGAATGGGCCCTTCATCTCACGTGCAATCGCTGATTTGACACGTAATCCCCCAGCGAACCCCATGATTCTGCGAAGACTTTACCAAAAACATTGGGATTCGTCTTTCAAGTCACTATTTAGTGGGGCCATGTTCACAACCATAGAGTAAACAGGGGTCCAAGCGACTTGAAAACCGGATTGGGGTCCTCCCCGCACGGTACCGGGCAACGCCAAAAAACTCCCGCTGAGCGAGTCCATAACCCGTGGGCTATGCCCCAAACCCCGTAAACTTCTTGACGTGCCCGCCGTATTGGACTGCGCTACCAGGTATGTAAAAACTTCCAAAATTCTCCCAAAATTCATCGCCACACGCAGAACAGACTGTACTGCTTCATCTAGTAAGTCTCCAAACACCTGGACCTTGGTCTTGAGCCGGGAGACCCAAGTCCCAAAGGCTTTGCCTCCGCTGGCAGCGCCTCGAGAGCCATCACCAGGACCTCCAGCGACCAGCAAAGATTACTGCATCTCGGCCAAAAACAAATCAGTGATCTTGGTGTGCCGACGGATGCTCCACAACACTTTGATTACAAACTTGTCCAATACCCAGCCATCCACGCGTTGAAAAGTTGATGGGGCAAGGACGCACCCTTGCCTCACTCCTGTATTCACAGGAAAGAAGCCGGATACACCTGCCCCACACTTCACAGCACTCTCAGTCCCAGAATACAGACCATACCTTGCTATTCCGTATTTTACTTTCCTTTCCCTCAGCCTATTCCTTACATCTCTTTCGATTACCTAGCATTTATATAATTTCCATCCCATCCTTACTTATCATATATGTTCCATTTCATTGCCTCGCTTTTCCTATCTCTTCTATTTACTACTCTTTCCATGTTTTCCTATCCCCTCCCCACCCTTTTCCTTCACCTGTCTCGTTTATCTCCCATCCTCTTTCTCATTAACCTATAGATCGTAACTTTACCTTGGATTAATTCACATCGTAACTTCAAACTCACCTCTTCTTCTCCCCTTGGTAAATTAACACCTGCCTCCCTCTCACATTACGCCCCCCCTCCATCCCCCTGCCCTAAACACACACACACACACACACACACACCACAACACACACCCCACACACACACACAACACAACACACACACACACACACACACACATACACACACACACAATCACACACACACTAACACACACACACACACACACACACACATACACACACACACACATACTGTGCGATGGTCAGGTTGATAACGTGCTGGTCTCCCACTCTGTGGGTGGGTGTGTGGTTCGAATCCTCGCGCTCTCGGGGATTTTTCACTGTAAATTCGGGCGGTTACTGTCCCCCTTGAGCAAGGGAATGGGGGTGTGTGGTGTGTAAGGTCCCAGAATTGCCCAAAGATCGGTAATAATGAGCTCCAAGCTCGCACTGAGAGGGTGAAAACTGGCGATCGTGATCCAGCTCGCGTGGACAAGACCATGGGTGAATAACACACATCTTTGGAGAAATTTAAAGTATGACACGTAAAGATTCATCGAAATCATTAGGGGAGGCGGTGGCCGAGTGGTTAGCGTCTTGGAATGGTGAGTTCGATGTCCCGAGTTCGAATCCTGCCGGGGACAACTCTTTCAACCTTCATAAATGCGGTTGACAAGAGCCTGGTAGTTGAGCAGAAGGTCTCGAGTTCAAGTCCCACCAAGAAGCAACTATCAAATCCACCGTCGAGTGGCCGAAGAAATCCGCATGAGGCATACCTGTTCTTCCGACTGCGAGGACAAATGCGGCGGAGGGAGCACCAAATGGCAGCATGAGTCTGACTGAGGATCCAAACATCACAGAAAACGGGATCTTCACCTATAGAGCACAGGTGAACTATAGAACAGGAACACACTTCTATATAAGTGCAGCGGAGGGCACCAGGGTGCAGCATGAGCCTCAAATCAAAGCATCAAAGGTGGCACTATAAAAATCCAGCCTCTGCCACTAACGGGCGAGGGCCAACCATCACGATCCTCCAGAATGTGCAGGGCCAACCATCTGAACCCTTAAAGAATAAATAGCCTACATGCGCTATACACTCTAACGTAAAAAAATATAAATATTTTTTCGTCGACATAACTATTGTATATCACCATCATCGTCATTGTTGTCTTCCATCGCGGTCGTAAAGTGAAGATCGCGTGTATTTGGATATGGTCGTAAGTCGAACAGCTCTGTCTCCTTTATATCATTAGTTATTCGCTGCGATCCTTCCATAATTCACAACGCCGGTAACTGACTAAAGAAGGCGCCTCAACTCCCCCTCAATAACCTCTCCCACCACCACCACATCGTATCTTATTCTCCTAAGTTAACTGCAGACTTTCTTTCCCTCCTCCCTTCCCTTCTTTTCCCTCCCTCCGCGACCCATCCATGTAGCCACTTTTATTCTCTCGACCCATTTCTTACTCTTCCCCTCCCTTACCCTCCCTCCCTCCCCCACCCCGCTGCCCTCCTCACAAACTTCCCGCTCTCGTTAAAAATCTTCCCATAAAGTCTCCAGCAAATAATATTGTTTCCTTAAGCGGCGCCTCCACCTCTGCACCACAAATCCTTCTTTTCCCTTGCGCACACCCTCCCTCCTTCCCTCCCTCCCTCCCATTCACTCCCCTTCTGACCCTCCTTTTCTTCTCTGTTATCTCTTCATTCTGTCCCTACATGATTTCTCTCTCTCTCTCTCTCTCTCTCTCTCTCTCTCTCTCTCTCTCTCCTCCCCTCTCTTCTCTCTCTTCTCTCTCTCTCTCTCTCTCTCTCTCTCTCTCTCTCTCTCTCTCTCTCTCTCTCTCTCTCTCTCTCTCTCTCTCTCTCTCTCTCTCTCTCTCTCTCTCTCTCTCTCTCTCCCTCGTCTCATCTCACTTCCATCTCTACTCTCTCAATTATCCGCATCACCTTATAAACCGTCATGATACACGTTTCGGGCACAAGAGAGATCAAGATGGCAGATAAAACTATGCGAAAATTACCGTATCAACCTTATTGGAAAACATTGGGAGTATACGATGTACGGGGCACGAGAGAGGAGGCAGGGGTAGTGAGAGAGAGAGAGAGAGAGAGAGAAGAGAAGAGAGACAGAGATTGAGAGATTGTTGAGAGAGAGGAGAGAGAGGAGTAGATGAGAGAGAGAGAGATGGGAGACGATGAGAGATAGTGAGAGAAGCGAGAGAGAGAGAGAGAGAGAGAGAGAGCGAGAGAGAAAGAGAGCGAGAGAGAGCGAGAGAGAGAGAGAGGAGAGAGAGAGAGAGAGAGAGAGAGAGAGAGAGAGAGAGAGAGAGAGAGAGAGAGAGAGAGAGAGGGGAGAGAGAGAGAGAGAGAGAGAGAGAGAGAGAGAGAGACTATATTTTTTATTCATTCTTCTTTTAAGATATATTCTGTTTTGCTCCTTCACATGTGCACCAGCCCGCCTTGCCCTTCTTCGCGGCCTTCTCCCTGCAGGCGCGCGTGGGTATGGGTCTCAGGAGAGTTAGGGAAGAGGACGGAGCGAGGGAAGAAGCAGTATTTTAAGGGACATAGGGAAAACATTACAAAATGTAACCTACCGAGATGAAAGAACTGATTAGCATAGGGTGAGGGGATTTGGGAGGGAGGAGGGAACGGGGGAAGGGAAGAGGGAAGAGAACAGGCCTAGTGAAGGGATGCAAGGGGACTCAATAAATGTAGGGGGAAAAATAATAGTGTGAGCGAGAGAGAGGGAAGGATGGAGCTGCAAATCAAACAAAAAGGGGAAAAAATAGAGAAATAAATATGTTGAGTATTTAAGAGATGTACTTAGATGGGGGTGTTACGGCGTCCTGAAGTATTATGTTCCTGCCTTCCTTCAGGAGCGATATGTTTAGTTTCTTTCAGACGGTATCGTTCCTTCAAAGGTTGAATTGCTACTTCCCTCAGAGTCTGGGTGTTCCTTCAGTTAAGTTGCTCCTTTTGTTGATTGCTTGCTTAGTTCACTTTGGTTATGTAATTGTTTTGATATAGTATAGTAGCCTCTCCTGTAACCTCGACTCCTACAACTGTGGTGAGTCGTGTGGCACCATGTATAGCGGTGTCGCGCCCTGCAATGGTGTTCCGTGCGTGTCGTGTTGATGGAAGTGTTATCGAGCCTCGTACACGCATCGGGAGAGGACCAGGGAGTCAGGCGTGGAAGAACCTTTAGTGGAGAAGAGTGTTTGTGGGTCATTCTGTTCGTATTGGATCATTCGACGCGCCGTTTTGGTACTCTGAAATATTATTTTGAGCATCGGAAATGTTATTATTTTTCTGAAGTATTCTTTATTTTCATTATATTACGAACATTTTTCATTCCGGCGTGGTGGCAATTTGTATCGTTTGATAACCTTACTATTAGTATATGCGAATCGTCTAGATAGGATCAAAGCAATTTGTCTGTTAGCCATAACATATATATATTTTCCATTTCATATACCTTTCATCTAAGAAAACTAAACGATTTGTAAGGTAGAGTTAAGACAGTTTTTTCTAATGACCCACTATAATCTCATCCCGCAAGCCAAAGGACAAGCCTCGCCTCATGTAGGAGTGTATGTTTTCATTCCCTTCAAAGGTGATGTACTGTGGGGAGGACGCTGCCTCGGTTAGCATAGATAAAGATGGAGGCATACGCTAAGCTGCGCGTGCCTTCGGTGTTCATCTCCGTCGCATTATCCTTTGAACTTGCAATGTGGGTGGATGGGAACCCGAGACACAGGGCTATAGTAGAACAAATTTATGAAGTCTGCTTGGGCGTTGGCTTATTCGTGAAAATCACTATCCGCGGCTCTACCAAATCTCGTAATGGGTCAAGTATCGGATTCGATCCTTAGCGAATACGATAACCCTCACTCTCTATCACTCCTCCCGGCAGGAGCTGGTGGGGGAAATCCACCTCTCTCGCTCTCGCTCTCGCTCTCTCTCTCTCGCTCTCGCTCTGCTCTCTCTCGTCTCTCTCTCTCTCTCTCTTCTCTCTCTCTCTCTCTCTCTCTCTCTCCTCTCTCTCTCTCCTCTCTCTCTCTCACTCTCTACTCTCACTTTTCCCTCATCTTCCTTCCTCACATTCCCAATTCGTGCTTTTTCCATCCCTATCAATCCACTCTTCCTTCTTCTCGTTGTTCCCTTTGTTTCTAAATTGACTTATATTTTTATATTATACGTGAAAGAGAGAGAGAGAGAGAGAGAGAGAGAGAGAGAGAGAGAGAGAGAGAGAGAGAGAGAGAGAGAGGAGAGGAGAGAGAAGAGAGAGAGAGAGGAGAGAGAGAAGAGAGAGGAGAGAGAGAGAGACGAGAGAGAGAGAGAGAGAGAGAGAAAGAGAGAGAGATTTTTTACAACAGTTACAGTAACTTTTCGACCGAATATATATTGTAAAATATATACTGAGTTTTCAATATTTATTCAACTTTTTTGGAATATATCAAAGTAAGGTTATTTATGGTTACTTAGTTAAGAATGTAAATATAATAGAGCAGAAAGGAGTGATGAAAAAAGAATGCAAGATATTAACGACGGTTGGTGAGAAGGGAAGGAAGGAAGAAGGAAGGACGAAGGAAGGACGCATCTGGTATATTAGAGCAAAACTGAGTCGATTAGCTTTTTGACTGATCCGCCCCTCTGATACTCTTAACATACGTACATTCTCTCTCTCTCTCTGTCTCTCGCTTTCGCTCTCTCTCTCTCTCGCTCTCGCTCTCGCTCTCGCTCTCGCTCTCGCTCTCGCTCTCGCTCTCGCAATGTGGCAGCAGAAATCCGAGGAAACATTTTGTTGAGATCGACACAAACTTTTAGGAGCGGAAAGGAAGAAACATGTCAACACAACATTTCACCTGCCATAAAGGTCAAGGTCACGTGAAGGAAAGTGAGAGAGAGAGAGAGAGAGAGAGAGAGAGAGAGAGAGAGAGAGAGAGAGAGAGAGAGAGAGAGAGAGAGAGAGAGAGAGAGAGAGAGAGAGAGAGAGAGAGAGAGAGAGAGAGAGAGAGAACCCACAGACAAACTCTCATAAAACCAGACACAGACACACAAATTGAACAAGAAATATAGACAGACAGACTATATCAATTATCCCTTTACTACTTTAGTACCATGAATATCCTTCTTTAGGCAAAGCAACAAAAGACCATCAGTCAGTGTTGACATCATTGCTTTCAAGTCCCTTATATCCTCCTTCAGAAACAACTGTTGCACTTATTCATCAGTGAAATTAAGGAGATACTAAATTCAATACCAAATATACTTGTTTATAACAGAGAGAGGACAGTTAGTGGACCGGTGTTAAGAAATGCTACTTTTTCTTTAATGTCCTTTTGTTGTATATTTCTTCATGTGGAAGGATGAAGATGAAGAGAAGGTAGATGAGCAGTTGGAAGAGGAGGAGAAGGAGGAGAAAAATAACTAAAGTGGTGTCAGGGAACAAGGAAGAAAGATAGGAGAGAAAGGATTGGAAACGTATTTAAGGAAATGAAATAAAGGATGGATAAGGGAAGGGACAGAGAGTGGATTGGAGGAAGGGAGAGGGCGTGGCTGGAAGGGGTGCGTGAATGGTGAATGTCTTGCTCCTCTGCAGGGTAATTCAGTATTTACCCTTCATTAGCGCATCGCTTCCTCACCTCTTGTCCTTGCCTGTGCCACCACCTTTTTTTTTCTCTCTCTCTCTCTCTCTCTCTCTCTCTCTCTCTCTCTCTCTCTCTCTCTCTCTCTCTCTCTCTCTCTCTCTCTCTCTCTCTCTCTCTCTCTCTCTCTCTCTCTCTCTCTCGTGCTGGTAATGGTGGTGTTTCCAATTTCCCTTTTTTTCTTTCCACATTAATGTTTTTTTGTTATTGCTAGTTTTCATCAAGTTATTCTTCTTGCTGTTGTTAATGTTACTATTGTGTTTGTTATTATTTAGAGTTCTTGTTTGTGGAAAAAATGATAAAAGGAAATATCTGATAGAAATAACCGTTAACACAACTCGATTAAACACTGAAAACAATGTTAGGTACCAACAGGCAAATTGGACCAGTTATTGAAATATTTTTTGATATATTGAAAGGAACACGAGGAAAACAAGAGAGGTAAAGGCTAGTATGCGGGTATACGCTATGCTGCGCGTGGCCTTCGGTGCTCATCTCTGTAGCATTTGCCCTTTGAGCCTGTGTTGGGTGAGGACCCGTAACCCCGGGACACAGGGCTAGTGTGACATCCGGGTTACCACAGTTACCTTCCCCAGGCTTTCCCAGGTACCCATTTATTAACCCAAAAAGGGAGGAATAACAGCTGATTTGGTTGGTCGCCGACTTGCCCTGTAGTGGGTGAGGACCCGTAACTCCGGGACACAGGGCTAGTGTGACATCCGCGGGATACTACAGTTACCTTCCCCAGGTTTCCCCAGGTACCCTTTTATCAATCGTTTATTCATTTTGAAAACGGAGAAAGAAGAGTTAGTTTGGCTGGTCGCCGACTTGCCCTGGTCCGGATTCGAACCAGAGCTGGCAGATTCGTAGCCAGGCACGCTAACAATTGCACCACGGAGACGAAACCAGGAGAGAAAACTCTACCAAAGCTTAACAAGGGTGAGAAACGCTTAGACGCAGGGGTGTCCAAACTACGGCCCGCGGGCCAATTGCGGCCCGCTGTCCATTTTTATTTGGCCCGCAGTAAATTTCTATAAATGTAATGAAATAATTTTATGTCCCAAAATGAATTGTGAATGAATTGAGAGGGGCGCTAAAATTATTCCTTTTGGCATGGCGGGAAGAGTTAAGCAAGATAACAGGTGGAGGTGAGGAGGAAGAGGTGAACAGAGAGATGGAAGGAGAGGGAGATGTGGACGAGAGAAAATAGTAAATGAGCTGTGGAGAAGGAGACGGTGATAGGAGAGACGCGAACATTACGTTTCGCAAAACTGCTGGACAGGGACATGACGCCCACGAGGAAAGCGGGTGGAATCAGCCGGCCTTGGATAGACAGCGAGCGGCGTTCGTAAGGAGCACACACGCGCACCAGTCTCTCTCGGTTTTAGTCTTTCAGTCAAGCGCCTGGTTGGGGGTGTTGGACTTAATTTGGGCTTATCCATGCCCTTATTCTGGTTGTGGAAGAGAGAAGGTGTGCAGGAGTGTTAGGGAGTGACTCCTGTCTCTCCCACAGTTATTTGAAGTGGGGCTGGTTGTGTCGTAGTAATCTGGCTTTTCGCTCCCCAGTCAGACATACATACAGACTGACACCCACACACAGGCAAGCACACATTACGGGTTCTCTGACTGGTCTTTGGAGTGGAAGCCGAGTTAGGATTTTGTTGTTAGAGAGCCGTGTTTTGTTTAAAATGCTACTCTTTGTTCGAGGCTCGACAGAGAGAGGATTGTAAGTTAGGCAACGGCATAGACCACTGTATACCTGGACTGCGCACGAGACAATGTTTTGAATTGCGGGGCTGCATAGGGGCCTACGGGGCGCCCGACAAAGAGATATAGTGGTCTATGGACTATCATATAGACTGGTTTATCAGTATATATGATATACTGTAATATTCGTAAATGTTTGTTCTATAATATTATCAAATAAAAAAACAGTAAAACACGCAAAAAAAATGCCATTACGAGACTATGAAGAAATATGCATGAACTTAATATTCACTTGACTCTTCGCCATTTAAAACTTTGCGAGTCAACTTTTATCATGAAGGGTATCAATAGAAGCGCAATTTTATTAGCTTTCCATTGCTATATTTCGTTATCTGATAAATTAATTAGAACCATGCATAAATTAGCGTTAACTAAATAAATAAAATCATTAATCGGGTAATTTCCCGATTGATGATGTTATTTATTTATTTATATATTTAGTTTTCTGATAAATGAATTAGTACCATGTATAAATTAGCGTTGACGAAATAAATAACCTCATCAATCGGGAAAATTACCCGAGGGATGATTTTATTTATTTAGTTAACGCTAATTTATGCATGGTTCTAATTAATTTATCAGATAACGAAATATAGCAATGGAAATTTAATAAAATTGCGCTTCTATTGATACCCTTTATGATAAAAGATGACTCGCAAAGTTTTAAATGGTGAAGAGTTGAAGTGAATATTAATCATGCTCATTCAGTTCATACATATTTCTTTAGAGTCTCGTAATGGCATTTCTTTACCGTGTTTTACTGTTTTTTATTTGATAATATTATAGAACAAACATTTACGAAGATTACAGTATATCATATATACTGATAAACCAGTCTATATTATCCGTATATATATATATATGAATCCGAGCGGCCCTCCGATTACAGGCCTTTGTGCGACAGGCCGATATTCCGTGCGCAGTCCAGGTATACAGTGGTCTATGGTAACGGACGTATTTGTTTAACTTTTACCGCCTCCGCGCCGGGCCGGAACCAAAATGGCGGAACCAAAGAAACGCAAGATAGCGAGTGAGTGCAGAAAATTTCAGAAAAGATGGGAAAATTAATACTTTTTCATAGAAATTAATTCATAAAAACTCATTAATGTTAAGCTGTGATCTTGTCTGTATTTTTTAAGCAATATCAATTATAATTATCAACGATTATATACCTACATTTGATTTGTCTTTGCTAACTTTACTATATCACCTCGCCTTTACGGAGTGGCCCGACCCTTTGTATATTTTCCGCATGTGGTCCTCTGTGAAAAAAGTTTGGACACCCCTGTTAGAGGAAGACACTAGTTAACTCTTGCATTATTATTAAGATGGACAGACGAGAAGGTTGGCATGTTTTATACAGCACGATCGCGGGAAGGAGAAGAGACATGATTGTAGCTTGGAATACAAAATAAAAAAAAATAAGATTGGCAGCATAGCGAAAAAATCGACACAACGGTGAACTTTGAGACTGAAGACAGTTAGAGGGTGGAAAGTGATGGGACCAATAGCCTGAAGACAGTTGGAGGATGAAAAGTGATGAGACCAACAGCCTGAGAAAGGCTGGACCAAAGGATGGTGTTATTGTTATTGCTGCTAAAGTTGTTAATGTTGATAGTTATTATTGGGGGTTGATGTTATTTTGTGATTATCTTCGTTATGCTGTTATCATCGTCATCGTCGTCTTCTTCTTCTTTTCCTTCTTTTTCGTAATCCTTTTATTAACCAAAATATATATCACCATCATTATCACACCCAATTATCATTCTTATCGTTATCATCATCATCATCATTTTAATCATCATTATCTATAGTATAATCTAATCATCTCTATCATCATCATCACTATCATACATTACAATTGGCCTCATTTTCCTTTTTTTAATGTATCTTTCTTCTCTTGATTAGTTCTATGTACTCATTACCAGTTCCCAGACATTATTCTCTGCCTGTGAATTTGTTCTCCTTTGTCAATTTGCCTCAACCTCCTGTATTTCCATTCCTCAACTTCAAATCCTTTTTATTTCCCTTGCATAAACGTCTATAAAAATTGTATATTTTCGTAATGAGCCTTAACCTGTCTATAATCCCTCTACCCCTCAGCTAGCTTTCTCTTCCCTTCTTCTTTTCCTCCCCTCTACTTCTTTCCTCCCATTTTCCCTCTCTCGTCTTGTCTATCCTCTCTCTCTCTCTCTCTCTCTCTCTCTCTATATATATATATATATATATATATATATATATAATTATATATATATATATATATATACTAATAATATAAGCGAAAGTGTGTGTGTGTCTGTCTGTCTGTCTGTCCGCGATAGGTGCCGCCCCCCGTGGCGGAATCCCATCATATGTCACAGTTTTGGAACCAGCTCGACCAGGGGAAGGTTTTAAGCCCACTTATGAGATGATCCAATCACTTTTTTTTTTTTTTTTTTTAGCAGCCTATTAGCGAGAATTGTGAAAAGAAAATGTGGGTTGCGAGAATTGAGGAAACCTTGATGTAGGGTGACGGGTAATGGGTGAGTGAATGGGTGGGGTGATGGGTAATGGGTGTGGGGTGATGGGTGAGTGAATGGGTGGGGGGTGATGGGTTAGGGGTGATGGGTGATGGGTGAGGGAATAGGTGGGGGGTGATGGGTAATGGGTGAGTGAATGGGTGTGTGGTGATGGGTAATGGGTGAGTGAATGGGTGGGGTATGATGGGTAATGGGTGAGTGAATGGGTGGGGGGAATACATACATTTCTATATCCATGATTTCAGGAAAGTTAGAAGGGGCTATCTGGAGAGTCTGTGATTGGTGGGCCTTCCGCCCACCAAGGCCGAAGTGGTGGTGGTGCCGCAGGCCCACCAATAGCTCTAATGGGTGAGTGAATGGGTTGGGGGTGATGTGAATGGGTTGGCGTTAATACATACATTTCTACATCCATGATTTCAGGAAAGCTAGAAGGGGCTATCTGGAGAGTCTGTGTTTGGTGGGCCAAAGGCCCACCAATCACAGGTGGTGGGCCGAAGGCCCACCAATAGCCCTCCGCAGGAGCTAGCCAAAAAGGCCACCCGGAGGGCGGCTTTGCGGCTTGTATATATATATTTCTCTCTCTCTCTCTTGCCTCTATCTTTCTCTCAATCTTTTTTCTCTCCTCTGATATCACGTATTATCCTCCCCCTTGCAGTCGATGTCTACTCCTTCTACTCATTTTTGATCCTCATTCTTCCCTTTCTCACTTCTCCTCCTCCGCAGCCTTCTCTGTGGTATCATTGTCGTCCCTTTAGTGTTCCATCCATCAAGAAGTATCAGCAGTTTCTCGAGGTATTTAAAAAGATGTGATGTTTGTTTAGTATTTATCCCTAAGCGACGCTTATGCTCGTGCACCTTTAACTTTTTTCGGCAAATGGACACAAATATACTCAGACACACACTAGTAGAACATTTTGGCCTCGGTTCCTACTGGGGTTGTGTGATCAAACTCTTACGTCTTAGTTCAGTATTTTTTTTCTGGCAGGTTATCAGAACCTAACGCCGTAAAAAAAGATTTACCTAATTAATCAATGCCTGGACGGTGATTCACGCCCCGGCGCACACACACACACACATATTATGGTATATTGGATAGAGCGTTGGCGCGCCATTCTCTGGTTAGCCGGTTCGAAACCTCTCCTGTTCCCGGGGATTTTACAAAGACAAATTTGTGTGGTTATTATCCCCTAGAGCAATGGGATAAGGGTGTGTGGTGATTGAGGTCCCAGCCTTACCCAAAGTTCGGCCATACTCATAATGAACTCCTAGGTCGCTCCGGGAGGGTAAAACTGGCGATCGGGAGTCCAGATCAAAGTCCTGGACAAACCATGGGTGAATGAATGACACACACACACACACAAAGTCACACACACACACACATATACACATACACACACACACTAATCACACACACCGCTTCGGCCAACACTAATCACTAAGGATGAATGATAAAAATGTAGATATGGAGACGGGGCCATACGAGCGTTGCTCAGGCCCTGTAAAATACAACTAGATGAATACAACTAGATGAATACACACACACACACACACGCACACACAAACGGGGTCCCTATGTAGAAACTTTACCGCTAATAAATAAATATATAAAAATAGCAACAACATAGATTATAAGAGCGACATATATTTTTTCTCCAACTCTAACGAGTGAGAGAGAGAGAGAGAGAGAGAGAGAGAGAGAGAGAGAGAGAGAGAGAGAGAGAGAGAGAGAGAGAGAGAGAGAGAGAGAGAGAGAGAGAGAGAGACCATTCCCCTTCAGAGGTGCGTTAAAAATCATGCAAAAAGGAAACAGGATGTAGGTTTTGCATGAAGGAAGGGATCTATATTTCTTTCGAGAGAGAGAGAGAGAGAGAGAGAGAGAGAGAGAGAGAGAGAGAGAGAGAGAGAGAGAGAGCTCCTTCAGGGGTGTGTTAAAAGTCCGGAGGTCGCATGAATGAAAAATATGTGAATGTGTTGACACCCTCTTCCGCGTCCTTCCGAGCGAGCGTGGGAGGCAGGAGGCAGAGGCACAACCCTGCTGGATAATGGGTGAATCAATATTAACCCCGCCTTAACTCACCTTCCATGCCTGGTTAATGCTATCACCTTCCTTTCAAGCGCTTCACCACCACCACCGTCTCCGTCACCACCACCACACCACCACCACCACCACCGTCCCCCACCACACACCACCACCGTCACAGTAGATGCTCTGAAAACGAGTTTATAATACAGATTACTTCATTTCCTTTTTCTAGTGTACGTTGTTTTTGTTATTGTTGCGTCATCGTCACTGTAAAGGTTTAGATTTTTTACTGGGGATTTTAAGTACTTAGACTTCACTTACCGCTCAATAATTAAATCACCTTCGGGTTGTTTGTTTGAAACTCACTATGAAGCTATCAGTCCAGGACTACATACAGGGTAAACAATAAACACTTGGTAAACACCTTATCTAGTTTATTTACAAGATCTACACATAACAAAAATAGCACCCCAACACAAGATTCATCCACTCAATCACGCCCTAAATATCTTCCCTACATACGCCTACGATAACCTACTGTCTGGTATCTGGCTGGGGAATAGATATAAGGGGTTATGGATTATGATTATAAGAACCTGTAGCCTCGAGCCTGTGGTCCTCGTCGCGCACACACGTGGTCGCCTTGTCCACGCACTCCTCCTCTTCCCAGCTCACGTCTGCCCCAACCAAACCCTCCTTCTCGCGGTATGACTCGCCCTCTGCGTACGACAGCAAGGACAAGCTCCAGACAAGCGAGGAACTGGAAGGAGGTGGCGAGAGGTCCAGAAGACGTCCTCGGCTGGGGGAGGTGTAGTCGTGGCCGTGACCTGCAATAGAATGAGCGACCCAGGTCGACCTGCTTCCTCCAAGATGGCGGCTGGTGGCGCGTTGCCACTTCGGCTCATCTTAAACATATTTTCTATACCCTTTTTCTTATTATGCATGCCTGAATTCCTATCAGCTACCACATGCAATTTACTTCGGGTATCTCTGCTAGTGCACCCTGCTACTCGTGGGGAGGCAACTATGAGCCTAAAACCCCTCCCCACTGACTGGAATCCTATCCAGCCACCAGAAAAACATTAACTGGCAACTCCCAGTAGTAACAAGAGCCTGGTGCCAAGCGCACGCAATGGGGATACGAGGACTTGAATGCCTATAAAATGTCTAGCCATTACAGTCACCATCGTTTGCTTTTTTTTTTTTTTTTTTTTTACCTTTTTGTTGAGTTTCGTGCTCTCTTTCCTTAAAAGTTTTTTTTCTCGTTTATTATTCCTCTACCTCCTCAATCGTCTTTGTTTCTTTACGTAGTCTTCGCTGTTGTTCGCCTCCTCCTGGAGTGATACGTGGCTATTAGAATCTAATTATTCAATGTAAAAAAATCCACATACATACGTTAAGGTAATCTCATATATAGCTCTCAAATGCAGAGTAAGTCGTTAAGTAAGGTAAAGGAGTAATAGGATTTAGGTGCTGTCATTAGTGATGGTGTTAAGACTGTGACGCATTGCTTAGCTGATAGTAAAAAGACTAAAATTATCTTGGGATTCATTGCACGCAACTTTGAATATAAGGTCCCGAAAGTAATGATGCATTATATACATCTTTGGTTAGACTGCACTTATAATATGACGTTCAATTATGTGTAATTAACTCCCTTTTTCGTAACATATGACGCCAAGTTAGAATATGTTAAAAGAAAAGCGACCAAAGTGATTTATTTCATCGCGGCGAAATTTGCCTAATGGAGAGAGGTTGCAAAAGCAAAATATATTTTACTTAATTAATCCTGTTTCTATTTTCCTCCTTGCTACGAATTAACTCTTTTCTAGGGAGGAGTAACAAGACACCTCCCGAACTAAATTAGCTCAACCCCTTTTTTATATTCTCTTACTGTCTTCTGTATAGGGACTGGCAACTAAGCGGGCTTTTTGCTACCTCTTTTTTTTGCCCTTGGCCAGTCCTTTGTGATGTAAAACAAAAACAAGCAAAAATCATTCTTAGAATCCGAAGGAGCTTGATAGAAAGTAGAAATATTTTTAAATGATTCGATTTCATCAACCACGAAAACCTATTTGAGCTCTCTATTACAATGCGACAACAAGAAACAGATTTAAAACTAAACGGAGAGTCTTACATTACAGATCCTCGAAAGAATCATATCAATGTCAGGGTTGTCACTCGATGGAACAAGTTACCAGCTAATGTTGTCGAAACTAGCACAATTTATATATTTAAAAACAGACTAGACGCGTACCTCTATAGCAAATGGGTTTTGATATTGCCCCACGAGTAATCTTACTAACATGCATCCCCGGATGAATTAGTGTTAGCGGCAACTTACGTTAGCATGCTACATTCCTCATTCATCACTACACTATAACATTTCCATGTACCTATCCTCTTTAGGTACATGGTGTCTTTTCCAAATGTTTACTGCCGGCCTGTCACCCCAGGGAGGGGTGGGCGGGGTGGAGTCTTGTTCTGTAATATCCTGTTACATGTAGTGCGTCATTTAGTATTATGTTAGGTCAGCAGATTCCCTCGTTGTAGAGCCACGGGTCTCCTGGTTATGTATTCTCTTCAAGTTGATTCCTATGCTGGCTCTTCCTATGTTTCTCCATATATTCCTCCCCGTCCCTCTCTCTTTTCCTCCTCTTCCTCTTCCTCCTCCTCAAACTACACGTAGCCTTCAACCTCTAACCTTTAACCTCTAACACGTAGAGGCTATAGTAGTAGAAAATAGTTACACAAGCAGCCCCGTTTGGCCCCGCAGGGCTGTTGCTGTCTGTTCTTCCTTGGTATTCCTTTGTATTTCTCCGGACCGTGTTCCAAATTTTACCGAGAATCCACTTCCTAAACCTTCCATTTACTCGCCCTCCCAACTATTACTCTCTCTCTCTCTCTCTCTCTCTCTCTCTCTCTCTCTCTCTCTCTCTCTCTCTCTCTCTCTCTCTCTCTCTCTCTCTCTCTCTCTCTTACACACACACACACACAGACACACACACACACACACACACACACACACACACACACACACACACACACACACACACACACACACACACACACACACACACACACACACACACACACACACACACACACACACACACACACACACAGCGGATAGTGGATAGAGCATTGGCGCGCCATTCTGTGGTTAGCCGGCTCGAATCTTCGCCCGCTCCTGGGGATTTTTTACTGAATTTCGGACGGTTACTGTCCTTCTTGAGCAAGGGGATGGGGGTGTGTGGTGTGTAAGGTCCCAGCATTACCAAAAGATTGATAATAAAGAGCTTCAAGCTCGCTCCGGGAGGATGAAACTGGCGGATCGCGAGTCCGGCTCGCCGTGGGACAAGACGTGGGTGAATTGAATGGACACACACACACACACACCACAACACACACATCACAAACAACACACACACACACACACACACACACACACACACACACCACAAACACACACCACACCAACATACACACACACACACACCCACCACACACACACACACCACACACACCACACACACACACACACACACACACACACACAACACACACACACTACCCACACGCAACACACCACACGCCACACCACACCACACACACATACCCACACATTACACCCACACACACACGCACACACCACATACACACACACACCACCACACACACACACACACTACACCACACCACACACTACACACACACACACACAACATACCCACACACACCACACACACACACCCACCACCACACACCACACACCACACACACACAACACACCACACACACACAAATACCAACACACACAACCACACACACACACACACACACACACCACACAACACACACACACACCACACCACACCTCACCACACACACACACACACACACCCATCCCACTACACACAAAACACATACCCACTAGGGTACGGCGTAGGTCGCTAAGTGAAAAGTGAAAAATATAGATTATGCGAATTGGCAGGGTGTTTTCTATGTAGAAATTGAATTTTAAGGGTGGTTTGTCCGCTTCAACTTTTTTGTTTTGAGCACTTCGTTGCATGCAAAAAATGGACTTTATATTATATGCAAAACATAGCTTAAAGTTGCGCGGATTTTGCATAGTAAGGATTGTCCAAATGCCAAAATGAATAGATAAAAGCGTCGTGAGGAATTCCATATAGTAACATAGGAGATAATTGGGCATGCCAAAGTGTGAGAAAAAAAAGAAGGTTTTCGTTATACGGCTCCTGTACCTAACCAGGGTATTACCAAAATAGTTGGATTGGGTTTTATACGATGGGAGGAAGGACAAGACCAACGCGATGGTGGCCCGACAGCTATGGGAAAAACTGCACCCAAGGTTGGATCAGGTAGGAGCATGTGTCAGTGACAGAAGAAGCCATTCCAGGACCGGTACTTTGTGCACTTTGTACCAGGAGGATACCCGCAGGTGCACCTGAGAAGCCTGCGTTCTAAGGTGGGTCAGGAGCTATAGTGATCTGCTAGGAGAGAGATCATACGAAAAACGGCTTCCACCTCGAATCCACTGATGCGTAACGGACAAGGTCGGAGCAACTAGGGCCAACACAGGGTGGAAGGGTGGTACTCACGCCAGTGGAGAAAAGATACGCACATAAAGCTCTTCTGAGGAGTATCATTGTGTGTTGCACCATCAAAACGAGTGTTTGCCCTGCGCACTACACCAGCATCGAGGGTCCTACAGCCTCAATAGAACGAGTAGAGGTAGTTCAACGGTCCGACAATGTGCACAGTGTCAAGAGTGTCGCTGCTCCAGCGGGAAATGAGATTGCATGTACAACGCAAGAGTTCAGAGGGTGAGCCCAGGCACGAGGATGTGGAAGTATCTCACGGAGATTTTTTTTAAAACCCGGGACGGTATATCTGGCAAACATGTCACGTGTGACCAGCAGGTGCTCCTACCAGCTGCCGTCCAGGACTGTGAAGTGGGGCGTCTCCCGTCCGAAGCCTGCAGGAGATCAATAAGGTGTTGTGGCAAGGTACGCTCCCACAGGACCCAGCTATGGCAACACACTCAGCCAGTCACTCGAGGTGACATGTAGTGATCCAAGAAAGCATGGACTGTAGCTGGCAAAGAAACGAAACCGTGGAAGTCCTAGTCAAGTACTGCTTGATAGGTGTATCTTCAAACTATACTAACGACGGTCAAGGCTTCACCCACAGACTAGAGGACGGCCCCAAAGGGATCACAATCCAGTACGGGCACGCTCACACGTATGAGATGATGAGGTCCGGTCGCACGCCAAAGAGTCCAAACATAGCGTCTTCTACGTGCGGACAGGAGCATGGTTTCGCACACTCAGAATGTGTCATTCCTCTCGCTCGATGGCGAGTCAGAGGGTCAGGACACGACCACGGTAGGTCGCCTGTGATCCCAGCTTTTGCAGCTGAGGGTCGTGGCGAGGAGCTATGGGGAACCAGTGTAAGACCCCTGCATCACCACCCAAGGCTGAATTGTCAGCCACCAGCTTGCCGACACGACAGCATTGGCAGTCTGGCCAGGTGCACGGCGGCATTCACTGTCACTGTCGGGGATCAGATCCAGGAGATTCTGCGTCAAGCCGTACGAGGTTCCGGAGTCCTATCCAGCACTGGAGCACCGAAAGTAGTCGCGACAGCTAGGTGACAGAGGCTGCGGCAGCAAAGGTGCGTGGGGCTAGCAGGCCAGAGACGGTGTTTCATCCGCGCTCGGGCCGCCACCCCGGGGAGACCATGCCGCTTCAGTTCTAAGAAGACATGATGGACAGCGTACTAGGCCAAAGGTAGAGGCTGTGAGACTGGATGTAAGATTGTCACTGATGAACACCAACTGATCACGCAGAAAGAAAGCTTACACACAGCTAGTCATTTGGATCTCAAATGTGCATAGATGCAAAACAACAGGACCAACCCTACACTGCGTGAGCATTAGTAAGCATTGCGAAAAATGGACGAGGGCTTGCAAATAAAAGTGCATTTTGCATATTAAGATTGATCAAATGCAAAAAAAATGGAAAGAGACATAAATCGTCTTGTAGAATTCCCATTTTACATAGGAAATTGGGCAGGCCACAAAAGTAGAGGAGAAAAGAGTGATTGTATTATAGGCGTACCTTATATTACCCAAACATATGACTCCAAAGTACCACACAACACATACACAAAACCACGCACACACACACACACACACACACGCACCCACACAACACAAATCACACAACCCAGGGCCTCACCACACACTCTAAGAGGCAGGGGCAATGCCTCCGTACACTGAGCAGGCGGGGGACTCCGTAAGTGTAAGGAGGGTTAGCACGCTCGGCTCAATACAAGCGAGAAGGCTAGTCCAGGGTTCGCATCCCCGGGCTGGAGCGAAGACTGAGGTGCGGTCTTCTTGTAAAAACTGAAGCCCCTGTGTCCACCCATCAATGAATGTGGTACCGGTGTGTATCCGGGGGTGTTGTGACCCCCCTCCCGGGGTGGTTTGCTCGGCAACACTAAACACATAAGGATGAAGATAAAATAAAGTGATTATGGAGACGGGGCCATAAGAGACGTTCCTAGGCCTGTGTGTGAGAAACAACTAGATGAGACACACAGCACACTACACCACACACTACACGACACACACACACACACACACCCACAGACACACACACACACACACACACACACACACACACACACACACACACACACAAGGAAGTAATGGTGCGATTGTCCAAGGGACACGGTCCGTGTGGCAGTCAAGTGGGCGTGAGTTCGAGTCCCGCGCCATAACCATTTCCACCTCGTTGAGCGCTTTAAATTCCGCTCTGTCGTGCATTGTGTGGCTTTCTATCAGAGGGAGAGCAGCTTGTAACGTTAAGGCTGGTTCACACTGGCCAAATGTCAGCACTTTGTAGCGCCGGGAAGTCGGTCTTTAGCGGCCGAGTGCCGAGATTACGTTCACACACGCAATGGACCCTACCCATAATTACGTCACGGTTTGTTTACATCGGTGCATTGTGGGAATAAGTCGGGGTCGCCGCGGGTGAACCTACGGAGGGAAAACTACGACGATGGAAGAATTTAGAGCTATTTTGCGTGAAATTGATATTCCAGGTGCTATATTACTGTGTTCTGTTCTCGCTGACGACATATAGAGAAGACCTGAGGTAATGGCTGATGTGCAGAGGCTTCTAAACTAGGAAAACTGAGTCATAACAGAGCCTCGTCAAGAGGTAAGCAAGTGGTAGGTAGTACGTATTGTGTCCCTACCACTTGTTTACCTCTAAATGAGACTCTGCTGTGACTGTTTTCTTGGTTTAGAAGCCTCTGCACGTCAGCCATCACTTCAGGACTTCTGTAGTGTTGTCAGCGAGAATATAGCACCTGGAATATCAATTTTGCCCAAAACAACTCGAATTTTTTTCTTCGTCGTAGTCTTCTCTTTGTAGCTTGTACATATTCATGGTTATGATAGTATTAAAATACCTTATTAATTGAGTTCCTTTTGTTTAACCATTTGTCATACAAGTTTGAATAGGTATAGACCTATATAGGAAAAATTTCTAGTGTTTGCCCATACTCTCCCACTTCCCCCACAAACAAGTTTGGGGACCTGTGGGAATGTGGGATTTTCGGGTGGGGAACAAATTATCCGTCGGAAACACGTAATTAAAGAGATGTGTAGGGGGGTAAATTCCCTAGATCTAGGGTAATTCCCTTATATCTAGAGAAATTTGCCTAACCAAAATTAACATAACCTAGCCAGCTTTAACCTAACCAAGAGGGGGGCTTGACCGACCGATAACCTAACCTAACCAAATCTAACCTAAACTAACCTAACCAAATCTAACCTAACCTAACCTAATCTAACCTAACCTAACCAAATCTATCCAAATCTAACCAAATCTAACCTAACCTACCCAAATATAACCTACCCTAACCTAACCAAATCTAACCTAACCTAAACAAATCTAACCTAACCTACTAGCGGGGGGGTGGGGGGGTTCTCGACACTTCATTCATCATTCTGTGAAGGTTCACACGTCTCTGGACTCAGAAAAGATCCAATGAATTTTCCCTATATCTAGGGAATTTTTCCAACACCCCTAGCTCAAAAACTATGTGGTTGCAACGCATATTTTGTACCCCAGCCAAATATCCCGCATTCCCCCAGGTCCCCAAGCATGTTTTGTGGGTGAGGGGAGTATGGGCAAACACTAGAATAATACCCTATATAGGTATGCAGTATGTATATATTTTGTATATATATATATATATATACTACTATTTAGGTTCTGATATGCTAAAATTTGCGGGGAATGGTGTTGAAGTAGATGCATGAAGGCAATACAAATAATAAGCAGTCTTCTATAAGCACTTATAGTTATATATCACTGTAGTTTTGGCATGTGTCACTTGTGCAGTGAACAGTTTAGATGTTTACTCATTGTCCTTCCTCTCATCACGCGCCCCAAAGATCTCACTACTTTCCTTCCTTGTAGGTCTCTCTCTCTTATCACCCCTTCCGTGCTTCCATACTTTCACGGGATTGAACCATATAAGTATCTGTCCATTCATCATTATTTTATATTACTTCTGGCTCTCAACTGTCATGCTAATTTGATCTTCAAACTCAATAACTTCCCTCCTTGTTAGTTGAATGTTGTCTTATAGTGTGTTTGTAAATCGGAACTGATCCCAAGGATTAAATATAGTAGCGTTAGATACTTCCATTACAGCATGCTAGAGAGAGAGAGAGAGAGAGAGAGAGAGAGAGAGAGAGAGAGAGAGAGAGAGAGAGAGAGAGAGAGAGAGAGAGAGAGAGAGAGAGAGAGAGAGAGAGCGGAGAAAAAAAAAAAAGAAGAAGAGAGAGAAGGAGGAGAGAGAGAGAGAGAGAGGAGAGAGAGAGCGAGAGAGAGAGAGAGAGAGAGAGAAAAGAGAGGGAGAGAGAGAGAGAGAGAGAGAGAGAGAGAGAGAGAGAGAGAGAGAGAGAGAGAGAGAGAGAGAGAGAGCACGCGCGCTGAAAAATTATGCATATTCGAGATACACGTAAATGAGATTAAATTAAGGGCAAAGCAAGTTTTTAGTGATGACATTAATTTTGACATTCATTCAATTGTAAAGATAAATACTTCATAATCGTAAGCCAAATTAAAAGAGAGAGAGAGCGAGACAAAAAAGCTAAACAATAGTCTTATCATCCCAATAATTTTCACATTCAAGTCAAAAAAGAAAATCATGACTTGTATAACATGCAACTTAAAAACCTTCGTTGGGAGAATGGACAGAGAGGCTCAAGAAGGTACAGTAAGGTAACTATTTAAGTACTGTCCAATACGCATCCTTGAACATCAGAAAAGTACGGTTAAGGGGAATTAAAGGAGTGTTTCCTTTCTTAAACCAATGGAAACCATCTTATTAACTGGAAATAAGGGCCAATTACCCAAACTCCAACGAACAATTGCAAGCAAACAATACTTTAGAGAGAGAGAGAGAGAGAGAGAGAGAGAGAGAGAGAGAGAGAGAGAGAGGGGGAGAGAGAGAAGGGGAGAGAGAGAGAGAGAGAGAGAGAGAGAGAGAGAGGAGAGAGAGAGAGAAGAGGGGGAGAGAGAGAGAAGAGAGATATAAGATAAGATAAGATTTCATCCTATCTAAACACTTTGCAGTACCAACTACAAGGTTATTGACTATACAAAGCGCCGCCACGTCAGCACGAACTTGGCGGACTCGAAAACCCCTGACCGAATGCACAGGGACGCTGCACATTGTGAGCTCACGTCTCTACCAACCTTGCCACCCCGAGGCCGGGGGAAAAGAGAGAGAGAGAGAGAGAGAGAGAGAGAGAGAGAGAGAGAGAGAGAGAGAGAGAGAACATAATAACATAAGAAAATAAGGAAGCTACAGGAGGCCGTGAGACCTACACGAGGTAGTTCCTGTAACTGAACACCAGAGCTGGGCAGTATTTAAATACATTTGTATTTAAATACTCATAAAATAAAAATGGAAATATTTTTTATTAGTTAATTTGGCCATAACCCGCCCCACTATCTGGCAACCCTGATGTTGCAGTGAACCAGGGTTTCCACTTGCAAGGAAATGTCCTTATTTTAAGGAAATTTAGGCCTGAGAAGGAATTTTCTAAGGAAATCCTAAGGAAATCTATTTTTTTCGGACATGTTAAAATTTTTGTATTTGAAATGAAATTACAAATTTATTTAAATACAATTGATGTATTTAACATTTAGTATTTAAATACATTCGTAAAATGTATTTAGTATTTAAATACATTTCTCCCATATATTTAGTATTTAGTATTTAAATACATTTCTCCCATGTATTTAGTACTAGCCGCAAAGCCGCCCTCCGGGCGGACTTTTTGGCTAGCTCCTGCGGAGGGCTATTGGTGGGCCTCGGCCCACCACCTACCTGTGTTTGGTGGGCCTTCGGCCCACCAAACACGGACTCTCCAGATAGCCCCTTCTAACTTTCCTGAAATTATGGATGTAGAAATGTATGTATTCCCCCCACCCATTCACTCACCCATTACCCATCACCCCCCACCCATTCACTCACCCATTACCCATCACCACATACTCATTCACTCACCCATTACCCATCACCCCCCACCTATTCCCTCACCCATCACCCCCAACCCATCATTCCCCACCCATTCACTCACCCATCACCCCACACCCATTACCCATCACCGCACACATTCACTCACCCATTACCCATCACCCTACATCAAGGTTTCCTCAATTCTCGCAACCCACTTTTTTTTCACAATTCTCGCTAATAGGCTGCTAAAAAAAAGAAGAAAAAAGTGATCGGATCATCTCATAAGTAGGCTTAAAACCTTCCCCTGGTCGACCTGGTTCCAAAAATGTGCCATATGAGGTGATTGCGCCACGGGGGGCGGAACCTATACCACACACACACACACACACACACACACACAGACAGACAGACAGACAGACACACTTTCGCTTATATTATTATAGACTTAGTATTTAAATACATTTCTCCTAGGTATTTATTATTTAGTATTTAAATACATTCAATGTATTTCGTGGCCAGCTCTGCTTAACACTACCTACATCCACCTCCCTTCCCCATCCATGAATTTGTCCAGACTCCTTTTACAGATCACTATTGACTCCGCACTGACCACCTGACGACTGAGTCCATTCCAGTCATTAACCACCCTATTTGTGAACCAGTTTTTCCCTATTTCCTTTTTAATTCACACTTTTCCAGCTTGAATCCGTTACTTCTTGCTCTACCCTGCTTACTAGCCGTAAGAACTTTCCCTACATCGCCTTTATTGTATCCCTTTATCCACTTAAAAACTTCTATCAGATCGTCCCTTACTCTACGCCTCTCGAATGAGTGAAGATTTAATAGCTTCAATCTCTTCTCATAACTAAAGTTATGCATCCCATGAATAATTTTGGTCATCCTTCTCTGCACTGATTCTAACAAGGCTATATCCAAGAGAGAGAGAGAGATTGAAAGAGAGAGAGAGAGAGAGAGAGAGAGAGAGAGAGAGAGAGAGAGAGAGAGAGAGAGAGAGAGAGAGAGAGAGAGAGAGAGAGAGAGAGAGAGAGAGAGATGCACAGATGCAAGGAGTGCCATACCTGGCTGGGTTACGTCAGCCTTGAAGAGTCGCCACATTGAGCACGAGGACAGTGCTTTCCAGTGGTGACACAGTGGAGGTGCTGTGTTCCCGTGCCAGCTAGCACCAACGCACCTTTGTCTCCAAGGCTGCGTTCACTGGTGGTCCCCGCGCATACGTATTGTCCCTCTCTAGTGAACGCTTAACAAAACGTAGTGCTACTAAGATGTTGGCTGCCAAAATTAGGTTTATTTGGAAAATTTTGGGTTTTTCTGTATTTGTACGTAAAAAAAAAAAAGAACAGTCGGGTTGCCTGCCTTTTACCGGAGAGAGAAGAGGCTGGAAGCATGGAGTAAAAGATAGCGAGGAGGGGTGGGTGGGTTGGGGGGGGAGGAAGCAAGGTGGAGTGGTAAGTGCTGAGGCTAAAATGACGTCAGTCGCCCGAGGCTAATGACGTGGCAGTGACGTCAGGGAGAACACTGGAGGCCGAGCTGTCGACACGGTAGGCTGAAGCTGAACACTCCCTCAGGTAAGGCTGTGGCGGGAGGGGCTGCAGGACGGGACGGGAGGACAGGAGTGAAGTTTGAAGGGGTGAAGCGGGAAAGAGCCGAGCAGTTTAGTATATAAGATAAAGAATGAAGAAAGACTCTCTGTGGAAACTTAGATATAGGGAAGTACAGGCACGAGTGAATAGAATGGAAAAGATAGGAAGGAAAGGTAGGAATATTGGTTGAAAGGTATGGTATTGAGATCATGAAGGGAACAAGTGGATTAAAGTAAAATCAAATGTAGTTTTTGTGAAAGAAATTATGTAAAAACTAACAAAAAAATAACAAAGGTGTGAAGGGAGGGGGGGAAATAAAGGGAGGGAACAAAAGGAGTGTTGAACTCACGAGTGAACTTTGGGCAGGGAACAGTTGGGTCAAAGTAAAATATAAGGTCATCGCACCAAAAGAAGTCATGCAAAAAAAATTGTGAGAAGTGAAAGAGAGAAATAACGAGAGAAAAAGAGAAAAAAAGAGTTTGGTATACTTGTGAGCTTAGGGAGTGGAACAATTGGGAGAAATTCCGAGAAAACAAAGATGCTACACAGCACTAGTATTTTCATCTCATCTTGAAAAATAACATTACTTCTTCGGGAAATGTAATGAAACCTGTTCTGCTGCTGATTTGGTGAATTATTATAAGTAGATAATTTTCTTATATGTTTTTGATAACTAAAATAAAGTTCATTGTAAAATGAGCATTGGTCAAAATAATTTACAGCACGCCACTAATACCGGAGTTTTTCAATCAAGGACTAGAAATATACAACTTTCCCTGCACAGAGAAAACTTTCTTGATTTATACATTCATCTAAATGCAACTGACGAATACCAGCCAAGTATATAAGACACATTTTTATTTACCACGGTGTGTTGATGCCTAAAATACGACACTTTCTATCGAGCAAAACATACCGCAACACGTGTTCTTGATGCCTAGAACCACCTCCCTCCATTCTTGGTCACCCGTACGTTCGTACGTCTGGCAGCGTATCTTGCACAGACGGTTTTGAAGATTATTATATACATATGATATGGCAGTAGGATTCATGACTTTCTTGTAGTTATACTCTACCTGAATGACAAGAATAGTAATCCTCACTATTTTTTACGTTATTAATTATCCAGTAGGAGACACATTCAAGTATTGAGAGTATTGCATTTACGTATATATGCTAAAAATGTACTTAATATAGAGATTGAAGTATATGTGATAATATGGTTTTCGTAAATTTATGATAATATAAAAGTAGATTCATGATTGCGAGGGTAGGTGTTGTTATATGGAGGAATGATTTAAGAAATAATGAATAGTCATCCATGGTATCCGTACTAGAGATCGCAAAAAATGTGAATATACTAGTATATGGTAACTCGGCCCTCTAAGGATTGTCCCGTATTAGGTCAAAATATTAGGAAGGGTCATTGTACTAAAAGAAATGATGCAACAATTATGTGATAAAAAAATGGAAGAAATAAGGAACGAGATGGAAAGAAGTGTTAGATACGCGAGTGAACTTAGGGAAGAAACGAGCGGATTAAAGTAAAACGGCGGGATACTTTAGCAGAAGAAATCATACTAAATCCAAAACGGAAATTTAAATGAGATGGGACACGAAAGAGAGAAAAAAATTAGGGGTAGAAAATAGGGTTTTAGATACAGAACTGAGCTGGGAAAGAGAAATGAGCCGCTCAAAATGTAGCGGTAGGATATTTTCAAGCAAAATAAGTGTTGCAAAACCCCACAAAAACTAAACAAAAATAGTGGGAAGGGTGAAGAGGAAATAAAAGGCTGCAAGGGAAAGGAGTGTTGGGTTCGCGACTAAGCTTTAGGAGGGGAACAAGTGGGTCGAAAGTGGAGTTGAAGATTATTTAAGCAAAAGAAATAACGCAAACACCAAATAGTGTTGAGAAGTGAGAGGGAGAGAGGAAGGTTAGGAAAATAGGGTGTAAGGTATGGAAGTGAGCTTGGGAGGGGAGCGAAAGGGTCAAAGTAAAATGGAAGTCTATTTTATCATAATGCAAAAAAACTTATTTAAAACCCAACCGCCACGGGTTTAAAATGTGTGACATGGTACAGGCCATGCGGCCGCGCCGAAAAGGCTGGAAACCCATGATCCCCAAACCCGGCTTCGGATGGGTCGACAACAAGAAAGGAATGAAACAAAAGTCTGCTATAAGATATAATGTTGATATGGAAACGGGATCGTACGAGTGTAGCTCAGGGCTCTGTGGAATACAATTAGGTAAACTAGGCAAATAAACACACACACACACCACACACACACACACACACACACACACACACAGACACAGACACAGACACAGACACAGACACAGACACAGACACAGACACAGACACACACACACTACACCAAGCGCTGCATTTATGTATGAACGAGAGTGGTGTGATGAACCCTGCTCCCATATTCACAAGATTTAAATATGTGTTTACGAGGTGGAGGGGAGACTTAGGAGGACTTACTGCCCCGAGACGACGACGGGACCAAACATACGGTGTGCTCAGGGCAGAAACATGACCAGAAGAAGTCGAAGGAGAAGGAGGAGGAGGAGGAATAGAGTCACACCAGAGGGGTTATAGAAGGAACGTTAGAGGAGAGAAAAAGAAAATATAAAAGATTTAGAGGGTATGATGAGTGTATAAAGGAAGGAGAAAAGGAAGATATAGCTGGTGAAGGTAAGGTGTGGAAAAATGGAGAAAAGAGAGTGAAAGAGAGAGAGAGAGAGAGAGAGAGAGAGAGAGAGAGAGAGAGAGAGAGAGAGAGAGAGAGAGAGAGAGAGAGAGAGAGAGAGAGAGAGAGAGAGAGAGAGAGAGAGAGAGAGAGAGAGAGAGAGAGAGAGAGAGAGAGAGAGAGAGATTACTGCTTCCATGGAATATGGTCAAGCAAATTGCCTCCCCCCGCCCCCCTAAGGGACAAACATTAATGTAATCGTCCAGACCCATTTTTTTTTTGCCGAATTATGTTGAATGTTGAATTCAAAACACCTAATCCACCAAAAATAATTGATTTCCAGGTCTTATTTCCGTAAAAACACGACTTGTGTAAAAAGCGCGCGAAAAAAAAATCTTCCCTCCAACAGGGCTACGCCTGTTATTGATGACGTCAGAACAGGGACGCCCGCAGACACTCTGTCTGACACCTGTCGGCAAATGTTATGATGAGCGATTGTACTTCGGTGTCAGACAGTGAATCTGTCGCTGTGACAGATCTAGAGTACGATGCTCAATCTGACACGGAAAGAAATGACGCTGGTCGCGTATACTATGAGGAAAACGAACCTCAGATTGTCATGGGATCCTATATGTTTGAGCCCGAGTACGAGGTGGATTAACAGGTGTTAGCAGAGCCTGAGGTTCAGCAGGAGGACCTGGCACTTCTCCAAAACATGGATTGGTAAATAAGGTTAAACCATGTGTGTGTGGGAATCACAATGAAGGTACTTTCGAGAAAATCCTATGGTTAGTTTTGGAGCTACAGTCAAACGTCATTACTCGGAAACCACATACTAGCATTAACTACAGCATAGAGTTGGAAAATATGCGGGCGGGAAGGCAGAAAGTGTGACAGCCACACCACCACAGGGTCTCTCACCACAGGGCACGCCCACTCCACAACTGGTTTACTTGGTCTTGTTAAGAGGCAAAGCCTCACAGTCGTGGTGGTCCACCGCTGCTGCCAGTCCTGGCGTCCCTGTCTAACAGGGCCACCTGGTCTGGTATGGTGTTGGCCTAAGTCACTGTCTTACGGGGGGGGCGCCGCCCTTGTCCAGCACACCCGTGTACACAGGCTCACCTCACACTCGTCGTCCCCAGCCTACACACTGGGAAGGCGACTAGTCACACTGCACATTCTCGCTGGTCTTTCACCCGCTGTGTACACTACACACCGTTCCTCAACACAACTGCTCGCCCCAACACACTATAGGCGTGTATCACCCTACACACGCCACTCCTTTCCGGGTGCAAACTTTTCTCGAAAGGCACAGCTGTCTTGCTGCACCCATAAAGGATGTATGCATGTGGCATATAGCAAATAAAAATCTATCAGAAACACCCAAATATCTTCAAGTACTATATTTATCTCTGTGTTTACGTGCCTCTGATCAAGCGCGGGAAGATGAGCCTCCCTGATGCTACGTCACCGAGCCTGAGCATGAGCGTCTGCAAACCTTGAGTGTGTTTTGAATACTCGGGGAATATGCAGATTTTGATTGCGGATTATTTAAAAAAGGCTGACTGGATACAAAAAGTGACGACGTATTGTTGATATACTCGTTAATGGCTATGATTTGATTGCATTAAATCAGGAATGATGAAATGGTCTGGACGATTACTTTAAGAGGACTGGTCACACACACCCACCAAGGGACAAACATTAAGAGGACTGGTCAAAGCAAATAAGAGCGGCGGGTGGGCGATATACATATGGAATAGAGGGAAGGGGAAGGAAGGAAGGAAAAATAGCAGCGGAGGCTGCTATCTTCGATTTCGAGTGCTACGGAAGACACAGGGGGGCGGCATGAGCCTCTAATCTCAGGCGTCACAATATAAATCCTGCCTGCGTCACCACGGGCGAGGGCCAACCATCACAGCCCTCAAGTGAACCTTCAGGGCCTACCATCCGAGCCCTGGTTCACTGCCTACAGGCGCTATAGGCATGAATGTAAAAAAAAAAAACATCATAGGCGTCACTATAAAAATCCTGCCTGCGCCACCATGGGCGATGGCCAACCATCACAGTCCTTGAGTGAACATGCCCTGGAAATCACGGACTACAGGCACCATAGGCACAAATGTAAAAAAAAAAAAGAAGTAAAATAAAGTTTGCGGGAAGCACATAAACCTTTTGGGAGTGTAAAAGACTCGCCACGAAGGAGAGGAGGTGGTCTTGCGACAATGTTGTGTGGGACGCAAGAGATGGCATTGTGATTCCTTATTTGTGTGTCAGTCTTGTTCGTTGTTTTGATGGGACGGGAAGCCAGGAAGATGAAGGAAGGGGAGAGCACAGGAGCAAACACCGATTTAAGGCAGTTGAGATGAGACAGAGATAGACATACGTACATACATACATACAGGTAGGTAGGTAGGTAGGTAGGGTAATATAAAGTGAAAATATGGACTTGACACGAGGAAAATGTATTGATGCTTGTATTGTTGATGAATGTTAAAGGTGAAAAAAGTGGACAATGGAGGCTAAAGAAATAGTGGCGATGAAAAAAAGAGACAACAGCAAAGACAGGGAATATACGAGAATTATAGTGAAAATGTATTACAGTTGACGGATTGTGTTGGCCAAAGACATTACTCTTTGTTGTATTTTATATGCGTTATTTATGCTGCCACTTGTCATTGTTACCACATACACACTACACTACACACAAACGCACACACACAAACGCACGCACACAAACGTACACATAACCACACACATACACAAACACACAAAACACAGACACAAAAATAAAATAAAATAAAATAAATATGAAGTAACCACCACCACCACCGGCACATCATCAAACAAAAGAGGTTGTGTACTTGTGGTAATACTTGAAGATACTAAGGTTGCCATTTATTGGTGTTTTTTTCAGAACATGAATTCAGTTGAAAAAAAATCTATTGATCTAATGTTGTGCACGCACATACATTATTTTTCTTTTATATTTGTGTGCATGTGTGTGTGTTCGTTTTTTTTCTTTTATTATGACAACAATTTGCACGTGTTAGCTAATAACACAATTTCTCTTGTCTTCCACAGCCGCGCCGGAAGGTAAGTGTTGAGCCATCTAGCGGGGAGACTGACAACCAGTGTGGCGGTCCTGCTGCCTCCCCTTACGTCACGCTGGTTAGAGGGGAGGCGGGAGGGGAAGAGGAGGAGGGGGTGGTAGGGGAAGAGGAAGGGGCGAAAGGGAGAAAAAAAAGGGCTGGGTACTAGGTAGGTAAGGACGAGGAGGAGGAGGAAGCTGAGTCAGATTAGGAGGCAGGTTCGTGGGATGAGATAGAGGGAAAGGGAGAGAGGCAGGAGGAAGAGGAGGAGAAGAAAGAATCGGGAAAAGAGAGGACTTGTAACTTCACTTACAAAAGGTTTGATAAAAAAAATGCTGATAAAGAATTATTAAATGAAAGACAGACCACCACGCATTTAACATTGTTGACAACCAGGCATACAAAAGAATTTCCTCTTCAATCGAGCATTTCCCAAAAATTCCCGCTGCTGGTCTTTTAATGGAATCGCCTCTGGTCTCATTATTGACCTTGTCGTCTTCCGTCAGGACCTTGAGACTGCTATACGTCTTGATCGGTAAATAATTCTTTAATTTCGTCAGGGCGGGCGTCAGGGCGGGCACTCGCATGAAAGATTCCTCTTCAGGAGCACTTCGATCGGAGGTGACGTGAGGTGCCTCCTCTGGAGCAGTTTCATCGGCGGTGATAGCAGTGACATGGGACATTACAGCTCCAGGATCACAACCTACGTTGGATGCAATAAATTCCTGATGGGTATTATACTCCGCAGCGACCTCATCATATTTACGGTTCGTTTCCTCCACTATATTCGTCATGATGCAAAATTTACACGCGGACAAATTCCTAAGGAGCTTGTAAGTATACTGGATTCCACAGTCCTCACATTCTCACATTGCAAAAGGCATGGTGCAAAGAATTATTCGAATTAAAAAAGGAGAAGGAGGACGAAGAAGGAGGGAAGAAAGTGACATTTAGAAACACTTGAATGAATAAGGAGAAAGAGGTGTGGGTAATAGGGAAAATAGAGATAAATAGGGAGAGAAAGAAAGAGAGAGAGAGAGAGAGAGAGAGAGAAGGGGGGACTCGAAAAAATGTGTAACTGGTTGAAAAGAGATAAATATTTTGTGATTTGTGCAGACAAGAGAGAGATAGAGAGATAGTTATATATATATATATAGTATATATAAAAAGAGCGAGAGAGAGAGAGTCAAAATAATGTGCAACTTGTTAAAAAGGAAATATTTTGGGATTTGTGCAGACTAGAGAGAGAGAGAGAGAGAGAGAGAGAGAGAGAGAGAGAGAGAGAGAGAGAGAGAGAGAGAGAGAGAGAGAGAGAGAGAGAGAGAGAGAGAGAGAGAGAGAGAGAGAGAGAGAGAGAGAGATAATAAGATACTTTGATCCTATCTAGACACCTTGCAAGTACCAACTACAAGGTTATTGACTATACAAAGCGCCACCACACCAAGACGAAGTTGGCGGA